>CM077254.1:7728504-8056004 GCA_039654775.1 Spinibarbus caldwelli
GACATTAACTATATTAATATGACATACACTACCATCAGAGATCAGTATGATTTTATATCTTTTAAAAGAATACCTTATTCAACAAGGGCACATTAAATTAAAAAACATATATGTAACAAAAATATGAAGCAGCACAACTTTTTCTAACATTGATAATAATAAGAGATATTTCTTGAGCAACAAATCAGCATATTAGAATGATTTCTGAAGGATTATGTGACACTGAAGACTGGAGAAATGGCTGCTGAAAATTCATCTTTGCCATCACAGGAATTTTAAAAATATTTAAGTAGAAAACAATCATTTTAAATTGTACAAATATTTCACAATATAATTGCTTTTACTGTACTTTGATCAAATAACTGCAGCATTGGTGAGCAGAGACTTCTTTCAAAAAAAAAAAAAAAAAAAAAAAAAAAAAAAAACTTACTAAACCCAAACTTTTGAAGGGTATTTTATATAGGATTATTCTAAGAACTAATAATAATAATAATAATAATAATAATGTTAATTTAGAAAAACTTAATTAAATTATAAATAATAATGAATTATTTAATAATTAATAAATAATACTTATTTTTAATTAATCAGATTAATCAGCACAGAAATAAACTTGCTGTAGTCACTTTAGGACCCTGGTCATAATCTATTCTTCATAAAACATAACATACATAAATATAAAAAGACGACTTGAGACTCTGTATATGACTTGTTTATAGAATCCAGTATTAGACATAATCTTCAGTGATTGTTCAAATGAAGAGGGAGTCATTGACTTCCATTGTATTTTTGTTTTTAACTAAACACGTTTGTTCGGAATCTGATTTTTTATTGGCCAGTTATACCTAATGGAGGGAATTTGACCGGATAGTTGCTGACACTGGAGAGATGCAATCAAGAAATATGAAACATAAGAAAGAAGTGCACATCAGTTCTTCGAATACTTAAATACTAAATAATATATACCTGAGGTATGTAGGTGCTGAAAGGTGGTGGTGATGAAACGCAAGTCCTCAGCCGGGGTCCAAGAGTAGGGGGCTGCTTGGGACCGCTTAATTTGTTGAAGCTCTGATTCATCCCTCTCATTTTGGGCACTTGTATGGCTAGCGACCATTCCTGAAGGTGGCTCTGGCATGAGAGCCGTCTTATGGAAGAAAAAACCCATTTCTTTAGTGTAATAATAACTGTGTAATCAACAGATTTTTTTTTTCTAAATCTACAAAATGATGTGAGCTGAGAGAGCAGAGAAAACAGTCTAAAGGTTAAAAATCGTTGTGCTTTCTATATCATAACTTAGTCATTATAATTTCAGTGAACTCAAAGAAAGAACAAACAAAGGAAGTGCAGTTTGCCAAGAACAAGAGAATGCACTCACATGCTATTTACACAACGTGGCAAGAATTTCAGTTGGAAAGCAACAGGGTAAACAACAGAATTTACAAGACAACAAGTTACAAATATGTCATATCTAAAACAGTATAAATCAGATCCATATTGGAATGCTGGTGTTTTTATTTCAGTCTCAACATCTGCCTCAATATGAATCTATTTGTTCTGTCTCACATTGTGAAGCAATTATCGTGATGATTAAGTTACCATACTTAAACACTCATTTCTGAAATGCCCTGGAAAGGTGAAATGAGAACAAAATATTGAATTGCCTTCTTTTACAGACACTACATACTGTACTTGATTTTTAAAGATTTTATTCGTTATATTCAAACAAACTGCAAAGCATGATCACAGACATGTTATGAAGTCTATAAAATAAAAAAGGATTAAAATGGAGCTGAACTACAATTTACATTTTCCAGTATTGAAACTGAAATAATAATAATAATAATAATAATAATAAGTTAAATTAAATTCTGGGCCTGTACTCAACAGCTACATATCAGGGAAATACGCATGTTTTGATTTTAAAACTATCGCAATATACATCAAACGTTTTCATGTTTGCTCAGACAGTAACCTGGTCACAAAACTTTCAGTGCATGTTTTCGCTCCCTATTGCACAATGCAACATTAAAAATCGCTTAGATGGGAACAAAATGTTCAACTTTTAAACAGTAGCAGGAATCGGGAATGGATCACGATCAGTCATAAAAGGACGAGATAAATGATATATACGTGATGTAACCACTGCAGTTCATCACAAATGAGTCAAGTCAAGAGCAAACACACCAAACAGGTATGACCGCTTCACAGTTCCCATGAAACTTAAAGGACTTTAGATGTAAAACACATAGATTTCTTACCTTTGTGGGCATAAAATCGTCACCTTCTGTAGGTCACCAAGAGGCAGCAGAATGTGCGATGACAGTTTGGAAAGACTGTGAAATTTACTCGAATCCTGCAAAATGCCAAAGCTGCTGACATTATTCCAGCAGTGCTACAATGGCGATAAAACGTCCACAAAGTGAGGGAATCTGGTCAACATCTAAACGTTTTTACAACAGTAATCTCTGATGCTGTCTAAGCCAAACGAGCCTTCTCTGTCAAATAGTCTCCAGGAAATCGAAGGGAGCGAAATGAGGACGAAAATGACCCAAAACAACAACAAAAAAGCTTAGTAGTAGTACTCAAACAAGAGTAATAGGTCGTTTGGCTTGGTGGATTGTTATTTTCCTGTAACAAGAGCAATAAGAAACGCCTTTGCAGCACGTTTGGCTGTTTTATGAGTTGACGCGCGTTCTAGGAATCTCATTCCAAGAAAAGCGCTACATCTTTGCGCCCGCGGCCTCATAGTCTGCCGCTTGGCGTTTCGCAGAACTGCGCTCTCGACCGTCTCTGCGTTTCCATTGGCTGCCGTGCGTCGCTGACGAAGCGCCCGTGCCGGTTTCAGCAATAGAGTTCCGGATGACTTTCCCAGTAAAGAGCTTTCCAGGAATGCTGAAACAGTCACTGAAATTGACCTCTGCGCCAGCTGCATTAACTGAGAGATCTCTGGGCGGCAGCGAGGGCTGTGATGGCAGGTGACTGCAAGGTAGCGTAGTAAGTCTAGTTCCAGAGAATGTTTATTGCCAGAATGTTAGTTATATGGTTAATTACATCCCAACATCCTGGTAACTGATAGAGCTGGTCCTGGATCAGCACATGCATTAACCCTTTAATAGACAAACCCAGAAAAACAATGGAATAACTCAGGGCCGGCTCGTGGCATAGGCGACATAGGCAGTTGCCTAGGGCGCAAAATGACTGGGGGGCGCCGCACAAAAGGTTTTTATTTTTTTATTTATTTATTTTTTTTCTTGTGGCCATCATGTGCTCCTACACCCATGTATTAAGCAAAATCATTTCTGACAGTTAACATAATTTTAGTACTGATCTATCATCAAAGTGATTAAAATAATGTTAGAATAAAATAAAACTGACATCAACGTCATGTTGGATTAATTTAAAGTCTGTGTAAAGTCAATTCTGAGAATTGTTTGTAAACACATTATAAATGTTAGAAATGCATTGCTGAAACACAAAGACTGTGAACTATATAGTACTTAATGGTGGACTTATACCGTTAAACAGTTTTTCACCATTTTCGTGATCAGGATTTATTGGGCGGGGCTACATCGGGACTCGATGACGCAATGGAGACACCGAGCACGGCCCCTCCCGCAACACTATAAGAGCTGTGTTCGACTTGAAGCAGCACTGACTGCACAGACCGATCGCTGTGTGACATCAAAGTACAGTGAGAGCTATAGAGAGCAGAGGCTCATAATGCTTTCTAATCGCTCTTGCAGAGCTTTGATGTCAAACACTGATCATTCTCGCTCAATCGCGAGTTACTGTCATTATCATTAGTTACTACAGCCTACAGTATGCTATCTTGTTATGCCTTTGTCACGTTAATACGTGGTTGCGATTATTTACAAAACAACTGAACTCGGTCTCCTTATTTAAATTAAGCTGCTAGAGTAAGACAGTTGAGAGAGACGGCAGCTTTGCCGCGAGTGGGCGTGGTTTCAGCGCCGCCAGGGGACACGCCCCTAGCGTTTGAGAGCAGAGAATACGGCTTTTTTTCATGATTTTTGTATGATTTTGATACCTTATTTTATTTACTTGGCGGGGTTTTTTTTAGCATTCAAATTTGGCTGGGTTTCTGTGGTGTGACAAACTCAGAACACACATTTAATATTGACTTTAAACACTTTATGTGTCATGATGTAATTGTAATACATCATCATAACACATTAATTATGCATGGCGCACACAGTTAAAATAGTTTTGCCATTTATGTGCTCTTAAAGGAGTAGTTCACTTCTAGAACAAAAATTTACACAATGTACGTGACCCTTGTCATTCAAGATGTTCATGTCTTTCTTTCTTCAGTCGTAAAGAAATTATGTTTTTTGAGGAAAACATTTTGGGATTTCTCTCCATATAATGGACTTCTATGGTGCCCCCGAGTTTGAACTTCCAAAATGCAGTTTAAATGCAGCTTCAAAAGGCTCTAAACGATCCCAGCTGAGGGAGAAGGGTCTTATCTAGCAAAACGATTGATTATTTTCTAAAAACATTTACAATTTATATACTTTTTAACCTCAAACTCTCCTCTTGTCTAGCTCTGCCTGAACTCTGTTTTTTCTGGTTCATGACAGGGTATGTCGAAAAACTCCCATCTCATATTCTCCTCCAACTTCAAAATCGTCCTACATCGCTGCACAAGTACTGATGTGGGATTAGTAATTAGACTAACTAGCTGTCTAACATCTACAAATAAATTACAAAATGTAGCCTTTATTTTGTTGCCTGTTAGACTATTTTAGTATTGCTCATATTTTTCTTTGTTGTAATAAGTACTTGTCACTGTAGGCATAGTTGTGGGTTGCATTTCTCTGTTTGGGAATATAACTCATGTCTGGTCTCTTCAATGTTTTAACAGATTCACTCATAAAATACCTACAAGGTGCATTTATTTATTATCACAATTTATTTACTACTTGTTTATGCTAATACTTATCAGTATTTATGTTATGTTATATTATAGTAAAGTTTTGAAAAATCTGCATTTTCTGAATTTTTTTAGTGGGGGGGTGGAAATCTAAAATCTCGCCTAGGGCACCAACAGAGCCTGGGCCGGCCCTGGAATAACTGTTTATAATAAATATTAAAAATTATTTAAAAATGCAATATATTTGTTTTTACATTTGTTTTTAAAAACCTGCCATTTTTATGTGCTTCTACTAAACAACTAACGAGTATCCATTTTATATGAATTAAAATATAACTTCATTACTAGTATTATTGGATAATAATCACATACTAGTACTAAATTCAGTTGCTATATAATATATATATACACAATATATATATGTGTGTGTGTGCGTGTGTGTGTGTGTGTGTGTGTGTGTGTGTGTGTGGCACTACTGTGCAGCAAAAGTCTTGGGCCATTAGTGGCTTTAGTTATTTTTTTTTTTTTTTTGGTGAAAATACTAATGGCCTAAAACTTCAGGCCATACACAGTAGTGTATGTATATATATAGAGGTCTGTTCAAGTGTTAACTAAACATAATGCTTCTCCATGGTTAGACAAAAGGGAGATTTAACAAGACAGATTAATGGTTTTATTTTATCTTTAACATGAAAATCATCATCTAAACAACATTTATGTGGCCTTGAAAACCATGTGAGAATGTGTTTCAGAGTGAAAGACGTCTAGTTAAAATCTAACATAAAAAATAATAACCAAGAAAAGGATAGCTAAGACACTAAATAGGCTATAGGCAATTGAGGGTGAAATTAAACAAGTGTATCAGATGTCATTTTAGATGTTCTGACTGTATGATTCTAGATCTCATCTCCTTTCTCTCCCGCTCCTCTGATTAGACGTTTGTTCCCTCGTTTCCCCGTTGGGCCCTTTGGCTTGGTGAAGGCTTGTTTCAAAGCATGCTGCTTCGGGTAAACCTCTTCATACAGGAAATCCTCTGTCAGGCACTCTCCACAATCAATCTCCATCTACACACGACACAAACAGATTTACTGAAATGTGGATAAATATGAGTATTTGATTTAAAGTGAATGTGAAAATGTTATGGATAATGAGGTTATTATTCAAAGGTCTGAGTTTCAAAAGTTTCAATTTGTTTTTAAATATATTGATACTTTTACCTAGCAATGATGGACTAAATTGATCAAAAGTGACAGTAAAGATATTAATAATAAATGGGGGGGGGGGGGGGGGGGGGGGAGTATCACAGTTTCCACAAAAAAAAAAAAAAGATAAAGCACCACCACTGTTTTCAACACTGATAGCCAAAGAAATGTAAACATAATGCATGTATTTAAAAATTGTATTTCCATCTCTGTTGCAACAGTTTTGAAAATGTCTAAAATGACTGTACCCATATGTACAAGTCATTGGTGTTTGGTGATGAGTTTTTGGCTCAAGGTCTGCATTTAAAGTCACACCAGAGGTGTTCATCTTGGATTAGGACTTGGCTTTCTGCAGACCAGTCAAGTTCTTCCACACTGACTAAATCAATCATTTCTTTTTGAACCTTGCCTTATACACAGAGGCATTGTAATGTTAGAATAGAAGAGGGTCCTGTCCAAACTGTTGCTTTAAAATTAGAAGCACACAATTCCCTAGAATATCATTATATGCTTAAACATTAAGATTTGTACTGACGGAAATTACTAAAGTAGTCAAACCTGTTCATTAGAAGGGATGACCCAATACTTTTGGCAATATAGTGTAGCTTATTTTATGTTTTGATGACCAGCAAAATATGCACTTTGAACTTTGGAGGTCTATGTGAAATTGTAAGTAAAATATGATTTTTTCCCCATTCTCAAGTATCTGACATCCTTGTACTCTTCTACTCAGGTCAAAGCTTGGATTTTCAACAACTATTTAAAAAAAAAAAAAACATTCTGTACAGTATTAGGACCTACTGTTGCTGTTATTGTACCTTTTTGGCGATCTCAATGTGATAGTCTCTCTCTACCTCATCCAGCAGTCGATTCTTACAGCTGGAGTACAGCATCCTTTCTTTGATGCTACAGCTATACCCAGGCATGGAGTAGATGAAAACTGGTCCACATATTCAAACACAAACATAACAAACATTAGCTTTGAAGAAAAAAAATCTCATTAACAATACTGAGAAGCCAATTCGGCAGTTACAGTAATATTTTGGCACTAACCTATAGCTTCCAGTGCCTGTCCTTGATGGGTGTGTTTGTACAGGAAAAAGTGGTATCGTGGGGCATCAGTGGGGATTCTGCTCTGCAGATCTTTGGTCTCTGTAGGACTAGTGTGGACCAGCTCAATTGTCTCTCGTTCGGTGTCCAGCCGCTTAAAGATAATAGAGTAAAAATTGCTTTGTTATTGGGTTTATGGAGATTGTGGAGTGCAGCAGGCATAATATTCTATGTGATAATGTAAAATTGTTTAACTCTTATCCAAAATGTTTGGTAAGGTCAGTAAGATTTTTTTTTAAAGAAATTAATATTTTTATTTAGCAAGGATGCCTTTACAATGTTACCAAACAATTCTGTTTCAAATAAATGCTGTTTTTTTTGTTTTGTTTTTTTATTAATCAAAGAATCCTAAAAACAATATATTGTGATTTCCACATGTATTAAGCAGAACAAAGTTTTTCAAAATTTATAATAAGAAGAAACAGTAAGCACTCCGAGCAGCAAATCAGCATATTAGAATTATTTCTGAAGAATCATGTGACACTGAGGACTGGAGTAATGGCTACTTAAAATTCATTCTTTGTCATTACAGGAGTAAATGACATTTTAAAATATATTCGAATAGAAACATTTTTTAGAATCGCAATAATATTTTACAAGATTACTGTTTTACTGTATTTATCAAATAATTGAGGCTTTGGTGGTGAGCATACTAGACCTTTATTTACCCCCAAACTTTTGAACAACAACATTTGTTTATTGCATAATGAATATTTTGAAGTTAGGTGTTTTGTTGCTTAATTTATTCTGAAATGTAATATGTAGATAATCCTGTTATAAAAATCATGCAAAATAAACAAGCTATTTAACAGCACTATGAAAAGCTTTTTATTTGTATGTATACTGAAGGTAATTGTTACTACATGTGCTTATTCAGTGCAACCTGTACTGTTAAAAATATACGTGGCAGTCTGAACATTTTGCTTTTTGAATGTGTGTATGTAGAACTTACTAGTTGAATGTAATTGATGCGTTTGAGTTTAAGCTGCTGTAAAGCATGTTTAGCCTCTTCTTGCAATGGAAACGCCAAACCCTGCAAAGTCGGATTTTTACTCTCCACGCTGATCTCTGTCTGTATCTGAAACACACACAACAGAAAACAAGGATATATACACATACACATATACATACATATACTTTTAATCTGTTGCATTAACATTTATTTAGATAGCTGAGGTTACCTTTGCTTGTCCACTTACGGTGGTAACTCGTCTTCTCTCGTCCTAAATAGAAAAGTACAAAAGTTTTGTGAAAATCCCTTTAATACTTACACACTTGAAAACAAAATCAGTTGTAGTATATTTACCCGTGCCACTTTGTCCTGTCAGGTGCATTATTAAGAAATGCATTTGTTAATTAGATATTTAGACAGTCAAACTGTCAGATACTCAATTTTGGTGTGAGGCGATTTGAAGTATATGAACATTTTTGACCTTCCTCACCTCTGTTATTTTAATCTGATGGAGCTGTTGCTCAGCAATGGTGAGAGGAGCTGGACAGGAGGAGGAGGACAGGTGTCGTAGATAACCCTGGAAACAGACATCTTCCTGCAGATAAGAATAGTAAATAGTGCTTAGATGACACATTATCACACCTCTAAACATGTGACCTGAAGAAACCTGAGCAAAGGTGAGTGCAGGGCACAAGCAGAACAGAAAACAGTAGTTTTAATGTTGTAACCCAGTTAGATATATATATATATATATATATATATACACACACACACACATAGAGTCATGGCCAAAAATATCGGCACCCTTGTAATTCTGTCAGAAAATGGTTGCAGTTGAAATGTTTTGGTACTCACAGGTTTAATTTTTTGTTTGCATTGGAACAACACAAAAAAAAAAAAAAAAAAAAAAAAAAACAGAAGAAAAGTCAAATCTGATACAATTCCACACAGAACCCACTGGATGCAGACTGCACTGGACAAAATTATTGGCATCCTTAACTTAATATTTGGTAGCACACCCTTTGGAAAAAAATAACTGAAATCAATCGCTTCCTGTAACCATGAATGAGTTTCTCAAACCTCTCTACTGGAATTTTGGACCACTCTTGTTTTGCAAACTGCTCCAGGTCATTCAGATTTGAAGGATGCCTTCTCCCAACTGCTGTTTTGAGATCTCTCCACAGGTGTTCTATGGGATTCAGATCTGGACTCATTGCTGGCCATTTCAGAACTCTCCAGTGCTTTGTTTGTAACCATTTCTGAGTGCTTTTTGAAGTGTTTCGGGTCATTGTCCTGCTGGAAAACCCATGACCTCTGGTGGAGACGCAGTTTTCTGACACTGGCCACTATGTTGTGTCCCAAAGTTCTTCGGTAATCATCAGATTTTATGATACCCAGTGCTTGACATTAACTTTTTTGCTCACCGGCCACTGTGGCTAGTGGTTTTCTAAATTTACTAGCCACTCAGCATTTTCACTGGCCACAATTTTGTTGTTGGGAAATTACGTTTTATATGACTTAATACTGCAAAAAATGTATTTAAATTGATTTCCAGGTCATTCTTTGACATATTTAAAGGGTATTTTTCCCTAACCGTATTAAATACATGCATCATTTTTCATATCAAATTCTTAAATTTTATTAATAATTTCACTTAATATAATAAGTTAATATAGGGATGTTACCAATCATATGAAATCAGTATCTACAAAATCGATCTTTCCACTGCAGAAGAAACAGAAGTGACTGGAGTGGCATTCAGATGCATTTACACAGACAGTTCAATCTAACTGAAATATAGCACGAATGCACTTACACTGTAAAATTATAACAGCATAAATAATGTTGTGAGGTTGGAATTTTAAAATATGTATTTTTTTTAATATCCAAAATGTAATGTTGGAAAAAATGCAAAGATAAGCTTCTATGAAAGTAAACCGCCAGTAAGTGGCAGCAGTGACTATCTTAATTAATGAGTCATTGAAGCATGCCTTCAAACGATTCGTTCAAGAATAAAGCAAGTGCCTGTCCTTATGAATGGACCACTGAATCATTGACTCAAATGATTCAAAATTCAAAAACGCGAATCATTCATTAAAACACCGCTGTGCGTTCCTCAGAGATGCGTTTAGATATTTTCATTAACCAAATGGAGCAAAAACAGTCAACGTTGACAATATATCCTTTTAATAAATTCATCCAGTGCCAGAAGCAGCAAAGCAACCCCAAAACATCTTTGAACCTCCACCATGTTTGACTGTAGGGACTGTGTTCTTTTCTTTGAAGGCCTCATTTCTTTTTCTGTAAACAGTGCCATGATGTCCTTTACCAAAAAGCATTGTGGTTACACAAAAGGATTGTGGTTTTGTCACATAAGTTTTGGAAAACTCCAGTCTTGCTTTTTTTTTTTTTTCTTTCTCAAATCCACAGACAACTCTTTACACTTCTTTCTTTTCTCCATGCTCAGTGTAACACACAACACAAAGGTTGAGTCAACTTTTCTCCATTTTAACTGGTTTCAAGTGTGATTACTATATTGCCCACACCTGTTACTTGCCACAGGTGTGTCTAAATACAAATTACAGGAGCGTCACATGCTTGAAAAGCAATTATTTCTTACAATTTTGACAAGGTGCCAATAATTTTGTCCAGTCCATTTTTTGAGTTCTGTGTGAAATTTTATCAAGTTTGACTTTTCTTCTCTGTTTTTTTGTGTTGTTGCAGTGCAAACAAAAACAATAAGCACGTGAATACCAAAACATTTACAATTGGAACAATTTTCTGAGACGTGTTGCATTTTCTGACAGAATTGCAAGGGTGCCGATATTTTTGGCCATGACTATATATATATATATATATATATATATATATATATATATATGTGTGTGTGTGTGTGTGTATATATATAATATAATATATGGGGGGAAAAAATTATTATTATTATTTGATCCCATACTGATTTTGTACGTTTGCCCACTGACAAAGAAATGATAAGTCTATATTTTTAATGGTAGGTTTATTTGAACAGTGAGAGACAGAATAACAACAAAAAAATCCAGAAAAACCCATTTCAAAAAAGTTATAAATTGATTTGCATTTTAATGAGTCAAATAAGTATTTGATCCCCTATCAATCAGCAAGATTTCTGGCTCCCAGGTGTCTTTTATACAGGTAAGGAGCTCAGATTAGGAGCACTCTCTTAAAGGGAGTGCTCCTAATCTCAGTTTGTTACCTGTATAAAAGACACCTGTCCACAGAAGCAATCAATCAATCAGATTCCAAACTCTCCACCACGGCCAAGACCAAAGAGCTGTCCAAGGATGTCAGGGACAAGATTGTAGACCTACACAAGGCTGGAATGGGCTACAAGACCATCACCAAGCAGCTTGGTGAGAAGGTAACAACAGTTGGTGGGATTATTCGTAAATGGAAGAAACACAAAATAACTGTCAATCTCCCTCGGACCGGGGTTCCATGCAAGATCTCTCCTCGTGGAGTTTCAGTGATCATGAGAACGGTGAGGAATCAGCCCAGAACTACACGGGAGGATCTTGTCAATGATCTCAAGACAGCTGGGACCATAGTCACCAAGAAAACAATTGGTAACACACTACGCCGTGAAGGACTGAAATCTTGCAGCACCCGCAAGGTCCCCCTGCTCAAGAAAGCACATGTACAGGCCCGTCTGAAGTTTGTCAATGAACATCTGAATGATTCAGAGGAGAACTGGGTGAAAGTGTTGTGGTCAGATGAGACCAAAATCGAGCTCTTTGGCATCAACTCAACTCGCCGTGTTTGGAGAAGGAGGAATGCTGCCTATGACCCCCAAGAACACCATCCCCAGCGTCAAACATGGAGGTGGAAACATTATGCTTTGGGGGTGTTTTTCTGCTAAGGGGACAGGACAACTGCACCACATCAAAGGGACGATGGACGGGGCCATGTACCATCAGGGCCAGGGCACTGAAAATGGGTCGTGGATGGGTATTCCAGCATGACAATGACCCAAAATACACGGCCAAGGCAACAAAGGAGTGGCTCAAGAAGAAGCACATTAAGGTCCTGGAGTGGCCTAGCCAGTCTCCAGAACTTAATCCCATAGAAAATCTGTGGAGGGAGCTGAGGGTTCGAGTTGTGGACAAAATCCCTCCTGAGATGTGTACAAACCTGGTGGCCAACTACAAGAAATGTCTGACCACTGTGATTGCCAACAAGGGTTTTGCCACCAAGTACTAAGTCATGTTTTGCGAAGGGGTCAAATACTTATTTGACTCATTAAAATGCAAATAAATTTATAACTTTTTTTGAAATGCGTTTTTCTGGATTTTTGTATTATTCTGTCTCTCACTGTTAAAATAAACCTATCATTAAAATAATAGACTGATCATTTCTTTGTCAGTGGGCAAACGTACAAAATCAGCAGGGGATCAAATAATTTTTCCCCCACTGTATATATAAATAAAACAGAAATTAAAAAGAGATGTGGCCACTAAATAAAGTTACAATATTAAAGATTCCAAAAGTTTGTTAGCGATGTCATAAAAGTACCATTTCTGGTTCTTTTTTTTTGCCAATAAAGAACCTTAAGATTTTTAAGAGTGCAGAAAACAACATTCTATTCTGAGTGGTCGGTCATGATTTCAGGCATCACATAATGCTGAATAATGAGCTCATATCTGGAATACTTGATTCTGATTGCTTAGAATATCTTAGAATTTCTGCAACCTGATTCTCAAAAAATATTATTTTTGTGTTCCTATTTGCTCCAAAAACAAAAGAAAAAGTTTGCCCCAAAACACCCACGCAGCAGGGTCATTTAAAAAAAAAAAAAGAAACAAAATAAAAATAAATGTTAAACGTTTTGTACATTGCTATGTACATATGTATGTAAATACATATACTGTAATAGTACAGTTATAAAATAATTTCAACTCATCTGTATTTGATGTTCAAATAAACCCGTCTACACACCTGGACTGTTCCAAACATTTCATCTTTCAGGTGACTTCCTCCAAACTCTTTCTTCAGTGTGGCACGGGTAGCAGCGTACACCATCTTTAACCTCACCTGTGTAGTGTGGAATGAATGGGTATGGTCACACAGAAGGGTAACTGACAGTACTTTAACCCAAAGGGGTTAAAGGGAACATAATTTATAGAGTATGAGGGTGAGAGTTTGTATTGAGCGTATACATTCAACTTTATCATGTGTTTCCTACTTACTGGTGACTGGTCTGGTGACCAGGAGATAAACAGCCACTCGTATCCCAGCTGGTTCTGTGAGTCGAGGCGGTAAAGGATATAACAGGGTTCCAGGCCATCCAGCATGGGCAGGACACATGCGTCATAGTCCTGATCCCAGCTCTGAGACACCTCTCTGTACGCTCCCAACACCAGCTGTTCTGAAGCACACACAGATAGATACACACACATACACACCTCATATCACACACCCTGACTACATGCAGTAGCCCCAAATAAATGCACTGACTATCACTCTGGGTCCAAAAACAGCACGGTGCCATGTTATCATACACTAGCACTGCATGGATAACATTCCACAGTCCAGTTTATCTCAACATTTACTTGACATTCTTTAGAGTCAACAGTATCTAGCCTTACATGGCAAAACATCAAACCAAGTGTAATTTATTTTAAAAGCACACTTTTAAGCAAAACATCTATATGTTTGTTAGGTTTTAAATGATAAAACAACATCTAAATGATGAACATCCATGTGAACCTAAGTGGTACCCCTATGATAAAGAAGTACACTTAAATAAAATATACCTTAAAAATAAATAATATTCTTTAATGTGAACTGAATGTACTGTTTCCAGACACTTAATTGCATGTTAACAGCACTTAATGAAATGTATTATAATTTACATTTATATTAAATGCAATTAGTTATATTAAATCCAGTTACTTTAGAGTGCTTTTTGAGTAGGACTAAGTACATCTTTCCATGTAATTTAATAATTATTCTTATTGTAGGCTACTTTTATTGCAACACACTATAGGTACATTTTTAATCAAGTAGTCCACTTTACATGTGCTTTATGATATTAGTCAACACATCACAATAAGGGTACTTACTGAAAGCATGACAAATTATAACTAAAACAAAATTATTTTAAAAACTATTTATTAAAAAAATTATTTAAATCTTTCTTAAAGTGTACCATAGAGTGTTACGAAACATGGTCCTAAAAGTGTGCTCACTTTAAATGGCTATTTCATTTTTAAAAACATAATTCTAAGATTTGAATTACACAACAAGTTTACATCTAATAATACAATCAAGTGCAGCTTTTTTTTGACTCAGAAATGTAAAATTTAAGTATGACTTGAGTGTCCAAATACTTTTCTAAATGATATGACCAATATGTGATCTTCTAAGTAATAGTTTAGAACTTGGTTTACTCTACAGTATTTATTTTTTATTACAAAATAATGTGCGGCCTGCTTCATTAATTGGAAAGGGTAAAAACCAGTAAACTAATCAAAAGCACCATCGACCTTTGTGCTCAAACAAAACCATCCTGTGGGTATTGAAATACTATTATTATACTACATATACAGATGGTCTCACAAACAAATGCTCCTACTCACCGCTCCTTATAACAATCTTCACCACTCTGACTGCGCCCCTTCTCGCCTTCACGAGGAACTCTCTCAAGTCTGGAGTTGCTGGTTTCAGTAGAGAAGTGTACAACATATGACAACACAACAGAGACAAAAACCTTTAACCTGCCACAAACCTTTAATCATCATAAGAATAGCGAGAGATGACCCCATTACATAGGCCTAGTATTTCATGTTATAAATTATAACAAGACCAAGAAAATGGACTGAAACAAAGGAAATTTTACACTGCTTCCACACTGTGCGGCCTGTGCCCCATTCTTGGCCTCACCATGGTAACAGAGCATCAGGACTCATAAATGATGTAGGTGCAGGTGAGATGGATGAGGAACAGCGCTTCCGCCCGTAAGCTTAAATTACCTCCCATCATCATTCACATAAAACACAGCATAATATTATCTCTCTATTTCAAACCTATATAGACCACTATACTGTAGAACCAAAAGTTTGTTTGCTAAAACTCAGAATTAAGCAGAGCTATCAATATTCCTACTTAAAACATTTTTAGTAGTAAAATTTTCTTTTTTAATAAATAGTTCCCTTTGCCCATAGATGAACACATTTGCACATAGACTCCACGCAAATCTGAAAAAGTTCAATGCAAGATTTTGATGCAAAAGTTTAGAGCTTTTACAAGTTTTATTCCAAAATCCCTCTTTTTAACTTTTTGCATATCTTCATAGTATCTCAAAATGCATGCTTTTCTTTCACTAAAAAGAGAAGATAAAGAAAAAATATAAAGTGATTTATTCTAAATTTAAAATTTTATAAATCTATATGGGCTGCAGCGTACTTACCATGAATACCCGTCTGGTGCGACATCCCAAATCCCCACGATGGTCCAGCTCAGTCCAAATTCCTGTCGAAACTCCCACGTTGTCCTCCTATTGTCTTCAGTGGCACTGCTCTCTGTGCCCAGCAGTGTGGTCCAACTCACTTCCGTACAATGACATCAACGCCCCTTAAGCATCTTACCAGGGGAATCCTGTTTGAAACTTGATCTGCGGAACTGAGGAAGATGTGTAGCCTAATATTACACCTGTCAAGGGATGGGTTCCAGCACACCACCTATCTAGTATTATTCATCCATCACTGGTGGCCTTTATAGGGTATAAAGTGGATGACAACATCTGATATCTGTGATGAGCTGAATGATGAAGCTCTAGTGAAGAATAAAAGGAAGTACCCGACTGAAAATGAGAGTCTGAACATTATCTGTCTGTCTCTGCTCTTCTACAAACAGTTATAACATGCTCCAATTGTGAAGAAGAAATGGCACATTATCACTCACAAACATCGAGGACCTGATAAGAGCATATAAAGCAGTGGCCTGTGGGAGCTCAAATTCCACCAGGCTGTCATGAGATACCATGCAGGCGGCTGCTGACCCCCAACCAGCAGGACAGGCGGTTCAATTAGACAACCTAACCAGCTATCAAAAGGCCGTTTCAAACCGTAAACTCACTCTATTGACCACACATTGCATGAGGTTTATGAGATTTGTTTCAAGGAAATTATTTTGTTTGTAAAAAGTGTTTTGAGGGCTTTTTTATTTCATTAGAGCATATAACAGACAAAAAGGTTTAAATCTGATATTATGCATCTGTATAAAGACAGAAAGAGCGAGAACATACCTGTGAGTTCTCTAGTGCTGGCTTCATGTTTAATTCACTCAGCTGTGAGCACAAACCCAGTCATTATTCATTATTCACGCGCAGCCCTCCCTTCAAAGATACACACATGCTCAGCACACATAGATTCTCTTTCTTCTTCACAACACTTATTTTTTAAATATGACATATAGTACTACAAACTTGTCCGTATGCATTTCTAGACAATATTTAGGAGGAATGCGCTCTCTGTTTTCTCAGACCCCTTTAAGAAAGCATGAATGATAACAAACAATTTGCTGTTGTTGGTATATATTTTGTAAGGCTGCAACCCTGTTAATCAAACTATCTACTGACAACTAGGTCCAAAGTCCAAGTATATCTAAAGTCTTTACTAGAGCTGAAAGTGTATTTAAAACCGGTTCCACGTTTTTGTGGTTCTTTTTAGAGAATCAGAAACATACGTACACATAAACTGATTCTCTAACAAACGACTCTTTTCGTGAATTTCGTGACTCAAAACATTCTGTGAATAAAATGTGAACATGTTTTTGTTTGTTTTGTATTTTTATATTGAACATATTTATTTAATATCACTCTGCCCAGGGCTTTTTATTTTCAATTGCACTAATGTCATCCGCTAAAATTACCTATTTTGGTGAAAAGAAATAGCTAAATTTGTTTGCAGATTGTTTAATATTTCAAGTCAAGTCAAAGTCAAAGTCTGCTTTATTGTCAATTCTGCCACATGTACAGCACATACATACAGAGAATTGAAATTGCGTGACTCTCAGACCCATGGTGCATACAGTTAACAATAAAACACTAACAGTAGACGTAGAATGCAGATAAATACAGTTTAAAATATAAAAACAAACTATACAGATATACAAATAAGGACATTGTAGAAAAGAGTTAGATTAAGTGGCATAAGGCACATGGCAGATGAAAGAGCTTAACAAAACGAAACTGTGCAGATATAAAGAGTGTAGTGCAAAAATAGCTTATCAGGCTGTTTAAAGTGACAGAAGAGGTAGTTGAGTGGGGTCAGTTCAATACTGACTGAGGTAGTGGGCAGGGGGGGGGGGGGAGGGGGAGTGGGGGTCAGAGTTCAGTGGTGCGTGGGGCAAAAGAGGGGAGGGGGGGCAAGGTCGGGAGGGAGTTCAGCTTCCTGACAGCCTGATGAATGAAGCTGTCCTTCAGTCTACTGGTCCTGGCCTGGAGACTCCGCAGTCTCCTCCCTGATGGCAGCAGACTGAAGAAGCTGTGTGTCGGGTGGGTGGGATCACCTGCAATGCAGAGGGCTTTGCGGGTGAGACGGGTGTTGTAGATGTCCTGGAGGGAGGGGAGAGAGACACCAACAATCCTCTCAGCTGCTCTCACTATGCGTTGGAGTGTCTTGCGGTGGACGCCATACCACACAGTGATGCAGCTCGTCAGAATGCTCTCGATGGTGCCTCTGTAGAAGGTGCACATGATGGGGGCCGGGGCTCTGGCTCTCCTCAGTTTGCGGAGGAAGTAGAGACGCTGTTGTGCTTTCTTGGCCAGTGCTGCGGTGTTGTCAGTCCAGGAGAGGTCCTCTGTGATGTGCACACCCAGGAACTTGGTGCTGCTCACTCTCTCCACAGTCGCACCGTTTATGGTCAGAGGAGCATGCTGAGTGTGCACTCTCCTGAAGTCAACAACAATCTCCTTCGTCTTCTCCACATTCAGAGAGAGATTGTTGTCACTGCACCACCCGGCCAGGCGGCTCACCTCGCACCTGTAGTTTGTCTCATCTCTGTTACTAATGAGACCCACCACAGTCGTGTCGTCCGCAAACTTAATGAGGAGGTTGGAGCTGTGTGACGGTGTGCAGTCATGGGTCAGCAGAGTGAAGAGGAGGGGGCTCAGCACACATCCTTGAGGGGCCCCTGTGTTAAGTGTGATGGTGCTGGATGTGTTACTGCCGACCCGTACTGCCTGAGGTCTCCCAGTCAGGAAGTCCAACAGCCAGTTGCACAGCGAGGTGTTGAGCCCCAGCTGGACCAGTTTGTGAACGAGCTGTTGAGGGATGATTGTGTTGAATGCTGAACTGAAGTCTATGAACAGCATTCTGACGTACGAGTCTTTTTTGTCCAGATGTGTGAGTGCTGAGTGGAGGGCAGTGGCGATGGCATCATCGGTCGAGCGGTTGGACCGATATGCAAACTGGAAGGGGTCCAGGGAGGGGGGGAGGGCAGACTTGATATGATGCATGACTAGCCGTTCAAAGCACTTCATGAGGATCGGAGTAAGTGCGACTGGACGGTAGTCATTGAAGCAGGATGGAGATGGCTTCTTCGGGACTGGAATAATGGTGGTAGCCTTGAAGCATGTGGGGACAACAGCCTGACTTAGTGAGATGTTGAAAATGTCTGTGAAGACATCAGTGAGTTCCGCTGCACAGTCTCTCAGTACACGACCAGGAATGTTGTCAGGACCCGGAGCTTTGCGTGCATTGATCCTGCTGAGGGATCTCCTCACGCTGTCCGGGGACAGCGTCATCACCTGGTCGCCGGGAGGAGGTGGGGTCTTCTCTGCAGTGGTGCTGTTTTGTGCCTCAAAGCGAGCGAAGAAGGCGTTCAGCTCGTTCAGCAGGGGGATGGTGCTGTCACAGGTGCGTGGTGGGGGCTTATAGTCCGTGATGGTCTGAATCCCCTGCCACAGGCTCCGAGTGTCCCCGCTGTCGCTGAAGCGATGGGCTACCCTCCTGGAGTACTGTCTCTTAGCCTCTCTGATGCCGCGGGATAGATTGGCCCTAGCTGTCCTCAGGCCCACCTCATCTCCAGCTCTGAAGGCAGCGTTACGAGTCTTCAGGAGTCTGTAGACCTCCCCTGTCATCCACGGCTTCTGGTTGGCCCGGACAGTGATGGTCTTTGTGACCGTTACATCATCAATGCATTTGGTGATGTAGGCAGTGACAGTCTCTGAGTACTCTTGGAGGTCTGTGGTGTTATTGTATGTGGCAGCCTGCTTAAACATATTCCAGTCAGTGGTGTCAAAACAGTCTTGAAGTGCCTCTGACGACCCTTTTGGCCACACTTGTATCTGTTTGTGAACTGGTTTGGTGACTTTAACGATCGGTCTGTATGCAGGCATTAGCATGACAGAGATGTGGTCTGAGGTGCCAAAATGTTATCTCAGTAACATTTTAAGTTCGTCCAAAATACCTCTTGAGGTAACTAACGTATTTTTAACAAATTGATATAAGGGATGATTCATGAATTGAAAATGAATCAATTAATCAATCAAAAACGTACAGCGTGACCAGTGTAATTCGATTCTCGAACGAATCTATTGATCTGGTTTGGCTAAAGAAGTGACCAGTGACTTTTATTTTGAAATGGTGTTCATTCACTATTACATCTTGCTCAGCTGTTCATTTTACGTGTTTAATTTCTTCTTGGTTAGGGTTACTCAGCTTTTCCTGTGATGCTAGCTTTTTAATCGGACATATACGCCAGTGAGTAAGATATAGGGGCTCAGATTTGAGGAAAGAGAGTTGCCTTTGAACTATTAATTTGTGAAAATGCGCTGTGCACGCGAGGTGACATTTACGAAGCTCGTGAGAGCACATGCCACCGCTTCAAAGACTGAGACCGTCGCTTCTAACGGGAAAGCAGGACTCAAAGCAGCAGATATCGCGAACAGACTCCGGAGTGAAAAGGAAAAACAAACAAATGACAAAAATGAGGTTTGTTTATGCATGTATAGTGCGTTTTGACTAATTCATGTGCAACTATTTGGGTTCCGTCTTCTTTCGTTCCTCTCCTAAGGTTCCGGTGTCACCTCTTCAAAACAATTCTCTCAGCAACTACAATCTGTTCATCCCAGTGTGCTCGTGACAGCTCTTTACAGGGGCATCCTCTATCAAGACCAAAACATAATCGCCATAAATAAACCATATGGTGTGCCTCTGCATAGTGAGTATTTAACTTCTCGTTTTTTTTTTGGATCATTTAGGTTTATACAGTAAATGCAACAAACATCTACACGTTTTATATCATTCCGATCAAGTAAAATATGTATTAAAAATAAAAAATCCAAATGTAAAATTTTTTGGAAGACCACTGAGGGTTAAGTCCATTTAAGTACATACCTGATACCCATGATTGCATAAGACAGGTCTTTGGATATACTAACCTACTTCTTAATTTCCTTGTTCCATTCTCATAGATGTAGATGGCATCAGAAACAGCATAGCAGAATGTCTGCCTTTGCTAGCAAAGATAACTGATGGCATGCAGGCAGGAGCACAGTTGCACCTTTGCCATAGCCTGGAAAAATAAAATACTGGAGTTTTGATCCTGGCTAAAACAGAGGAAGCTGCTGAACATGTCCAAACACTCATCAGATCACACACAGTGGAAAGGAAATACTTGTAAGTTAAACTTCAAAACCTTTATTTGTTGCCTGTTTTCAGTTGAATGCAATTGGTTTTGAAAGGGGAATTTATAAAGGTGTAATTTATTGTGTTGTAATATGATGTACTGGCCGTGTCATGGTTGTCCAAGACGAATTTCCCAGAAATGGGACAATAAAGTATGTTCTATTCTGTTCTATTCTATTATTTGTGGCATCCCATTAAGTTGTCTAGTGCAACATTTTTTTTTTTTTGCTTATCGATAACTGATTGTTTTGCAGCAGCATACAATAACTTAAACAATAATCCCATTTGTTTTGTTCAGGGCAGTTACTGTAGGTGTGCCCGTTCCATCCGAGGGGGTGATTGACATTCCCATTATAGAGAAGGAGGTCATGGGACCTCAGCCGCATTTTAAGGTAACATATTATACCATTTCTTATTCTAACCTGTTTCTAAAAACCGTATGAAAAGACATTTTTTATTAAAATGCACACTCTCAGGCCATCCAAGATGTAAATGAGTTTGTTTCTTCATCGTTCAACAGATTTGGAGAAATTTATCTATGCATTACATTACTTGCTCACCAGTGGATCCTCTTCAGTGAATGGGTGCCGTCAGAATGAGAGTCCAAACAGCTGATAAAAACATCACAGTAGTCCACAAGACTCCTGTCCATCACTTAACATCTTGTAAAGTGAAAAACTGCATGTTTGTAAGAAAGAAATCTATCATCGAGATGCTTTTAACTTCAAACAAGTCCTTCATATTGTTTTCTCCATTGAAAAAGTTGTCTCATCTGACTCGGGAGAGAAATATGCACAGATCAAACACTATTTACAAGTGAAACAGCTCTAAACAAATATTTTGGTGGATTTCGATGTGAAAGGACAACAGAGAATGGACTATTTTCCTGGAGGAAACGTTATTATGGATCATAGACTTTTGACCAGAGGCATCAGTTTTACGTTAAAACACCTCACAAACACATTCTGACGGCGCCCATTCACTGCAGAGGATCCATTGGTGAGCATGAATTGTGCACAATACGATAAGTATATAATGCATTTAGAAAACCGATTTTTAAGAATAGGATCTCCTCCAGTTTTCTTACTTTACTAGAATTAAAGTATGTATGTTTATTCTGCTCAGATGGGTCTGAGCCCATTGTTCAAAGTGAGTGAGGAGGGAGATGGAGTGACCAGGGTAAGAGCTCATCGACAGGCACACAGTGCAGTCACGCAGTATCTGGTTCTGGACAGCACCAGTGGCTGCAGCTTGATGGAACTAAAGCCTGTCACAGGTATTGACTGACCATGAGATGTGAAAACTGTAACTGATTCCTGACTGTGCCCTATATTCACTAATTATTGTAAATGTTGCTAGGTTTACCCATATGTAATGTAACATTGTGTTTTGATTTATGTAAAAGTAGACATTCAAGCATATGATGACCAGAACCAATGTGTGTTTTAGGTGTGAAAAACCAACTTCGCGTGCACATGGCTCTTGCTTTGACCTGTCCCATTCTTGGAGACCACAAATATGCTCACTGGAACAAACTAGCACCACAGGTATAATATATACAAGTGTTGTAGCATTGGTTCCTTGAAATATGAACCTATGCTGCCACTCAAAAGATTTTTTTAATGTTTTCGAAAGAAGTCTCTTATTCTCACCAAGGCTGATCAAAAAAAAAAAAAAAACAGTATTGTGAAACATCATTGCAGTTTAAGACAGCTGTTTTCTCTTTTAATATATTTTAAAATGTAATTTTATTCATGTGATGGCAAAGCAGAATTTTCAGCATCATTCTGAAATTATTCTAATATACTGATTTGCTGTTCAAGAAACATTTCTTATTATTATCAGTGTTGAAAACAGTTGTGCTGCTTAATCCTTTTTTTCATGATGCTTATATGAATAGAATGTTCAGAAGAACAGAATTAATTTGAAATAGAATTTTTTGTAAAATCTTAAATGCTTTTAATGTTACTTTTGATCAATTTAATGCATCTCTTCCAAAAAAAAAAAAAAAAAAAAAACTTACGGACCCCAAACAATTTTTAAACAATATTGTATTTCTAGATTAGAAGTATTTTTAATGAACACTTGCTTAACCCAAGATTTAGATACACAACCTATTCAAATCTAGGTCCAGTTTTACTACAGTATGTACTTAATCTATGAACATAGTAAGTGTTGTGTTAATAATGAATAATCAAGACGTGGTGTAGTGTTTTCTTGAGACATGACTCACATTTGAAGACTGACCACACGCGGGTCTCACATTTCGGATTACAGAAACTGCCAGAGGGCATACTGCGACGGCTGGGCCTGGTGCAGAGTAAAACACGATACCTTCCTCTTCACCTGCACTCCCGAAGGATCGTGCTACCAGGGGTCAAAGGTCACAGTGACATCACAGTGTCCTGTCTCCTTCCTAAATACTTCACCAACACCTTAAAGAGACTACAGATCCCACTACCAGGAAAAGAATGAGATGGATCACAGCTAGCGACTCCATTTGAAAAAGTATTACATTTGTATTGAGAGGATGAAGTGGGGTGGATTTGACTTTGACTGTAGAAAAGGTCATGTACAAACCGGACATTACATTGTTGTGTATTCTGAATGTTTTGTTTTTTTTGTCCAGACTTTGTAATAAAAGACCACTGAAAGTGTTTTATGAAGAAAAATTATATCTCCGCTCCACCTGTGTATTCCGGAATGACTGTGCAAATTAGGGATCCACAATATACATGTACAATATAATTTATCAGCCAACATTAGATTTTTAAATAATCACTGTTGGTTGATGTTGCATATTTAATTGTGCATACACATTTGCCCTATTTTTACATTTATATAACCATCTTCTAAAACTAATTTTGAATATCCTGTTTTCATACTTTTTATTATAATGTTGAGATGCCTAAATTCACATGTAGCATCTAAAGCAGTGGTAATCTCAACCTTTTTGACAATAAAAGGCCCAATGACCTTTCTAGTTGTCTAACTCAATTTCTAACAGATAAAAACAGGTCTAGAAATAGTACTTTAAAAAATCTGGCTTCAGGGTTTTGGATAGTGGGAATCCTGGGGCCTGTACCATGAAGCTGGTTTAGCTGGCTAGCCAGGTAAGTTTCAGTTTAGTTTGCGCCAACTCTGGGTTTTAGGTACCATGAAAGTGTGTTGGCTTTTAGCAGTGTTCATTGCCATAGTGACTTACGCTCCACAGCTAACCTGCTCCATGTTCTGGTTTAGAGAGCTCAAACCGAAATTTGACCAATCAGCTTCAAACAAAGTGACACATCTCTGACGAAATAAAGCCACTCCTCCAGTTTCTCTTACTCCAAATTAAAGAATGCTACATAGTAAAACATTATTAAAGATAAAATCATCAGATTTTTAGAGATGTTTATTTTTTATAATTATTTTATATTATTTATATAATTATTATACCCTTAATCCATTACACAAGCCAGCTTAGTTTAATAGTAATTATTAAGCTTTTATTTAAAATCAATGTAAACATATATAGTGTAGATATGCAATATAAATAAGTTTTAGAATCAATAGCTTTAAACATGACTACATATGAGCTTAGATTTTTAAGTGTTTTTATACCTATAAATACTATCAACTCTATAAACTAACTTTACAACTTTTACTTGCACTTATATGGTAAGATGTTTTCTTTAAGCTTTCCTCTTTCATGGATAGATCGTTTCATGATCGTGCTGTGTAAATGTGTTTAAATTCTTCAACTTTTTTTTTTTTATCTTCGCGCTGACTCTCTCACAAGAAGTGAATCATAGTTTTAAGGCATGTGATTGGCTGCTCATTACTGAAGTCACACTTTCATGTGCACGCGCTCTATTAACTCAGGATCAAGCCTGAGTTGACAGAGAAAGTTGATGATCAGCTTCATGGTACCAACCAAGCCGGATTGGACTGGTTTGGTTTTGTCAACTCAAAACTAATCCTGTAACCCTGAGTTTGTTCAGCCACCATCATGGTACAGGTCCCTGGTTCTTCTAAGAAAAACAAACTGTTTTTGAGGGGGAAAAATAAAATAAGAAATAACTTTTAGTGATTTAATGCATGTGTTGTCTTTTTCAATTAATCACTTGGAGGTCTGCTGAAGCCCCCTGGTCGAGAACCTTTATTTGTTTATTTTTATTTAGGGGAAAAAAATGAGTATAGCATTTTAATAATATGAAAATTCTCAGTAGCTAGAATTTTAATACCAGCATATCCCTTGTGCAAATTTTTTACTAAATAATTGTGTGAATTGTTGCATTCAATTCAATAATGCATTTAATAAGTTTTGTGAACTACTCACACAGAAATTTATTCTGTTTCTGTCATGAGGCCCACTTGTGCTTGTGTGACAACTGACCAGGGACTGCAGAAAGGGTCAAAGACGACACATACAGGTAATTCACTGTACAAAAAGGCATGTTTGAAAACACAGGCTTCAATTCTCCAGCACCACTATAATATCAATACATATCAGGTTACCATAGATGCATGTATATATAAAAAAAAATAAAATAAAAATGGAACCAAAAAGTTTTCATGTATAATACACTCCTCAGGTACGTGAACTCTGCTACTGCAAGCTCCTGGGGGTGAGCGGGAGTTGTGTTAGGTGTTACAGATGGATGAAGCCATGTTTTTAAATGTGTTTATGCCTGACCATCACATGGTGTTCCAGTCCACTGCCAATAATCACTTAAGTTTAGTATGCAGTCTTAAAAACCACCAGATCCTTGCAGTTCTGCACTTACAATAGAAAATAAACAGAGAGGACAGTGGGAAGAAAGATGGAGCGTAACATACATGGCAGAAAGAGAAACTGCACACATCAAGGGATCTGGGCAAATACGATTCAATGGTCATTAGAGGAACAAACAGAAATAGTTCCTGTATCTAAAACAAAAAAAAGGCTTGTAAGTATGTCCAGTTCATTGAAAACCCCTCTTGAACCTCTTCACTCTCCTTTTAATCATGGGTGAAATATAAGGAGACGCTGCAGAGGCTATTTGATTCAGTCTCTTGAGAAAGGAGAGGATGATGGAGCACTGGAGAAAGCCTCTCTCTTATTCCATCTTGCTTTCTTTCACTTGCCCTCGTCTTTTCTCAGTGTACGTTGGCCTGCGTGATGGAGATTATCTCCTGGATTTCCCGCACCATCATGATGCGTGTTAGCATGTGCTCCAGCTGCTCGCTCGTGATTGGCTGAGTGGAGTACCAAATAGGGCTGTTGGGTGCCACAACAGGCTCTGGCGTCAGGTAATATGTGTCATTACGACCCTTTGCAGTCTGAGGGCTGAGGACAGACAAAAAAAAAATTAGGAAGATACAGAAAAGTACATTTTATTGATAATAATTAAAAAAAAAATTGCGCCAGCTATTGCATTAGCATATGATAAAATCAGTGGCTCACCATTTGAAGAGGTAAAAGTCATAGAGCTTGATAGGACAACGCAGGGGGTTCTCTGGGTCCTCCGCCTGCTCTGCGTACATGTCATCTGTCACTAGAACAATAATAGATGTGATTTATGACTTCCCACAGTTTTTGGCCAATGAACTTATGACTTTCTATAACTCTTCCATTCATTTGTTCATGTCAAAAATCACAATTATAGATCACACACACACAAAAACTATTACTGACTATTATTATTCACTGTAGAAGTTTCCATGGCCAGTATTTTTATTTTTTTTCACAAATACTTTGTAATTTAATTGAATATGCAATTAAGTGTCTCATTTGCTAGAAATATTATCAAATTTCGAGTATTACATCCGGTTACTATAGATATAGCTATTGCATTGGCTCAAATCCCATATTGGTTGATCACTGATAACTGTCTAACTTTGGAAATGTTGCAACATCAAGCAGCTCAACGTTTTTCAACACTGATAATAACTGTTTCTGGAGCATACAATCAGTATATCAGAATGATTTCTGAAGGATCATGTGACACTGAAAATTGGAGTAATGCCCGCTGAAAATTAATAATAAATTACTTTTTAATGTATATCAAAATAGAAAACAGTTATCTTAAATGTATAATAATATTTAAAATTATTGCCATTTTTAACTTTTTTTTTTTTCTTCAATAAATGCTGCCTTGGTGAGCAACAATAAAAATTTACTGACCCCAAACTTTTGAAAGGTTGTTTACACTATACATAAGGGTAAAATTTATATTTATCTTGTAACATTTGAAAACATCCAGCCTTATTTTGTGGCTGCTTCCTAACCTTTCTGTCCAACATGGTGTGGCCCAACTCCTTTCAGGTAGCGGATGCTGGTGCTCTTGTCTTTAGGGTTGGTGGGATTCTTTTTGGTGTGTCTGAGCACTTTGGAGAAGGCCACTTTCATATGCTGCTCCACTGTGGTCAAGTGGAAGTACCTGTGGAGAGATAACATTATAACCCCTGAGCACTCACTACCATCATCTTTGAAGAGAAGGAGACTCACTTGGTGTTGAAGTACATCAGTGTAGTAAGTAGAGTGGATGGAGAATGAGCTCCCAGCTGCTTACACTCCCAGAGCATCTCCTCTGTCACATGACTTGGGATAATGTAGCCTGGCAAATGCAAAGGCAATTAACATAAATTTTACAAAACTCAAAAGGACATCATTTAAAAACACACAAACATCTTACCAAGAGGGTGAACACTGGGCCTCCACTCTTCAAGAATTTTGTGTAAACACTGACAAAACCGGCTGTAGTACTGATCAGAGAAGATGTCGTCTACTCTGCCGTTCTCAAACATGTACTGTACAAAACAAAACAAGGAAATCAGTTTATGCAAACTAATGATCCAACATAATCAGCAGAAACAAAAATATGAAGTAGTAAGACATACTTTCTGTATACATAAAAATACATAGTATAGTGAATCAGGTTCAAATGGCTCCCCCTCCAGCCCACGAGCCTCTTGGGTCATCAAAGACAGAGCCAAGTTCAGCTCGCCCACTGAACTTGACACAAGATCATCCTGGAAGCGCAGCGGCTGTCGACCTGCAGACACAGACATTCATCTTGCTGCAAATAAACATAGCTAAATGCTTAACAGAAACAGTTCACAGTTTTGACCATGCATTATATATGGTAAAGGGACCTTTTGAGACCTAAATAAACTGAAAAATATAAGCAATTTTGCAAAAGAAATAAATAAACCATATACACTACTGTTAGAAAGTTTTGGGGTGGGAAGTTTTGTGTTTTTGAAAGAAAAAGTCTCCTTTTCTCCCCAAAGGCTGCATTTATTTGATCAAAAATACATTAAAACAGTAAAAATTGTTAAATATTATTATTATAATTGAGTGCTGATTGGTAGCTGCTTTAATGCTTACAGGCATGTGTGCACACCATTACAAAATGGATTAAGGAAATTGCTTTGTTTATAGCGATATGTTAAAAGTGGATCTATTATGTAAAATTCACTTTTGTATTGTTTTTGAACATAATTATGCATCAGCAATGTGTGTACACAACCACCCTATTGTGATTTAGAATACAGTGTGTTCATGTGTTTTTGACAGTTTAAGCGCAATAAGATGTGAAAGGGGACTCGCATGACACGCCATCTGACAGCTAGCTTTCTGTGCAAGTGTGCTCAGAAAACCATATATCAGAAGTTTAAACTTATACAACTTTAAAACGCGTGTAAATAATAAATTTACATGATGTCAAAGAACATGAACATGACAGATATGATAATCATGACCAAACAGATGTTTTGTATTGGCAGAGTATGCGAGGCAGGAGCTGTAAAAGCACAGCCGTGTTCTGGAAAAGTGGGTGGGGAGCAGGAGCTCATTTGCATTTAAAGATACATTCACAAAAATAGCATGCTTTTGTTTCCTGTTAAAAAATGGTCTCTTTCAGCATGGAATGATAAATGATCTGTGGTGTATTTTGAGCTAAAACTTCAGACATTCCACATTCCACATTCTAGGGACATCTGAGACTTTACATCTTGTGAAAGGGGTATAACAGGTCCCCTTTAAATATTGCATTAAATCACTGCATGTGTTCCAAAGCTGTGGTATCAAATATGTAATAAAGAATCATAATATTTCACTCATATTACTATCGCCTACTAAAATTCAAATCTAGTAACAATCCTAAATTCAGCGGCGGTATAAAGACAGAGGTAGCGATGAAAATGTTAACTCACGTCCTATAGGTGCCAGCTTATTTTGTTCATTCTTGTCCAGCTCAGCATTTTTGCGCTGAACCCACAGCCTCCACACTTCCAGTCCTTCCTCAGGCTTCAGCGTGTTGGGGAGGACCAGCTCTGGAGGAGGTTCCACCTGTGGTTCTGCCTCTGTCTGCCCCTGAAAACACAGAATACCACCAATACCACATTGTTTTAATATGCATAAGTGATCCTTCACAGTTAAATGCTCATCACACACTGAAGAAATGCAAAAAGACTTGAGACAGTCTGGGGGTTATGAATACTTAAAGGGATAGTTCACCCAAAACTGAAAATTGTGTCATCATTTACTCACCCTCAAGTAGTTCCAAAGCTGTATGAATTTCTTTGTTCTGCTGAACGAAAAGGAAGATATTTTGAATAAAGTTTGTAACCAGGCTGTTTTGGGGCACCATTGACTTTCATAGTAGGAAAAAAAATACCATGGAAGTCAGTGGTGCCCCAGAACTGCTCTGTTTCCCACATTCTTCAGAATATCTTCCTTTGTGTTCAGCAGAACAAAGACATTCATACAGGTTTGGAACTACTTGAGGGTGAGTAAATGACAGAATTTTCAGTTTTGGGTGAACTATCACTTTAAGCATGCAGAATGTGTTCACCTGCAGGTGGAGCTGTTGTTCCTGAGCCTCTCCATCCTGTACGTGTTGCTGCGGATCCCATATGTGCAAGGCCTGCGTCGTCCCAGAGTAAGCCCCCCCTACGGTCTGCACTGCTACAGGGATGTGAATGTTTCCATTCATAAACTGCGCTGGGAACAGCGAATGTACAACCTCCTCCTGAGTGGTCACTCCTGAGCCAGACACTGGAACTGCCACTGCCCCGGCAGCCTGAGATGCACCGATTACCATCTTATCCTTGTCTTTATCGGTAGGCGAGGCCTGTACCTGCACGGTGCTGTAGGCCTCCTGAGGGATGGCGATGTGGGCCACACCTTGCTGCTGTGGGGCAGAATACACAGGTATGGTCCAGGTCTCACCGGCTGGGCCTGTGATGGTACCAGTGGCGCTGTAAAGATGAGTGCTATCAACAGTCAGCAGGTCTGGTCGGAGTGACAAGTAACCCTGCTGTTGGCCCTGTGGGATGGCCAATACAGTAGCCAACTGCTGCCCTTGAGGAAGTGAGTAGGACACAACTGTCGGGACGTCCACCTTGCGTTTTTTTGCAGGCTGGAGGACAGCAGGTGAGCCTCCAGGTCGCCGCTCTGCCTCCCTGGGGGAGCCTTGCTGCTGAGGAGGGGACAGAGCCTCCACAGTCTGGATCTGAATCTGCTGACCTCCGGCAACCGCTGCCACCAGTTGGGCTTGGAGCTGTGAGTCAAATACACATTACGATAAGAATCTAAAATGCATAAATGTAGAGGCCGATCATGCATTGGTGTGCATTACCTGTTGCTGTTGTTCCTCTGTGAGTTCTCCCTGTTGTACCAGCTGTGTAGTGGTAACTCCTTGTAGCTGCTGTTGGGTGGGAGAGGCCACCTGAAGTACCTGACCCTGCTCCCCCTGGATCTGCACCTGCCAATAAAGAGATGAAGAGGTATTTAGATCAGGGCTCAATAAAAAGCACGTCCTGCTAATATGGAGTAAGGTATGTATGTTAAAGTATGTTATCATTTTCCTGAAAAAAAAAGTGTGTTGCAGAAGGTTGGAGTATATGGAAAATTTTGGGGAAAAAATCTAATATGCTGATTTAGTGTTCAACTAACATTTCTTATCATCTGAAAGGATCCTCAAACGCAAACAGTGTGTATCGCTTCAAGAGAGCAATCATACATTTGTGTTGTTTTACTTTCTTTTATATTAATATATTCTTCATTCATTCATTTATAATTGTTTAATCATTGTATTACTCCATTTAATCATATAATCATTTATAATAATTATTTTAACCATTTATATACTCATTTCATTAATGTATTCACTGATCAGTCAGTCTATTATTTATTCTATATTATTCTATCATTCTTCTTAGTTGATAGTAGACTGTTATTACAGTTTTGGGTACCAGTCAAGACTTGCTGTTCACAGATTTTGGGTAGACAATTTTGCTGATCTGGTGTCCGGGGCTAGATCTAACACATCAATGTTTGTTTGTTTTCCCCAAGATTCTTTAATATTAATTCTGAACAACTTTCAAGACTACAGTTTTTATTTAATACAAAGTTTTTTTTTTAACATTATACATGTCTTTACTGCCACTTTTGATCAATTTAAAGAATCCATGCTAAATAAAAGTATTTATTTCTTCAGCAACAAAATATCTAACTTATTTTTTTTTCTTACAGAATACAAATACTGTAAATGTTATTTTCTTTCGTTCTAAAAAAAGACTTGGCAAGACGCTGCCAGTAGGTTCATTGAAAAGGTGCTACATTCACGCTGCATTTGAGATGCCTACAAATTCTAATAAGATGCTTATAATGTAAGCAACTCCAAAGCAATCATGAGGGCAACTAGTTTCAGGACAGATGAATTTTGAAATATTTCCAGAGTTAGATTTTTCTGTGGTGAACAGATACTAAATCGACGACAAAGCGGACATTCTATCTACAGATCGGATAATAAACAAGATTGGTAGCACCAGCCATCATGCCTGAAACTCATGATCTACACTGTAACAAAATATGAAAGATTAAATTTACACTCCCTTCAGAGGAAAAAAATGCCCCTGGCAGTTTGAAGCTTTTCATTATTCTCAGTATTTAAAGTCAGAAAGCGCAATTCTTAAACCCAAATGTTGAATGTCTAAAGTGTCATGTCATTCTAAACCTTTCCGTCTTCTGTTAAACACAATAGAAGATATTTTGACAAGGGTGTTTTTTTTTTTTTCCCCCACACACTGGACATCAATGGTCACCAAAACTGTCTGGCTCCCAACATTCTTAATAATAACTATATTTGTGTTCTTTAGAAGAAAGTAAGTCGTACAGCTTTGAAACTACATGAGGGTGAATAAATGTTGACTGAATTTTAATTTTTGGCCAAACTACCCCTTTAACCCAACAACCACAGTAAATGTTGTATAATTGCCCTGCAGGTATGACACACAAAAACAGAATCAAAAAAAGACAGAGTCAAACCTGTACTTGGATCTGCTGTTCAGATGCTTGATGCACAGCTGCAGCCAGCTGGGGGGAGATCTGTGTAGATGTCACCTGCACCTGTTCAGAGGTGAAGCAGAAATCTGACCAAAAGTTTTTGCTTTTTAAATCACAGCTAAAATGACAACGAAAAGTGGTTCTTTTCCTACCGGACATGCCAGCTCCAACAATGAGCCCGCCACCTCTGTGCTGTCCGTGTAGATGCAGTTGGCCCCCTGCTGGTACACCATAGTGGTGGTGGTGCCGCTGGTCTGCTGACTGAACTCCTGCAGAACCTCCGGGCCTTTAGAGGCCAGCGACTCCAGAAACTCTTTCATGCGGTGCTGAGGTATAGTGCGCGCCTTCTGCCGCACATACTCGTCGAACGAGATCGCACCGCCTTCAATGGGCTCATTCATGACAGGTCAATCCACCCTGCACAGGAGCCTTGAACATAAATGACATGAACACAATACCAGTCAAAATTTGACAGACTGAATGAGTGTTTCTCGTGTCCTTTAAAGTTTAAACTAAACGCGTATGCATGAAATTAGTTACATGGACCCTTTTCACATTTCTGGGGTCCTCAAAAGTCTTATCGTTGATGAACAGAAACTACAACAAAATAGAATTTTTGCATTCCCGTTTGCTGATATCACAAGAAAATATCCACAATACATTATGATTTTATAAAAAAAGAGAAAAAAAATATAGATTGATTGATTATGACGGTCAGAAGAGAAACAGATTTCACTCAGTTAAAACACAAGCAACAGCGTTAACCAGATTTTTGGTAATGTCAAGGTAATATAACAAGTATAATTTTATAAATGTAGATTACATTTTTTAAAAATTATATATGTATGTACATATAAGCCTACTATATTTACAAAGTTAATAACTGTGTAAACATGTAATTACAGTCTGTGAAAAGGGTCCATAGACATATGTCATTATTATTCTATTAATGACAGGTAATTTATGTTTATATAAACATACAATCAACCATATACATACATATAACCAAAAGCTTAAATGCACTTGAGGATAGTGAACCTGAAAAACGGTAATAAGATATTTTTCATCACTGCTATGTCTACATTGGCATATGAAGCATTCAATACACTCTCTGCACAATGCAGATGTGTTTTTTTAATAGTGCATCAGCACCCCATCCACTCATAAACACATGAAATTTGCAAGCATCCTTTTGCAGTTTAGATTAAATTGTATAAACTGGAGGCTAAGGGTGTTTCGTGTGTTTTGGTAATGATAAAGAGCTCTGTGTTTTACGCATTCAGACAGAAAAAGCCTCTACCCTTGCTGGACTTTGGACCCCTCGAGCAAAATAAATGAGTTGCTTTGAGGTAGCTCACAAATCACAAAACCAACCTCATTCTGAATGATCAAATATGACATTTTTGACTGAATACACATAAGCAATAATTATAATTGTAACGTTGTGAGACTGTAAGCCAGCTCTGCTTATGGTCAATCAAACACTGGACCACTCAATGCTTTTGCCTCGAAAATATGCTAGCATCAATGCTAACTCGCTAACCTTTGTAAAACGAAACTTCAAAACCCCCCGAAAAAGGTGCAAGCACCTGCACTACGATACTAAATACATTTATGACACGCCGCTATGCGACATTAGTCATTATTCCCGCCGTAAATGTGGCAGCGCGCGCGCAGTTGTGTAGCTAACGTGAGCTCGCGTGCTAATCGTCCCATGCTACCTTAAATAAAAGCCAAAGCAATTTCCGCCAAAACACGCCGTTCAAAAAACAAAAACCCCACTAAAGCTGAACTAAAGCAAGCAGTGCACTTGTAAAGTCCGTTTACTTGGCTATATCTCGTTATTTCTGCACTCAAACACATTTGACAATATTTAAGTGCGATTTATGTCGTGACGTGTGCTTATTCTGCTACACATATAAATGAAACGGTTTAAACCCCGCTGCGGCCGGCTGCAAACATGTCCTACCGTATTGAAAAACACACAAGCGCGCTGCTTGGACGGCTTGGATAGCTGAAAATGTTATTTTTGCACAATAATGTTTGCGATAGAGCTGACGGAAGTAGGCCTGCTGTGACAGCGCTAGACCCCGGGCTGTCCTGTAGCGTGAAGGCGGGGACGGATTCGCAGCTCCCCCTTCCGGCTCCACCGCTGCCGCAAGCACATCCACTGTGCCATGAACGCGGAGCGTAGGGTTGCCAGATTTTGCCATATCGTCAAACAAAAATTGCATAATAAAATCCAGGTTTGTAGAGTAAATGGGGTGTATTGATAGGGAACCCATATATGTTGCCCAATAATAAATTGAGAAATTGATAAATCAATTAATCAGTAACATAAGGGTAAAAAGAAAAACAGAAAGAACTGATTCAAACTAAAGAACAGCAACCACAACAATAGCTAATAAATCACATTATAGTAAAACATGAATAAATAGACAAATTGAAAATACAATATATAATTTAAAAATGTATTATATAGACATTACATTTTATATTTAGTCATTTAGCAGATCCTTTTATGACTTACAAATTAGGACAACAGAAGCGATCAAAATCAACAAATAGCCTATGTAATAGCTGTAATAAGTCTCAGTTAGTCTAATACAGTATTGAAGGTTTTTTTATATAATAAATAAAAAGAAAACAAGTAGAATAGAAAAAAGAAGAGGGAACGCTAGTGTTAGAGGGTCTTTTTTAAATAAAAAATAAAACAAGTCAAAAGAATGGAAAAATAATAGAGAATGCTAGTGTTAGATGGTTGTTTTTTATAAATAAAAAGAATAAGGAGTTAGAATAGAAATAGAATAGAGTGCAAGTGTTGCTTTTTTAATTTATATATATATATATATATATATATATATATATATATATATATATATATATATATATATATATATATATATATATATATATAAAGAAAACAAATATATAAAATATAAATAGGAAAGAGAGCGCTAGAGTTAGAAGGTCAAAATAATTTTCCACATTAAAATATGTAAATTATATACTTAAGTGAATTCTGAACTAAACTATTATATTGTCAAGTTTCAGTCTTTATTTATGGTTATCTTTAGATGATCAAATTGCTGAATATGTATTATTATTGAGTTGGTGATAGGCCTATTTCATAAATTCACTTAGTGGTTAGTCACTTTATCATGCTATAGGGGCCAGACGCCAACAAGCCCAAAAGTGAATGTAATTTGGAATATGTCCAAAAATACAATCAGCTGCATATTAATAATCAACTTAAAAAAATAAATAAAAAATCCGCTATATTTAGCGGACATGGCAACACTGCACGGGTGCGCGCACTCGCTATGTATGACATTTTACATTAAACGGTTTCACAGGAACGTAAAGAACAGACCTACTACGCTGTACATTGATATGCTGTTGGTAAACTTATACATTAATATGTTGAAACTCATTATAAAAGGCTGTTTGGTACTTTAAAAAGAGGTAAATTAGATGCGATTTGTCCATGTGTTTATTTTCCATATTCTCTGTGAAACAACTGCTTGTGATTTCAATGTAAAATACTTTATTTTTAATTAGAGTATGTTATTAAAGAAATATAGGCTATAGAAAAGAACGTATTTTATGTATTTTAATTACGTTGTGTATCATTATGAACGTAACAGAGCGAGAAAAAGTCATTCTGTAAATGTCATTTCAGCGTGCTTGTGCCTTTAAGCGGAGCTTTATTCGCTCCAGTCCGCCTTAAAGCGCTAAGCATGTGTCTGTGAGGGCCTCCCCCTGATCGCCCTGCAAAAGGCTGCCTGACTGAGCTCTTAAGGTGGACCGGGTGAGATATGCTGTATCTCGCTTAATCATATGACTGTTATGAGTTCAGAAAGAGTTAACTCCCACGGTCTCCCTCTTAACCCCAGAATGACCCTGTTCTATAATTTGGATAAACATATAGCTCTTCACAAGCCGTTTAATAATTTCCATAATAGGAGTCAAACTATCTCAGCAAATCACATTTGTAAATATCAGAAAATCAATATTTTAAAGAATAAGTAAGTCTAAATATGTAATTTCCCGTGCTCATTATTGCAAATAGTAGCACTATTAATAACAAAATCCAAATAATAAACATTTTAAATGACGATTTAATGTTAAACTCAAACACATTCCAAAGCACTTTTTCGTAGAAACCATTTTTATTGTAATTTGGATCAGCATATTAGAGCTACAGTAGGCCTACACATTAAACAGATAATTGAAATTGATTTTTGAAAGCATCACTCCAACATTTAACATAGAGCTGACCAAATACACTAATGACTTAAAAAGACCTCAAGCTAATAACTTAAACCATTCTTTTTTAAATATGATTTTTATGCATACAATTTGCATAAAACCTCTTTGAAGACCTATAAAACAATAATAAACTCAGAATTATTTTTACTTCAGTATATAGCCTTTTTTTCAATGCAATATTAAGTCAAATACTGTACATGACTTGTACTTAAATATTTTTACTTTAAATTATAATATTTTTTTTTTTTTTTTAAATGTCTGAAAGAGGTCAAATCTAATGTCTCTTTGGTTTTTGTGTGTGGGAGCATTTGACATACATTCAAATAAGATCTGGTTAAATCCATCATGTTGCCTCTGCTGTGAGTATGTTAAGCCCCACATGGAAGGTTTGTATCAAGAACCAAGCAAGCGGTAGATATTATTCTAACGTGGTTTTGAAAAAGACAGAATTACTGTATTGAATCAGAAAAAAAACAGGTGCAAGAAAATAATTTTCTCACATTACGTCAATTAGCTTTCAGTGTGCAGAACAGACTTGTTTACAGAACTAATGGTCTTACTGAAATCCTTCATATTGAAGAGATTACCTTTACACATCTGTGATGCAAGAAAGGAACAGATGCACAAAACTGAAAGAGTAAAGTATCTATATTTTCTGAACACTACAAATTTTGTGACACTGACTTGACATATTTAATTTTACACTAACATTTCAAAGCTCCTGGGGTTTGTTCATTTTTGTTGTTTGGATTGGGGATCAGAACTCTGGTCAGAGATGTAAGTCCAGCAGGACATCAACCAGATGGCAGAAAGATTACAGTGAAACGTCAGGTGGGCTGCACTCTAAGCATCACCACAAAGAAACAGCAGTTTTAAGAAGACAGCATTCAATGAAGACTGCACCAGCAGTACACCAAAAATAATTTGAGAATTACTCTAAGGAACTGTGATATTCATTTTACAACTGACCTCAGGAACTTCAGGTAAGTGTTTAAAGGGTTGACCGAGGAGTATCTGGGTTTCTGTTTCAAATCTAACAAATCTTTGTAGACACTTAGGTCTACAGACAACAAGGTAGTTCACCCACAGTAAGCTGGAGAGGTAGACATTTACACAAACATTTAAACAAATACATTTAATATGAAAACAGTAGAAATAAATAAAAGTGACTGGTTGAAGTGCCTAGAATTATCCAATCTTTGATAATGCCAGTTTTTATTTTTATAGGCTATGTGAAAACACACAAAAAATTATGTGTGTATATGTAATTTTTGTATGTTGCTGCACACTTATTTTATGTAATTTAATTGAACTATAAGTTTAATACAGTTGTACTACAGTTCTGCTAGCAGAAATTTCATAAGTATAAGATAATTTCGATAGTGGCCTTCACAATAGAAACCTATTTAATCTATGTAAAATATTTAAGTTACTGGTTCATCACCTCTTCATATAGCAAGTTACATGCTGTTAAATAAACAATGCTAGAATGCAAAAAGTTGTTACATTAGTAAAGTTGTACAAACCAATCAAAAATTATTGTACAATCCAGTTATTTATATGCATTGTCAACCAGGACAATGTATGTAAACTGACAGATTATAATCTATGTATAAATACAGTGCAGAAGCTGTAAGAAGCACCTGGTGAAATTGTAACAAAAAGAAAAAAGTGATAGTGCAGATCATAGTTACTTTAGTCCCTGCTTTGGGACCTTAAATTTTTACCTTTTAATCTTTGCAATACTTATCACTATTTTCATATTCTGTATAAATATGCTGTACATTTTTCCAGGTTTTGATTTGGGAAATGTTATTTATTTTCACAAGTATAGCTATTAAAAATCTTCATAGACCATGTGTATCCTGTTCTGTCACCATTTAGCTCCTGGCACTGTTTTTACTCGACAGCCTTTGGAAATTAACAGGACAAAATGGTTTGGCTCCTCACTCTAATATTAGGACTGCCTCTTCTCCAGCAACCTGTCACTTCCCTTGGCTCCAACTCAACACAACCCATAAGCCACAACAACAACCTGAGCATCCAGGCAATTGGTGACTTTCCAAAAAATCTACCAGCATCACACAACACAAGCTGGATTGTGGAAAGTGTTGACAACAGATTTACCAAAGACTTGCTTTTACCCCTTCTGCCTAACTCGAGCATAAATGAGGGATCTGGTGAAGGAAGTGGACTTCAGCAGAGCCTTGAGGTTATACTGCCCTCTACAGGTCTACTGGAGATGGACATGTTAATTCCAGACAGAGCAGAGGAACAAGATTTTAACATGCAAGAGTTAGGCGCTCACCCCGCCCCTCCAACTCCACTTAAACTAACTCAGCATATTGACAAAGATGATCAAGATATAATTTTAGAAAATAATAACAGTGCCTCTGATCAAGCTACTTCCACAATGGCTGTTCAGTTGACTACACACACCCACATAAATAACAATGAGAGATTGAACAAAGACCAGCCTTTGTTGACAACCATCAAACCAATTACAGAGACAAACAGTACAGGACAGTCTCCAGTCAATATGTATTTAGTGACATTTAGTATAGATATAGAGGTGAACAACAAAGAAGACAAGGAGGCTTCTCAAGATACAGAGTATGTTACATCCACACAGAATTTAAGCTCAACCACAAAGCCTGAAATGTTGGGAAACAATGGCACCCTTGTGACACAGTCTGGCTCCATCCGAGGGTTCCTTGATCTCGCAGTGGGAGAGGAACTTTATGGCACCAACCATCCGCCTGCAACCACACCTCCATTACAGACTGGTAAGTATTTATCTGAGAGGTTTATTCTGTTAAACAGTGGTGATGTTTTTGAATAACCACTGCAATGTCAGTTCTGAAAAAGAAAAAACAGCATGAAAGTCAGGAAATCATGGATTGTTCTTATGAATTTCAGGAAAGGAGAGACGTGAAGAGATTACATCTGATTTACCCATGTTGTCATCATCCACAACTCCATCTGTTTTACAGGCAACAAACAGAGCCAGAGATTACTCAAAAAACAAAGGTAATCATGAATATTGACATTTTATTAAAACAACATGTAGACAACTTTTACACTCTATTAGTAGAGAGAAAACAACTAACTAAAATGTTCTCCACTTCCATTATAGATGATGAAAATCCAAAATGGTTTGGAAGTTTATTTGGACTATTAACAGAGCACAACCTGTCTGATGTCATAGGTACATGCATACTAGGCCCATGTGTGGTCTCCACTGGTGGCAATGTGACCCGGCTACAGTGGGAGGACCTAAAACGGACACTAACCTTTGCTTGGGAGCTCCATGTGTATGGCTCAGCTGTATTGTTTCTGTTGGTAGTCATAGCTGCAACTTTTGGAGTGATCGGTGGGGCTAATAGGCTCCATCCATTTTGCGAGGCCTTCACCCTTGCTAACATCCTACTTCTGCTAGCAGGTATGCTTCGATTTGTACAGCTCATTATTGACCCATATGGTTCCAGAAACATTTTGCCTCGCCCTGCCCTCACAGCTTTGCATAACTTACCTGTTCCCTTATTGCTCTGGGCCCAAGCCACATTGGCACTTCTTGCGCTGAGAGAAGAAACATCGCCTCAGCGGCTTTCAGTGACTGGGGGGCTGGCAGCACTGCACTGTACCTCCCTCATGTTGGCTGACCTGCTATCCAAAACCTTATCACCAGCACTGCCATTAATGCTACAGACACTTACTATTTGTTGGGGGTTACCGCTTTGTTTAGGAATCTTTTTCCAGTCTCTAAAGCAACTCTACAGCTCCCACAGGACCCCACTACCAAGGTGGAGTCCCCCGAAGCGTTTAGAAAACAGTGTCAGGCGTGTGCTGTTGCAGTGTGCCCTCCTCGGAGTGCTCTCTTGTGCACTGCAAATCTATAGTTTTCTTTGGCTGTATGGGTTACTTGGTGACTGGCGCAGATTTGGGTGGGGCTGGTGGCTCGGGCAGCTCTCTGCACGACTGCTTGAGCTGGCCTGGAGTTTCTCTCTTTTACTACTGGGATCTTGGGTGTTCTGGAGGCCACAAGGAAGTAAGCAGACAGCTAAGAGAGCAGGAAAGAGGAAACCGGTGTCACGCTGGAACAAGCTGTTGGACAGGTTACCAATGGGGCCTTGGAGGAGACCGGATAGGAACTGGGCTGAACTGCTGCCGAATAACTGGAAAGATCACAAGCAGTCTCGTGCAAATGTCAATCATTCGGTCATCCGAAACCAAGCAACTCCAGCGACCTTAATAATGACTGTGCATGACAACGCTGGAGGTCTTAGTGAAGGCGTCCTATACAGCAGCAGTTATGACCATCATGCCTCTCCTCTGTGGACTAGTGGTGTGGAATGGCAAGAACATGAGTGCTTTCTCTCACTTATTGAGTTTGACCTTTGCCCCCCTTCACCTGTCAACCTCCATCACAGCATTGACAAGGGCCTCCATCATGCCCATATGCTTGGTGTTGGTACCCTTTTCACCCCTTCAGCACCCTCCTGGACCCAAAATGAAGGATCAGGTGGTCTGCTCTGTGATAATGTTGTATCATCCTCCTCCCCAACTAACAAAGCCTATAGGTGGGCTTTAGATAATGGCTTGAGTCCTAACTCCCCTCAGCATCTTGGCACTGCAGTACAACAGACTCAAGTGTCTGTGATTGAGCCCCTGGATTCCTTAACTCCAGAGACTGTTAGAAAAGTGTGGGAGAGAGATATGGCTATCCCAAGAGTCACTGCGGATGATGACCGCACCAGCATAGCAAGTGAAGATGACGTCACTAGTTTTTGAACTACTAAGAAGTTTATCACTTTGGCACTTTCCACTTGCAAAATTTAAGTGATTTAGATTTACATGCTTTTAAATAGATAATCTTACTTTGCAAGTAATTTGATTTACATTCTTATTGACTGGAGTGTAAGGAATACATTAAAGAGGAGTAATTAGTCATTTTTAAAAGCTCTCCCTTCATGTATAAATCTGTTTAATACATGTTCTATGAAATCTCTGAATCCTGTTTTTACAAACTGCATAAAAATAAATAAAGTAATTATCGTAACCTACTGACTCATATTAATCAAGGCACTTAATGTTCTGCACACGCATACTGCTCTGCAGTCATTTACTAGTGTGCTGTTTCAAATTCAGCTCCTTGCTGCGTTCCACTCCACTTTTAGACACGCACTCACAAACTTCCCGAAGCACTTCCCCTCGGGGGAATCCCTGCTGCCATTTTGAAGTTCATTACACTTCGTGAAGTGGATGAGGAAAGTATATATGGACAGACCCTCAACCCCTCGATTTTGACCAACGGAGAAAGTCTGCTTCATATGCACACTTAAGGTGGCTCCATAGACCACAATGCAACATGACATCAGCGCAGATCGTATTTAATTTATCCCCACCCCAAACAACTCTATAGTATATAAATTATTTTTTAAAAACATGCATAACAGCCCAAGCATACCTATAGAATGCTGCACCAAACAAATTCATAAGGGGAAAAATGTAAACAATAAACCAACTCCATACCCGATTGTAAGTGATCAAGGGCTTAGAACAGGAGTGTCAAACTCAGTTCCTGGAGGGCCACAGCCCTGCAGAGTTTTGTTCCAACACACAAACCATGTAGTTTTCAAATAAGCCTAAATGACTTGATTAGCTGGATCAGGTGTTTAATTAGGGTTGCATCTAAACTCTGTAGGGCTCCGGCCCACCATGAATTGAGTTTGACACCCCTGGCTTAGACCGTTCCAGTTCAGCCCATTCCAAGGGTTCCGCCTGTAGTGGGCACTCATGCAACGTAATCAATGACTTCCCAATAAACGAGACAGAGGGAAGTTTGTGAGTGAAGGGCATAAGAAAATGGACTGGAACACAGCCCCTGTCTTAACTCTCACCATAATGAGGCACAGTTGATTGATGAACAGATTTGATTGGTCAACTAATACCACTGAGCAACAAGAAATAACAGAGTATATTCCAATTGACTTGTCAATCTCTATAGTCAAAGTTCTTTCAGTAACTGAATTTTTTAGCACTCATTTGACAGCTCATCATGCATTGGGCAAAGGGCATCTTACTTTTCACAATGGTTGTGACAACACTGAGCTCTTCTTTAAGGGCAGATTCTAAGGCCTTTTCTGAAACTGGTGTTTCTTATGTAGCAGTCTCAGAAAATACAGTCCTGTAGAATCCTGTAGATGATGATGATGATTTAGAAAGGATTATTTTTATTTATTTATTTTTTTAAATATCCACATGCATATTATTTGAGTGGTACAATTTTTAAATGGTATTTATCTATATAACATAGGGATACAGAGCAGATTTGTGAGGCCGCTGTATACAGAGTGGTAAGGAAAGTGTGCTCTCATGCTCTTTATGAGAATTTTTGTGTAGTTTCCTTTTTTGTAAACATGTCTTTATTGAAATTTTCTTCGTTTCTTACAGAATAGAAACAGCAATGTAAAACAAACAGCAACTGTGCAAATCTAGAACCCACCCCAACCCCTCCTATTTTTGTATAGTTTCCTGAGCACAAACCCATCGAAAATTAAGCTGATTACTGTATGGAATGGAAGGATGCCAGATGGAAACGTGGTTCGAGATAGCCGTAACCACCTCCACAGCTGTTAAATTTATTTGGTCATATTTATTTCCTACAAATACAAAAGCAACAGTTATTCTGTTTCCTGTTGGATTTTAATATTCTTCCAATACTGGCTATCTCCTCTTCATTTGTTCTTCATTATTTTGCGAAGCTTCTTGCTGTTGGCAGAGTTGAACTCAAATGTTAATTTTACTACTCTAATTAAGAAATGTAACATGTTAGTTTAGAGAACATTTAATTAAAAATAGCATTAGACTGTGAGGAAAAAGCTGCTGCACATAGAAATAGACACTGAATGATATTTTAATGTCAAATGGTTGTAAAGTCATGTAGCCTACACCCATGAAGTTTTTATGCTTAAAGCTTTACCTGATTGAATTATGTTTTTATACTTAATTTTTTCTGCTTTTTTCTTCTTTTACCTGTGGGACACCATGAAAATTAATACGATTACGTTTACATGGACAACAATACTCCGATTTTAATACGATTAAGACAATACTCTGATTAAGAGTCTACCATGTAAACAGAGATTTTTGATTTCCTTAATCCGGCTAAAGTCATAATTTTAATTTTTTTTTTATTAAATTATAACAGAAGGCTTTTTAAAATATTATGTAAATTAAGTAAGTATTGTTAAGAATTAAAAGTAAGTCTGTCAGTACGTGAGTTTCGTGCATCTAATATGTACTGCATTCCAAACGGCAAAAAAGAAAGCATATCTAAAGTAAAAGACTAAAATAACAGCGAGTGGAAGCGCTGTCAAGCAATGCGCACGTGTCTCACAGCGCATATTCTGTGCAATGAAGCCCGCCGCGATTGTCTCTAGCGCGCACACGTGCAGTACACGGGAAAAAGCCAAGCTCAGATTTGAAAATACAGAGTGCATTTTTAATACTCGCGTGACAAGCGCGTATGCAAATGACGTCATAGGCTATAATTCATTATGGTCTATTACTGCATCAATGCAGAATCGTCCAAGTCCGCATCACGATGCAATGATTAATTTTGACACCCCTAGTTCCCATACAGACGCAGTACTCGTTCCCATATCTCAGGGAACCGAGGTTACTATTGTAACCGAGTACGATTACTGATGTCCATGTAAATGTAGTCACTGTTGAGTTTTGACCCAAACCAACATTTTGGTTGAGATTGACATTTCAATGTTTAATGTATGTTGGATCAACATTGACATTTTGATGAAGTTAACAGCACACATGGGTAAAGACAGTGACATTGAACTATTTGTAGTTGATGAGCACAAGATCATGCAGACATGGATCTCTGCAGAACACTAGCGGGTGTGTCTCAATCAGTGGGGCGTGGCGAACCATGATGGGCTTTTTCTGCTGCCTTTAGACGATTTGCTCTCATCCACCGGGGGCTTGGTGTCGGGCTGGGCCTTTATGATTTTAGTAAGTCTATTTAAAATTGGTTGAAAAACAGATGGAGTTTGAAAATGTGAACTTATTGGTAAATGCCCATTTTGGTTCTGCATGTGCACTTCGCAGTAGTCTAATTGATGCTTCCTTATTAGAAAGAAAACACAGGTGCATCCTATACAAATCCTTGTTTGTTGAGCCACCTGACATGCATGACTCCGGGTTTCAAACAATGGTTAATTATTTCTGTTCCTTTGTTTTGCATGCTTGTTATTTGCATTTGATTTATTGTTACTGAATCTAATAGGATACATTAAGTTATTAAAGTGTTTGAATAAACAATCCATTTTTCTAAATTCTTAAAAACTGCATGCATCTTGTTTTAGTCATATTTATGAAGAATTTTCTGATTACAGTTCCAACAACATTGAACAGATTTCTTGAAGTGCATGTTACATGAACCTGAGCAAGAACATCATACTTTACACATAGCCCACATTAGTGATGGGAGAAACGAACCTTTTTGAAGCTTCGAATCAACTGAACCAATTTCTTCGCAAAATTCGAAGCGATTGAAATTAAACACCACATGCACATGACGCCAGCTGGTCAAAAGTGTGTAAATGCAACAAAAACTCAGGCTAAAACATGCATAAAAACAGCTTTTAAAAACCCATTGCAAATGTTTTATTGAAAGTATAATACATTAAATGCAATAAAAAAAATACCACTAAATATGAAGTCTGCATAATTTGTGGTTTTTAAAATATTTTATATTAATTTGCAGGGCTTGCTTTGTTTGTTTTATGGACAGCTTGTATATAGAGGCCAGTAAGAGACCATTAACTACTACTCATCCTTTTAATTACACAAATGTCTCGTTAAAAATGTCTAAAACTGATCCGAGATCAGGTAAAAACCATAGAAGCTGGTTCAATGGCTCGCCGCTGGGGGGCGATTTTAATGAACTCGCATGATTCACGGGTTCACAGAGATCGCCCCCCAGCGGCGAGCCATTGACATTTCGAAACAGTTATGACTTAACGAAGCCTCGTTTAACTGAATTTACGTGACTTTGGCAGTTTGATACGCTCTCTGAACCACTGTTTCGAAACAATTGATTCCCAAAAGTTTAGGAGATCACGAAGCAGTGCTTCGAACTGCCCACATGTTGTAATTATTACTCAATTCTTGCAGACTCAGAGCACCTTTCCTTATTTCCTTTAGTAAGTGTTGAAGGCAGATGAGTATGGACAAATAAAAAAATGAGAAGCACCTTCCTGATAATGGTGACATTGATTATACATTGAGTTGTAGTCGACAGGATTATCACCTACCTGGGATTTAATGCTATCCTGTGCCTTATGTCCTGCTCCCTGATTACTGCTAAATCAGGTCATAGTTCATATTCCAGAAATCTGAATGGAGACTGGTCTCCATTCAGTTTAGCTTGTTCCCACTGAAACCCAATCAGAAAAAAACTACACAATCATGTTTTTTTTTAAAGATTTTTTTTTTTTTTTTTTTTGTCATTGTGTTGAACTGTCAAATAAAATAAATTGATTCAGCTGCTGAAAAAGGTGTCATTTGTGTTTGAAAATGTTTTCCCCAAACTCTGAAATGGTCAAAAAATAAAAATGTTGTTTCAATATTAACTCAGTACATCAGATGACAGCAGTATTTTATATTGACATTTCAGTTGTATTTAAGTGAAAAACCAACGTCACATTAACATTGATCAAACGATATTACCAATGATTATTTTTGTTAATTTCAATATTGATTTTACAACAATGATGTAGAATCAACATCATAGTATAACGTTGATTCACTGACATTACCATTAATTCTTTTTGTTAATTTCAATAGTGCTTCAACATCGGTGACATAGAATCACACACAGTATAACACTGATTCAGCAATTTTATTATTTTTGTTAATTTCAATGTTAATTCAATAGCAATGATGTAGAATCAATCATAGTGTAACATTGATTCAGTGAATTTATTTTTATTTTCTGGTTGAAATTTCACCATTGTTTCAATATTAATTGCGGGTGCAAAAGTGATATTAAACCAACATCACTTCAAATCGTTGATTCAATGACATTTTCATTGAAATCTCACCATTGTTTCAACGTTAATTGCGGGTGCAAAAGTGATATTGAACCAACATTACTTTATGACATTGATTCAATGACATTTTCATTGATTTTCTGCTGAAATCTCAATCTTGTTTCAACATTAATCACGGGTGCAAAAGTGATATTAAACCAACATCACTTCAAATCGTTGATTCAATGAAATTTTCATTGATTTTTTGTTTAAATTTCACCATTGTTTCAACATTAATTGCGGGTGCAAAAGTGATATTGAACTAAAATTACTTTGACATTGATTCAATAACATTTTCACAGATTTTCTGCTGAAATCTCAATCTTGTTTCAACATTAAACACGGGTGCAAAAGTGATATTAAACCAACATCACTTCAAATCGTTGATTCAATGACATTTTCATTGATTTTTTGTTGAAATTTCACCATTGTTTCAACATTAATCACGGGTGCAAAAGTGAAATGGAACCAACATCACTTTGTAACATTATTTCAATGCAGCTAGAATTGACACATCAACATTGCCTTAACATTGTTTCAATGGTTGCTTGCTATCTGGGTTAGCCTTCTACACACTGTACGATTTTTATCAGTCCTGGAAAATCATTGCAAATCACACTGTGGGACATAGCTCCAATAAACTTGGGTACGACATGTATGCAGATCGTATGATGGTGTAACGTGCGTAGTTTCTATATGCGAGCTTCACAGTTCTTACTACGCGCTGGCTCGTGGGTTCTTGTCTTTGTTTCAAGGAGGACACCGACAGGGAGCTCGACAGATCATAACACTTGATTTATTAAACATAAAGAAGTGAACATCACGAATTAGCCACATCTGATTACACAGTGTGCGTCCTTTCTCTCTCTGCGCTCTCACAACTGCACACAGACCATTCTCTTCTGCGATATTACCTCTAGATCTTATTAAAAGTTATAGAACATTAATTTTAACCTTAAATTTCACTCCCTTCAATGATGACACCTGTAGTGACTTGTAGGCTATGATGCAAGTTACTATTGAAGCATAAAACATCATTAGCATGCGCTAGTAGTAAACAAAAAGAGCATGATGAAGTGTAGTTTGGCAGTTGTATTTTTTTATGTTTGCTGAATAAAGAGGAAGTTAAGAGTTTGATATGAACAGTTTTAAGTTTTGGTGCCATGTTGCATTGATCAACATGCCATTTCATGTTGCATTTTTATTATCTGGTCAGTAAACATTGATTGTAGCTGCTATCTTTGGTCGTAAGACAGTGACAATGACCATCTTTGAACCTCACTCACTGTATGACATAGGACCACTGATTAGGAGCCACAAACATAGAAATTGCTACGATTGTTTCATCATGCCAATCTTTCGTCTGGAACAGAAGAAAATTTTGCAGTGTGTAGAAGGCTTTAGGATATGAAGAAAGGATGCAGGGAAAGAAAACGAGGACAGGAATCAAATGAAAACTTATTTGTATATTGGAATGTTCTTGATCACTCAGGAATCACTTAAAAGCATCATCAACTGTGCTCAAAGCATCTGCCATTATTTTGTTGAGGTTTGGTTAAGAAATTTGTAATGAATATTTATAAAGTAACGTTCTGTTGTAAAATGTGAAATGTATGTTTTATTTAAATTGCAAAGGTAAAGCATAAATTAAAATGATTGCAGATGTGAAGGGTGTGATGTTATGCCCAATAACAATCATAGTTCCGGTAAGGTGTTGGATACCGGACAGTTCTGGTTAATGCACCATGCTGTAGAGTTGAGTGCTATCAAAGACTATAGAAATACAAAAACAGTTCACTCCTATAGAGTGGTGGAACTCTGATGTCACTTTGTAGGCAAAAACCTAGAGAGTTTGCATTTTAGCACTTCCGGTTCCATTGTCCCAGAGTCAATGGGTTTTTTGAATGGGAGTTTGGTTAAATCCCCTAAAATAAGGTCCGTGGTTCACACAAGCTCAAGATACTTTCATGTTTTATTCTATGACATAAAACACACCAGTTACACCCCACTCATGATTTTTTTAAACTGTTACGTTTCTTAAAATAGACGGTTGCTAACAAGTTGCTAAATGGGACTACAGGCGCTGTCGGACACATTAAACGTCATCACGCCGAACAGTTTATCAATTTACAGTTTTTTCCAATTGTAGTATAATTTGTAATACAATTAATTGTAGAATAACCAATGAATAGTTTCCCGCATTTTATATTGTTGTTCGACAATGTTTTTTTGCTTTCCCCCGAAATGCAACACAAGTTTTCGGATGGAAGATGCTTTCCTACTGATGCGGAGACTCTGGGTTCGCACCATAAGGCAAACTCATATGATTATTCCATGTAAACACCACATTTACCGGCTTTACATGGTTAAAGTGAAACTTTAATGATGCATAGTGCGTAAACCCAGGTTAAAATTAAATGTTTGCGGCCACATGAAGCTGTTAGAAAGCATATCGATTGAGGATTTCCTTGAAGCAAGGATAAAATAACATTTTGTGTACCCACCCTAACAAAATTATAGCTGAAATGTGGTACTTTATTCACTAAAATAAGTTTAATCTTACCATATCCAAAAACTCGCTCACTCTGCTGTTATTTAATAAATGCACTAGAATTTTATTGAATAGTACGTGGAGACACATTTTTAATTAAAATATTCATATTAATCAAGGATTTATTAACTTTTAATTCTTATTTCGAAATGTCCTTTCAAATGTCCTTTAGTTGTGATTATTTAATTTATTCAATATACTATTTATTATCAATGTCTCATTTCAGTTTTAGTTTGGCTATAGTTTTGTATTTATTTCAGTTTATATGAAAAGGTTCATGTAGCGTAGATTAAAATTCAAATATGGAGTAAATACTTTCAACTGAACATGTTAAAAATAAGTTTGAAAAAGTTGTCGGGAGCGTGATGGTGGTGACGCTGAAGGTGAGCGACCGTAGTGCTGTAGTTCGTTTATAGCCTAAATTTACGTTTTAAGTTCTGGCGCTTGTGTTTAGGCTTCAAAATTCATCAAAGTTATATTATTTTGTGAAGATTATCTTGATGGACAAAACGTGTAAGTTTCATGAACTATGTTTGAACACAGAGCTTATTTTTTGCGATAGTCCAAAAGCCTATGGAAAAATCCTATTGGCGTTTTGTCGAGGGAACCAGTTTCATGCTAACTGCTGATCCACATACAAAGTGATGTCATAGTTCCCCCACTCTATACTTATGAATGGGAGAAAGTGCAATGAGCAACATGGTGGGATAGTCCCACCTTCTAAATGAAAGAGCCAGTTGTTGATTGGTAAAGTCATTGAGTCACTGCAGCGGCCGTTAGAAGCTCCGTTTCCCACAGAAACCTGGGGCTGGACCAGCCGAAGCGCATGCTGTCATAAGCGCATTAGAGCTACGCATGCGCATTGGCTGGTCTAGCCTGAAAAATAAGATTTTTAAATGCTATTTGAGCATAACAAACAACATTCATGGGGCAGTTCATTTCAGATTTTATTGCTGATTTGAAATAAGTAATTTAATCGCAAGTTCAGTGAGCCGTTTTTGAGATTTCAGGATTCCCCCATTCATTCCTGCCTGGGGAACACAGAATAAGCATCGATGATACTGTGGCTTCTGTGGTACATGCATGCAGAAAAGTTCCATTTGCATTGTGAGAAAAACTCAAAGAGGAACTAACTCGCATGGAGAAGCTGGATGTCATAAAGAAAATTGATGAACCAACAGACTCGGTGAGTTCACTAGTCATTGAACTCAAGAAAAATGGTTCCCTGAGAATATGTCTTGATCCAAGGAATCTCAACAGGGCCATGAAACGTGAACATTTCAAACTGCCAACCAGAGAAGAGATCATATCTCAGTTTGCAGGAGCGAAGTGGTTCAGTAAGGCTAGCCGCACACTAGACGATTTTCAAATCTTAACCATCTTAAATCTTAATCTTAAAACCATGGGAGACCACAGACATGAAGACAGTTTCTACCGATTTTTAGCGATTTTAATTGATTTTAATCTCACAGACACTCGCAAGATCAAACGTGACTAGAGTAGGAAAACAAATAGAGGACAATCAATGTTGTCAGCTGGCTCTCCTGGCTCTCCAAAAATATCAAACATGTTTGATATTTACGATTTGAGTTCGGGGATGCTCCGTCTCAATCGGGAGCAGATAAATAATCGTAATGACACAACACAATAGAGGATTTTTTTGGACAAAAAAAATCGCTTGCGACAAGCAACAAATCGGGCCACACCCCCTGATCGTTCGAGGGTGCAAATCGGCCTTAAAATTGGCCTTAAAATCCTCTAGTGTGCGGTCAGCCTAAGCTTGATGCGTCATCTGGCTTTTGGCAGTTGAAGCTTGATGAGGCAAGTTCAAAACAGTGTACCTTCAATACGCCAGAAGGCAGATATCATTTTCTCCATCTACCGTATGGTATTCTGTCGGCACCTGAAGTATACCACAAAACAATCCACATGACCTTTGAGCACTTACCAGGGGTAGAGACTATGATGGATGACATAATTGTGTGAGGTTCCAACCGCCAGGAGTATGATGCACGATTGAGGCAGGTCCTGGAGCTAATAAGACAGTCGAATCTGAAATTGAACAAGGAGAAATGTGAGTTTGCAGTCAAGAGCCTAACTTTCGTTTGGAGATGTTTTGTCTGAGGAAGGGGTCAGGCCAGACCCAAGAAAAACTTCAGCAATAGTCAACATGGAACGGCCTCTAAATAAAGAAGAAGTGAGGAGATTCCTTGGAATGATCACTTACTTGGGCAAATTAATTCCCCAGCTGTCAACGCATTCCGCTCCTCTCAGATGTCTCCTCGAACAAAAGAATGAGTGGATGTGGGCTCACAAGCAGGAAATGTGCTTTCAAAAATTGAAGCGCATCATCACAGAGGAGCCAGTGCTCAGATATTATGACCCACACAAGTGCACACAAATCTCAGCAGATTCCTCACAATGTGGCCTAGGCGCTGTGCTTTTGCAGCAACATGGTGAGAGCTGGCAACCGGTAGCTTATGCTTCAAGGGCCTTGACGGGTGCAGAAACCAACTATGCACAAATCGAGAAGGAACTTTTGGCTTGTACATATGCCTGTGAAAAGTTCCACCAGTATGTCTATGGACAGTCCTTTGAAGTGGAAAAGGACCATAAGCCACTGGTGTCCATAATGTCCAAGGCCTTAAATGGCTGCCCCATGAGAATCCAACGAATGCTCATCAGACTCCAAAAATACAATGTCAAAATGATCTACAAACCAGGAAATTTCATGTTTGCAGCTGATACACCCTCTTGGGCTGTCGACAAGCATGAAAACCTTATCAGTGAGAAAGGTGCAGACATACAAGCGTATGTTGACATGATTGTAACCTCTCTTCCTGTGTCCCCAGAGAAAACTGAACAAACTAGAAATGCAACTGGTGCGGATGGAAAAATGACACAACTCAAAGAGACCGTACTGAAAGGTTGGCCAATAAAGAAAAGTGACTGTCCAAAGCAAATTCAAGATTACTGGCCATGCAGAGCTGAGCTTTCAGTAGTGAATGACATCATCTTCAAGGGAAACAAGTTTGTCATCCCTGCATCGATGCGCAAGAAAATGCTGCACAAGGTTCACGAGGGACATCTAGGTGAGGAGAAATGTAAGCGCAGGGTCCGTGAGATAATGTACAAGCCAAGGATAAACCATGAAATCAGTCAGACTACAGCTTCATGTGAAATATTCCTCATGTACAGGTCTAGGCAACAAGCACAGCCACTCTCTGGGGGCCCCCCGGCGATCTGAACCGACTGGCTGAGGCCAGCCTAAAAAGACACTCAGGACAGTTGACGGGCCACTGATGCACGTCATCATGAAAGCTTATCATTTACACGTGTTTTTAGGCCTTGCCAATTTAAACATTCAAAAGAGTTTAAAGCATTCAAACAAAAGATGCTGAAAAACTGAGTACTCGCGCGCCGTGTTCAGTGCGCACGCATCTCACGGATAGCAACACCGAACCGAGCTCTCCTTCGCGTCCTCCTGCACCTGAACGAACAAATACAAATCGCAGTTTACACATGCAAACAGAAAAAGATGTGAAAGGGCCCAATTCAGCACCCGCATGCTGTGTTCTGTGTGCACAGGGCGCACAGCGCTTGAACACCGAATTTGCCCCTTCTTGCTCTTACATACGAAATGATGTCAAAATATCTGTTTTGATAGAGAGTATCCTCGAAAAAACTGTCGGTTATGTCTAAAGTGAAAGTAAACAGTGGAGAAAGAAATCTAATGTGTATCATTACAATGGATGCATTGTCTCTTAAAGTGACCACGCCTAATTTACTAAAAACTAGCTGCTGTCAGTGTCCTTAATGTTAATCCAAGAAAATGAAAAAAGAAAATCACTCACTGCTCTTGACTGAATTACTTTATAGTTTTAACAAGAATTAATCCACAGTCAAACTAAAAATTATTCAGACACCAGATATCATTTTTGATATTTTTACTAGTGGGTGCAGGACACTATAGTTAGTTCATTTATGTAAGTGAGTATAGCAATATAAAGTAAACTGTGACATACTATACACAAAAATTCTTCATACAGTGGACTACCAGTAAAACTGATAAAAAATTTGCGACCAAAAATTATACAGACACTTTGACCTGACCATGTTTTTTCTTTAATTGCTAATGTGAACTTTTTACACCACAGACTTAACAAAATTAAGCATTGCTTGGTAATTGGTCAACAAAGTATTGACAGTTATGTAAATATTGTCATACTAACAGTTGTCTGAATTTTTGGTTGATTTTAATCCATTACATACCTTTCTAAGTTATCTGACATTATCAAGATGAATTTGTTCTGACACAGTTTAATTCTGAGTTCTTGTCATATTTTATTACCATTTTCTATAGCAAATAAACTGTGATAATGTGAGAAATGTTGAAGGTGTCTGAATAAATTTTGGTTTTACTCTATATTTAATTTTTACAGTGAAGACTATGCAGTGCTCTTTTACATTTGATTATTCGGTTTCTGTACCTGGACACGTACAAACTTGAAAAAACGTAAAACATTGTGTAAATGGCACAAATAAATAAATAGAACGAACATACAAATTAAACAGTTTCAAACAGGGCCCAATGGTACAACCTGCACTGGGGCCCCGCAAACCCCAGCTACGGCTCTGTGTGCGCACATAATAAATCATCAGAAATCGCAGCAAGTCATTGTCCCGTGGCATTGATAATGTAACAAAGAGGGAGGAAAATTTATATGTGCGTCTTTTCTTTTCTTTTTTTCTTTTTTTTTTTAAAAAAAGAAACATTTCCCCACAAGATACACCTGTGTATCCTCACTTACAGCTCCTCTAGAAACTTCCTCACTCCTCATTACTCACCTCCTTGCAGTACAATTAGAGAACTAAGAAGTCCTTCGAGAAGGCTTTGATCATATTCCGGGTCACGAGCTGGAGGATGAAGGAGCGAAAAAATGAGGAAGCAACCATTTCTGTAGGCTACTGATAAACACCCACTGACTCAATTATTAAGACAGTGACTTGCCACCTCCTACTGAGAGTTTGTTTCAAATTTATAGTGTAATTCCATAGTGTGTTTTATTGAGTTTATTAATACAATATAAGGATTTGGCATAAAAGATGATGCATACATATAATAAGGTTAGAAAAACTGGCCATATAAAGGTAAATATGCCCCTGGAAAATGATTTAAGGTGGTAAATATCACCTCTCAAAAAAAAAAAACAACAACAAAAAAAAAACACTTCTATCATTGTCAATTTCTGTTAATTTCACATAACCCTAACCGGAGCAGACTGCTACAGAGGTTACCAGTGTGGCTTTGTAGAAAAATGGATAGGAACTAGGCTGAACTTTTAACTGGAAAGCACACAAGCAGTCCCTTGCAAACATCAGCAAGTCAGTGATCTGAAACCAAGCAACTCCAGCAAACTCAATCATGACTGTGAATGACAACGCTGGACTTACTGGCGGAGGTGTCCTGCAGCAGCTGTTATGGCCACCATGCCTCTCCTCTGTGGACCAGTGAGAACACAATTGCTTTCTTTCACTTAAGTTACATTTACATTTACATTTACATTTAGTCATTTAGCAGACGCTTTTATCCAAAGCGACTTACAATTGGGGAATACATAAAGCGATTCGTCTTGAAGAGGCAATCAGACAGAGGACGTGCTTGTAACAACAAGTCTCAGGCATTGTTCAAATAAGTACAAGCTAGAAAGGAAAGGAATAAATAAAGAGAATTTTTTTTTTTTTTTAGGATGAAGTCAAGTAGTGCTGAAAGAGATGAGTTTTCAGTTGTTGCTTAAAGATTGGTAGGGATCCAGCATTCCGGATAGGGGTGGGAAGATCATTCCACCAGCCAGGAATGGTGAATGAGAATGTTCTGGAGAGTGATTTTGAGCCTCTCTGTGATGGTACCACGAGGCGTCGCTCACTAGCAGATCTCAGACTTCTGGAGGGGGTGTAGATTCGTAATAGTGAGTGGAAGTAGGCGGGTGCTGAGCCTGTGGTTGTTCTATATGCAAGCATCAGTGTCTTGAACTTGATCCGAGCTGCAACTGGTAGCCAGTGCAAGGAGATAAAGAGAGGTGTAACATGGGCTCTTTTGGGCTCATTGAAGACCAGACGTGCCGCTGCATTCTGAATCATTTGTAGAGGTTTGATTGTGTTTGATGGAAGTCCAGCCAGAAGAGCATTGCAGTAGTCCAGCCTAGAAATGACAAGGGCCTGGACAAGAAGTTGTGCACCATGCTCTGTCAGAAAGGGCCTGATCTTTCTGATGTTGTGTAGTGCAAACCTGCAAGATCGAGCGGTCTTTGCAATGTGCTCTTTGAAGGTCAATTGGTCATCAAAGATTACACCGAGATTTCTGACCGAAGTTGATGGGGCAATTGTTGATGAACCTAACTGAATCGTGAAGTCATGCTGTAGGGTTGGAGTAGCAGGGAAGACAAGAAGCTCAGTCTTTGCCAGGTTGAGCTGTAGGTGATGTTCTTTCATCCATGCCGAGATGTCCGCCAGGCAGCCTGAGATCCGTGCAGCTACTGTTGGATCATCTGGTTGAAAAGAGAGATAGAGCTGTGTGTCATCAGCGTAGCAATGGTAGGAGAAGCCATGTGCCTGTATGATGGGACCCAGTGATGTCGTGTATGTGGAGAAGAGGAGGGGTCCAAGAACCGATCCCTGAGGAACCCCAGTGACCAGTTGATGTGCTTTGGATACCTCACCTCCCCAGGCCACCCTGAAAGACCTACCAGTGAGATAGGATTCAAACCAGCAAAGTGGAATCCCAGTGATGCCCAGAGATGAGAGGGTAGACAGGAGGATCTGATGATTAACAGCGTCAAACGCAGCAGATAGATCCAGCAGAATGAGGACTGATGATTTGGAGTCTGCTTTTGCAATTCGCAGGGCTTCAGTGACTGAGAGTAGCGCCGTCTCAGTTGAATGGCCACTCCTGAAACCTGACTGTTTAGCATCCAGTTTGTTGTTCTGTGAAAGAAACAATGAGACCTGGTTGAAGACAACTCGTTCGAGTGTTTTCGCTATGAATGGAAGGAGAGAGACAGGTCTGTAGTTTTCAGTAAGAGAAGTGTTTAATGTAGGTTTCTTGAGCAGTGGGGTTACCCGAGCCTGCTTGAACGCAGTGGGGAAAGTTTTAATTTCACCCATCAACCTCCATCACAGCATTAATGGTTACCTCATGTAGATTAATTTTTTCACCCCTTCAGCACTCTCCTGGACCCAAAATGCAGAGTGGTTCACCTGACCCTTCAGTAATGTTGTATCACCCTCCTCCCCAACTAACAAAGACTATAGGTGGGCTTTAGATAATGGCTTGAGTCCTAACTCCTCTCAGCATCTTTTGATTGCACTACAACAGAGTGTCTTGAACTAGGGTGACCATACGTGCCATTTTTCCCAGACACATCCTTGCCAGGATTTGTTTTGGCTTTGTTTTCCTGTTTTCATACTTGGTGAAGGTAAAGATCAAAAAGTAGTTTGACCAATAACATGCAGGCATTGTACATAATGCACCAATCATGGTGTGTGAGAAGGTGGGATCTATGGTCAAAGCGATACAAATGCGTTTACATATTAGGTGTGGCTCAGACCGATCAGTGTTTGATTTCAAAGTACCTTGAGAGCATTTTGAAAGCATAAGGAACTGTCTGTATGGTACTTTAATGTCATACACCGATCCATCTGCACACGCAAACAAAGCCAAACCCTAAATATTTTAGGCAATATAGAAATCCTGGACAGGATGCGTCTAGGAAAAATGGCACGTATGGTCACCCTACTTGAACCCCCGGCTTCCTTAACTCCAGAAATCATTAGAAATATATAGAGATATGGCCATCCTAAAAGTCCTAAAAGAAGTTTAGCATTGTCCACCTACAAAATAGCAGATTTAAATACTTTAAAATAGACAATGGACACAATATTTATGTAAACTGATTCTTACATTCTTATTGACTGACATTTAGTGGATAAAATACATTAAAAATCAGTAATGAATCATTTTTAAAGCTCTCTCTGGTAATTGTATCCCAGATATACAACTTCAATCTGTTTATTATATGAAGTATTATGGCTCTGAATCCTGTCTTTACAAACGGCAAAATAATACAGTGACTGATTACTCTAACTTAATAAGTCTTATCAATGAAGACACCATAAATGTTCAGTATCTTGGCTGAAATTCAAATACAATACAAACATACTGCTCTGGAGTCATTTGCTAATGTGCTATTTCAAACTCAGCCCCTGTCTTAACTCTCAGCATAATGAGGCACAGGTGAAAACAACAAGCTGACTGATGAACAGATTTGATTGGTTGTCCAATATCACTGAGTGATTCAAAAGTGAGTACAAATAGCACAGTGTGTCTCAGTAAACTTGTCAAATTGTGGATTTAAAGTTTTCCCAATAACTGTGATTTTCTTGGTGCTTGCTTGAGAACTCACTATGCCTTGGGCAATTGGCATCTTACTTTTCACAATGACTGTGATGACACTGGGCTCTTCTTTAAGGGCTGATCCTGATGCATTTTCTGAAGCAGGTGCTGCTTATGGAGCAGTCTCTAAAAACACAGTCCGTTTTGGCAGACTTTTAATTGGTGGTCATAGTACAGTATCTAATAATGACGTGAAAACATCTGCACTGAGTTCAGCGGAGTCTGATGGGAGCCAGTCAAACAAGGAAGGTAAACGGAGATCCCAAACCCTTTTTTTTTTTTTTTGTGTGTGTGACTAACTTGATCCGTTTCTCTTTTAAGTGCGGCTTCTCCCTGCTAAAGCTAAGCTGCAACGTCTGGGTTCTTCTGTGCAGTGTAGAAATGATTCAATGATCTTGCGCATTCCAGGACCGAGAATGCCACCCTTTCTGGTTGACCGAGGTGAGGGGGGTTGTGTGTTTTTTTTTTTTTTTTTTTTTTTTTTTTTTTTTTTTTTTTTGTGTGAATGTTGGCTTCTTCCTTTTTTTTTATAGACCTAATTTCTTGACCATCAGGAGAGGAGTCACCAGTGCCTTTGTCAGAGCTGCCAGCCAGCTGTGGCTTCTCACTGAAGCGAGTACGCAGGGATGTCTCTCTCGTTGCTCCATACCGGGGTTGTCATGTCAGACAACAGGTTAGTGATAACAGTGACAAGTGCACTGTAATGCTTCAACCATGTGATATGAATTTGTTTGAAGAATATCACTACTTTCCCGTCACCTAACAGGATAGAAGTTATATTCTGCCACTCATTATAATGGGAGAGCCAGTGCAAATGTCTTGTCCTGTGAGTCCTCCCCTCCCTGCTGTGTCCTGCTTCTCCTCTGGCATGATTGTCACATTTGGGGTCACCGCAGATGATGTTAAAGTTAAAGGCAAGTCCCCTAATTCTCTGTATTCAATCTAAAAGTTGAAAGGACCTTAAGCTGTACTCTTTCTGCTTCTAGTGGATGGATCATGGCAGCCTTTACTTCTAACGTGCACTCAATGCTCATTCACATTGGAGGCTACTGCTGGTTCGCTGGTTGTCACCGCACCGTTCACAGGAAGCTGTTGGGAAGTGACGGTAAAAAGTGCATTTGACCGGATCGTCATTCATAGCAGGTCTAATTATACCATGTTTACACTAATTGAGGTTCATGTCTTCCTCAGGACACTGAATGGCAACTCCCTTTGATGTACGGTGACCGAGAGTTGACTCTTTCCTGTCCTCTGACACAGCCAATAATGGCCCCAACCATGCCTGCAGCCCATGACCCAGACACGCAACAGATGTTTGACCCTTTCCCTTTTGGAAGACCTTGGTGGTATTCTCCATATTATCCTGGTGTACCTGCTACCCTGCCTCCCATTGTGCCAACTACAACTACTCCTTTCCAATATCCTATCCAGCAACACGTGTTCCCTCCCAGGCCAGTATTTGATCCATACTTTTACTCTAAAGGTGACCCAGCTGCTCCCCCAGCACAACAACCTCAATATCCCTGGTACCCAAAGTTTCCTCCTATGTATGGCTTCCAAAGCCCGGTTGAAGTGACCACTCCTGCAACGACCACAACTGCACCTGCCCCATACCAGCCACAGCAGCAGTATCAAGGTTATCCAATGTACTCTCCATTATATGGTTATCAACCCATGAAGCCTTTTGTGCCTCCTGTTGTGGAATACCCTTTCATGCCCCAGTATCCTAAGGATCCAGTCTTTGGTCCCCGCAGCCCTTAATCTTCTCCTGCAGCGTCATTCTCAATCTACGTATCTTGTACATAACTGCTTAAATGGATCAGTGCACTCTGAAGTGGCATTGAATTCATGTCAAAAGCAATCAGTTTTTGGGTGTAAGTCTAATAAAGCCGTGTGACTTAATGAAAACGTTAATGAGTCTTTCTTTTGCTATTTGAGTGAATGCCAAAAAAAAATTTGCAACCTCCCATTCACTGCTAAGGAAGTTTACTGAACTAGCACTATATATTATATATTTTTTTTTTTTTTTTTTTTTTCTTCCCCCCCCCCCCCTTTGCTGCTTCCTGGTGTCTTAACTCTACCTTCTGCACACTATATGACTTTTATTAGTCCTGGAAAATCATTGCAAATCTCACTGTGACGTGGCTCCAATAAACTTGGGTACAACATGTATGCAGATTGGCCCTGTCCTAAATGGAACACTTCATGTGCTCTTACAGGCTTAAAATGGTCGTCACGTGCATGTGTCCGTAGGGTGTCCCATTTGTCATATTAGCATTTAAAAGGGTGTGTGCGAGCGGCTGCCATGCACCCTCAATGCGCACTTCGGCTGAGCTCCACAGCAGACTTCTACCCAACAGTAAAAGCGGCATTGTCACAAAAGTGCGGACTCTGAGGAAGACCGTGAGGGTTTAGGGTACCATTTGGGACAGGGCCATTGTATGATGACACCTATAGTGACTTGTAGGCTATGATGCAAGTTATGCTGCGTTCACACCATGTCGTAATTCCGAGATGGCAACACATGACGTTCAACTCAGTACTGTTCATGTCCTCGGACTGAGGATTATTCGTTTTTATAGAGACCGTCAACAAAATGAACCCGTGACCGTGTAAAAATGTTACTGGCAGCTGTAAAACACATAATTACATTTCTATGCTACTGCTAAATGTTGCAGAACACAAACCGCGTCAGGTAAAAAGTAATTACAAACCGTTTGCTTTTAATGACGGCGATAAATATTGCTAACCTAAACAACAAAATAACAGTATGAACACTTACATAATGTTTTAATATAGTATATTCTAGTATCAATATATGTATCTATTTTACCCTTTTTTAGAGCACTAATAGGTTTCTTTGAAAGAGCCGCCATTTTTCACTGGTTCCGCGTGAGGTGTAGCGTTCATGTGGTACAAACCGTAGCTCTCTGAAAACTCCCAGTTCACAAGTTGTAATTACGACTTCTACGAGGACGTGAATGCTTATTACCAGTTGGTATCTCGTAATTACGGTTATTGCGATATGGCGTGAACGCACCTTTGCTATTGAAGCATAAAACATCATTAGCATGCGTTAGTAGTAAACAAAAAGTGCATGATGAAGCATAGTTTGGCAGTTGCACTTTTTATGTTTGCTGAATAAAGAGGCAGTTAAGAGTTTCATATGAACAGTTTTAAGATTTGGTGCCATGTTGCATTGATCAACGCCATTTCATGTTGTATTTTTATTATCTGGTCAGTAAACGTGGATTGTAGCTGCAAACACACTGCACACTGATCATGCTGAATTTCTGACACTCAGAAAATGATCACAGGCTATTTTTGGTCACAAGACAGTGACAATGACCATCTTTGAACCGCACTCACTGTACGACATAGGACCACTGATTAGGAGCCACGAACATAGAAATTGCTACAAATGTTTCATCATGCCAATCTTTCGTCTGGGACAGTAGAAAACCTTGCAGTGTGTAGAAGGCTTTAGGATATGAAGAAAGGATGCAGGGAAAGAAAACAAGGACAGGAATCAAATGAAAACTTATTTGTATATTGGAATGTTCTTGATCACTCAGGAATCACTTCAAAGCATCAGCTGTGCTCAAAGCATCTGCCCTTATTTTTGTTTCAATACTTTCTAATTCTGAAAATAAGCAAGAACAGACGGAGACTCCACAACATAACCGCATGCTCTTTACTTGAACAACTTCCGGGAGGCGTCCCACATTTTTCATAATACAAGTTCCTTGTTACAGTCTTTACACTTTAACAGTACACATATTGTTACATCTTTCTTCTTTTTTTCACAATACATCAAACTGTATCAACCATGACAGTACAGTGACTTTTCCCATTTGAACAATACAATTATTTGTATGAACAATAACTAATATTAGTACTTTTTTTTTTTTTAACAATGTCCCAGATTGTAATCCACTCTACCCAGTTATGAACTGTTTTTTGGTGATCATTCAAAGTCTTTTAGGTATGCAGGACTTCTAATAGGCCTACCACTTCTTTAACAGGGAATATGGTTTGGTGTTGGGGCAGTCTGTTCCCCTTTTGTTTCGTATTACAGTCATTCTCAGGCCCTCTGGGGACGGTTGATCTGGTGATCTGTCTTTGCGTCCTCTTTTCCTGGCTCATCAAGTTCTGGTGGATCATCAAAAAGTTCCTTGCTCAATCTCAGATGTTTTCTGTTCCTTCTCAGTACTTGTTCATTTTCCATCTTAATTTCATATGATCTGGCCTAATCACTGTAGCTTTTGGCCACCATTGTGTCTGTCCTGTCACTTGATATTTGTAATGCAGCTCTTTGAGATTTTTTGCTGTCTCCTCATAGTAGTGTGTAGTGTCTCTGTTGCCTGTTTATGTAGTTTCCTGCCTTAGATATATCTCCTGGACGAAGTAAACTCTTGCACATTGGGAGCAGTGTTTTGGTGCGTCGTCCCATCACTGCCATTGCTGGGCTACTATCAAGCCCTGGCTTCGCGTATTCCAGTGATCCAACATTGCCAAATAGGGATCGGACCCAGCTCTTTTCGCTTTAGCCATTAGCCTCTTTGCACTTTTCACCACTGACTCCACTTTTCCATTATTCTCTGGATATCCTGGCGAGGAGGTTTTATGTTTCAAGTCCCAGGCTTTGCTGAATTTCTTGAATTCCTCTGATGAATACTGGGGGCCATTGTCTGAAAACACCATGTCTGGAATTCCATACCTTGCAAAATGTGCTTTTAATTTGCGTATGACAGTCTTTGACTCTGTGTTTTCCAAATTATCTATTTCCCAAAAATTGGACAGACAATCCACTGTGATCATGTAGTCTCGGTCATTACAATGAAATAAGTCTGTCCCAATCTTTTCCCAGGGCCGAGTTGGTTCTTCGTGTGGCCTGAGGGTCTCTTTCTGTTGTTTTACACCCCATGCTGAGCAGATGCTGCATTGTTCCATAAATGTTTTCTGTTGTGCATTTATGCCTGGCCAATATACACACTCACGGGCTCTTCTTAAACATACTTCAATTCCAATGTGCGAGGAGTGGATTCTCTGCATTACTTCCCATCTCAATGCTGATGGTACAATAACTCGCTCTCCTCTAAAGATAATCCCATTTTGCACACTCAGTTCGTCTCTAATATGGAAATACTTGGTCACATCCATAGACAGGTGTTCCTTCCCCTCAGGCCAGCCCTGTAGTATCACTTTTTTCAAAGACTGAAGCTCAGTGTCTAATTCTGTTGCTCTCTGTATGGCCTGTGTTCTTTCCTTAGATACAGGCAGATAGGTCACCATGTTGATAGACTCTATTTCAGACTCCACACTGCCCCTCTCCTGGTCTCTGCAATAGGCTCTGCTCAGAGTATCAGCCAGTAGTAGGTGCTTGCCTGGGCAGTATTGAAGCCTCACTTGATACCACTGAAGACGCATGAGCATGCGTTGTAATCTTTTTGGTGCTCTTAGAAGTGGCTTGGTCATTACACTTTCCAATGGTTTGTGGTCCGATTGCACTTCCACAGTCTGCCCATATGTGAAGTGGTGAAATCTTTCCATCCCATATACCACTGCCAGCAATTCCTTTTCTATTTGTGCGTAACCTTTTTCAGTTTCCGTTAGAGCCCTACTGGCATATGCAATGGGCTGTCTCTTTTGCATGAATGCCGCCCCTAATCCACTTTCTGATGCATCACATTGCAACACAAGATGCTCTGAGGGGTTGTAATATCTCAACACTGGGGTCTGTGAGAGAACTTCCTTGATATTCTCAAAGGCCTGTTCCTGACTGTCTGACCACTCTCATACTGCATCTCTCTACTGTTGCAGAGGTTCTGTGAGATCCGAGGCATGGCTACAAAATTTGGCAAGGTAATTAACCATGCTCAGCAAACGCTGCACCCCTTTTATGTCAGTAGTCCGTGGCATCTGTGTAATAGCTGACACTTTTCCAGGGTCTACCTTAACTCCATCTGATGTGAATAAGTGTCCTTATATATGGGACCTCCTTCAATCTCAAGCGCATTTTTTCTGGGTTCAGTTTTACCTGCTGTGCCCTGCACCTGTCCAGCAGCATCCTCAAATTGTTGTCATGACCCTTTATTGCATCCTCATCATTGTCTCCTTTTCCAATAATCAATATATCATCTGCAATAATTTTTACACCGGGGATTCCTTCCACCACTTGGTTCAATTTTTTTGAAAAATTTCTGGTGCCGGGCTAATACCCATTGGCATCCGAAGCCATCAATAACATCTCATTGGTGTAGCAAATGTTGTGAGGAGGCTTGATTTTTCCTCCAGTTGTATGTGCCAAAATCCATTTTTCACATTACAGATTGAAAAAACTGCTCCGTTCAGAACAGGTAGTACATCGTCGATTGTGGACAATGGATAATGGTGTCTCTTGAGCGCTTTGTTAAGGGGCTTTGGATCAATACACACACGCAGCTTTCCTGAGGGTTTCTGAACTACGACCATGCTGCTGATCCAGTCTGTACTTTGTTCAACGGGTGCTATAATGCCTCGCTTTTGCAGATCTATTAGTTCTTTTTTAGAGGTTCACGCAGAGCTGTGGGAACCCTCCTTTTGGATAGTTTCACTGGTTCTACTCATCTATTTCCAATTTTTCCAAGCTTTCCTTCAAGTAATCCATTCCCTTCAAAGACATCAGTGTATTACTGTTTTATTTGCTCTGCTGACCACTGTTGTGACTCCTTTGTATCCATAGCAATTATATTGTAATGTACTACATTAATCAGCTGCATTTCTTGGCATGATTTGCTACCCAAGATTGGTCTGTATGTGTTGTTCTCTACCACAATGAATTTAAGTCTGTATTCTTTTCAATTGCATGGATTTTTTACCTGCAGCGTGCAGTCAGCGTGGTTTTGTTGTAGTAAGATTCGGTTGCAAGATCGTAATTGTGTATACCTTTTGTTATACTTGCTGGGATTACATTGCATGTAGCTCCACAGGAATCGAACAGCTTTTTTGTTGACCTGCAAGGTTGCATACAGGGCTGCATTGTGGTCTGGGTCACCCTTCACCATGTTGATACTGCCTACTACTGTGCTCAAAGTTATGCTCAGTACCTCATCCTCGCTTTCTGACTCCATATCCAATTGCTCCATTGCCATAACTGGCTTTTTTTCTGCTGGGCCTCACGCTCTTGCATACTGCTGCAAAGTGGTTGTTTTTTCCACACGCTTTACACTTTAGTCCAAAGGCCGGGCACTTTTCCTTTTTCTTTTCGTGTTTCCGGCCACAGTATCTGCACTGTATGATGCCACAATCCACTGAGGACTCTGCTTTTTTTCTCTGTCTCTCTCTTGTCGACATTGCATGTAGTGTTGCCAACGTCTGTGTCTCTATAACTTTGGCTCACTGTCTCGACAGCTATGCAGCTCTTCCTATCTGTAAGCACTTTTCCAGCCTGAGGTCAGACTCTCTAAGTAGGCGCTCTCTTAGTTGTGAGTCCCAGGTCCCACACACTATTCTGTCTCTAATAAGGGAGTCTGTTATCACCCCAAAATTGCACGTCGCTGCCATTGTCCTTGATTCAGTTACACATTTATCCAAACTTTCCTCTTGACCCTGGTTTCGAGTAAAAAAATTGTATCTTTCAATTTCAATTTTTCGGGTCACAAAATCCATCCAGTTTTGTTATCACTTTATTGATCAATAAACCCTCTGTATCAGGTCCGACTCCAAGAGTTTTGCACACTTCACGTCCTTTTTCTATGGAAGCCCGTTTCAGCCACTGAATAAAAAATAAAAAAGGTAATTACGACTTTTTATCTCACAATTCTGACTTTTTTTCTCATAATTGCGTGATATAATTTTTTTTTTGTTTTTGTTTTTGTTTTTGTTTTGCATACTCTGTGCAGCACTTTGGTCGACTTCGGTTGTTTTAAATGTGCTATATAAATAAACGTTGTATTGTATTGTATTGTATAATGCAATTATGTGTAATCGGGCCTGGTGTGGCAGTAACCAGGCCTGATTACTGGCACACCTGTTCGCAATCAAGAAATCACTTAAATAGGACCTGCCTGACAAAGTGAAGTAGACTAAAAGATCCTCAAAAGCTACACATCATGTTGAGATCCAAAGAAATTCAGGAACAAATGAGAAAGAAAGTAATTGAGATCTATCAGTCTGGAAAAGGTTATAAAGCCATTTCTAAAGCTTTGGGACTCCAGCGAACCACAGTGAGAGCCATTATCCACAAATGGCGAAAACATGGAACAGTGGTGAACCTTCCCAGGAGTGGCCGGCCGACCAAAATTACCCCAAGAGCGCAGCGACGACTCATCCAAGAGGTCACAAAAGAACCCCAGAACAACATCCAAAGAACTGCAGGCCTCACTTGCCTCAGTTAAGGTCAGTGTTCATGACTGTTCATGACAGTGTTCAAGAGACTGGGCAAAAATGGCCTGCATGGCAGAGTTCCAAGACGAAAACCACTGCTGAGCAAAAAGAACATAAAGGCTTGTCTCAGTTTTGCCAGAAAACATCTTGATGATCCCCAAGACTTTTGGGAAAATACTCTGTGGGCAACGAGACAAAAGTTGAACTTTTTGGAAGGTGTGTGTCCGATTACATCTGGCGTAAAAGTAACACAGCATTTCAGAAAAAGAACGTCATACGAGCAGTAAAATATGGTGGTGGTAGTGTCATGGTCTGGGGCTGTTTTGCTGCTTCAGGACCTGGAAGACTTGCTGTGATAAATGGAACCATGAATTCTGCTGTCTACCAAAAAATCCTGAAGGACAATGTCCGGCCATCTGTTCTTGACCTCAAGCTGAAGCGAACTTGGGTTCTGCAGCAGGACAATGATCCAAAACACACCAGCAAGTCCACCTCTGAATGGCTGAAGAAAAACAAAATGAAGACTTTAGAGTGGCCTAGTCAAAGTCCTGACCTGAATCCTAATGAGATGCTGTGGCATGAGCTTAAAAAGGCGGTTCATGCTCGAAAACCCTCCAATGTGGCTGAATTACAACAATTCTGCAAAGATGAGTGTGCCAAAATTCCTCCACAGTGCTGTAACAGACTCATTGCAAGTTATCGCAAACGCTTGATTGCAGTTGTTGCTGCTAAGGGTGGCCCAACCAGTTATTATGTTTAGGGGGCAAGCACTTTTTCACACAGGGCCATGTTAGTTTGGATTTTGTTTTTCCTTCATATTAAAAAACTTCATTTAAAAACTGCATGTTGTGTTTACTTGTGTTATCTTTGATTAATATTTAAATTTGTTTGATGATCTGAAACATTAAAGTTTGACAAACATGCAAAAAAATAAAAAATCAGGAAGGGGGCAAACAATTTTTCACACCACTGTATAAATATATTCAAATTACCTTACTAAAAAGTGAGCAATATTACATGTGTTTGAAAATAGAAATGAATAAAAAATGTGTTCTACTGTCCTGTCTGGGGTCTGCCATCAGGAGTTAAAGGGGACGTTATGTGACACACTTTTCTTTCATTCTTTCTTTCTTTCTTTTTTTAAACTTTTCACTTTTTTTCCCTATGGTATTGAAAATGGGGGAAGGGGGTTCAAACCTTTGTCACTTTTTTCACTCCTGATGAGTTTGTCTCCTTCCATGCACAAGCTAGTGAATGGGCTTTTGGTCATTGACTTGCAGAAAGTTTTCTGTGGGAGTTAGTGTTAGAGGCTAGAATACAGGGGGCGCCAACACTGATCTTGCATATCCCCTCGGCAAATGTGCAGTTGCGCCCCATCCACACACCTCACCACACCACAGTATTATCAATGCACCATGTAACGTTACACCTCCATAACAATGTGCATGATACAGTACTCATCAAATAATAAAGAACTCACCTTTCACTTGTAAATAAATCCATGCGTCTTTCATTCTATGTCCCTTTACTTGTATTAAAAAGTAAACACGGACAACAAAATAACTTGTAGTGCTTGGCGCTAGCTGTTAGCCACTCATAGCACTCGTAGTTGCAATCTTTGAAGTGGTGCACAAAACCTCTGTTTTCAGTTTGGGTGTAGGTCTTCCTTTCTCGGTTATTTCTCTTTTGTCTGCAAAAGAGCGCCTTGAAAAAGGCGTTTTTAGTAAATCGGCAACAAGATCTGGTGTAGAAGCGCTGGTGACTGCGGCTGTCATTTTCTTTTCAATTTCACTTTTACACCTTGGAAATTCCCGACTAAATGCTGGGCGTAGCACTGAGCACGTCGCCAGACCCAGAGGGCGTGCTGTCATTGAACATCAAAATTTGATTGGCTGGTGATTCTGTCAGTAATGCTCGTTACAAATCAGAGGCGACTATAGCACTATCTGTAGTGCATGCCGCAGACTTTTGTATGTAGGATATTCCAGTTCAACCTCAACGAAACTAATCATAGGCAATTTTATGGACATTACACAAATGAAAATGATACCTAAATAATCAATAAAAACATTTTTCACACAATTTTATTTTTTATAGGGCCAGCAGAGAAGGCCCTGCTGAACCTGATGGCCCACCACTGCATGTATTCCAGTCATACAACTTCAATTGGTTTAATATATGAAGTATTATGCCTCTGAATCCTGCCTTTACAAACTGCAAAATAATACAGTGATTACTCTAACTTAATGAGACTTATCAATGAAGACACTATAAATGTTCTGTATCTTGGCTAAAATTCAAATAGCATACAAGCATACACCTCTGCAGTCATTCGCTAGGGTGCTATTTCAAATTCAGCCCGTCTTAACTCTCAGCATAATGAGACACAGGTGAAAACAACAAGCTGACTGATGACAGATTTGATTGGTTGTCCAATATCACTGAGAGATTCAAAAGCTGTATAGATAAGGGCTGTTTCTCAATATGCATTCTTCAGCGATCTTGTGTCATTGTGTTCTCGTTCTACGTCATCATCAACCGTCAAATTCAGTTCCAATTCTCAAGAACGCAAGTACAGAGGACACATGAAAGTTCCCGGATGTGTTCTTGATATCGAGGATGCATCGAGTGCAGACTTGAGAGAATCGAGCCGTTAGAAATCCCAGAAGACGCTGTGGTCAGCAAGCCGGAAGCCTGTAAGCTTTAAACTCGCTCTCGCAAATACTTGACGGCTCTTGAAAGTAAACATTTATCGTTTTGTTTTGCTTAATTTTAAAAAAGTGGTAAGACCCGGAGAAAGTCTGTAGTATTTTTAATGGCATAGTAAAATGAATCTTAACATAGTCAAAGTTAAACATAACGCTGTAAAATAAAACAATATGCAATTATATGAAAATAATATCTATAATAGTATGAAATGTTTCAATAAGTTATGACATTTGTTTGTAATGTTATATGTATTGTTCATTGGCCACTGCTTATGCTGAGACTATGCGGCCAGTTAAGCAAGAACGCAGTACATCTCACAAGGACGCTGTTCTGTGTTCTCGTGTCCTTCTGAGTTCGCTCTTCCAAGGAAGCCTTGCAAGACTGGTCTCCATGAGAACACAAGTCCGTTCTCTGCGTTCTTGGAATTGAGAAACAGCCAAGGTTTTTCTAATAACTGTGAATTTCTTGGCATTTGCTTGAGAACTCACCAAGCCTTGGGCAAAGGGCATCTTACTTTTCACGATGGCTGTGATAACCCTGAGCTCTTCTTTAAGGGCTGATCCCGATGCATTTTCTGAAGCAGGTGCTGCTTATGGAGCAGTCTCTGAAAACACAGTCCGTTTTGGCAAACTTTTAATTGGTGGACAAAGTACAGTATCTAATAAGGATGTGAAAACATCAGCATTGAGATCAGAGGAGTTTGATGGACACCAGTCAAATGAGGAAGGTAATTTGAAATCCCAAACTTAAAATGGGACTTTAAGTGGGGACTATATCTTAACTTGATCTGTTTCTTTTAAGTGCAGCTTCTCCCTGCTAAAGCTAGGCTGCAGCGTCTGGGTTCTTCTGTGCAGTGTAGCAATGATTCAATGATCTTGCACATTCCAGGACCGAGAATGCCACACTTTCTGGTTGACCGAGGTGAGTTGTGGGGTGGGGTGGAGGGGTATGTGTGCTAACAGGCTTAATTCACAGACTTAATTTCTTGACCATCAGGAGAGGAGTCACCAGTGCCTTTGTCAGAGATGCCAGCCAGCTGTGGTTTCTCACTGAAGTGAGTACACAGGGATATCTCACTTGTTGCTCCATACTGGGGTTGTCATGTCAGACAATAGGTTAGTGATGATAAATGTGACAAGTCCACTGTATTGCTTCAACCATGTGATACCTCGCATGAATTTGTTTGAAGCATCACTTTCTCATCTCCTAACAGGGTGCAAGTTATATTCTGCCACACATTATAATGGGAGATCCAGTGCAAATCTCTTGTCCTGTGAGTCCTCGCCTCCCTGCCGTGTCCTGCTTCTCCTCTGGCATGATTGTCACACTTGGGGTCAGAGTAGATGTTAAAGTTAAAGGCAAGTCCCCTAATTCTTTGTATTCAATCTAAAAGTTGAAAGGACCTTAAGCTGTACTCATTTTCTGCTTTTAGTGGATGGATCATGGCAGCCTTTGCATCTAACATGCACTCAATGGTCATTTATATTGGAGACTACTGATGGTTCGCTGGTTGTCACTGCACCGTTCACAGGAAGCTGTTGGGAAGTGACGGTAAAAATAGTGCATTTGACAGGATTGTCATTCATAGTATAATTAGACATGCTATGTTTACACTAATTGAGGTTTTTGTCTTCCTCAGGACACTGAATGGCAACTCCCTTCGCTGTACGGTGACCAAGCGGTGACTCTTTCCTGTCCTCTGACACAGCCGACGATCGCCCCAACCACGCCTGCTGTCCGTGACCCAGACATGCAACAGATGTTTGACCCTTTCCCTTTTAGAAGACCCTGGTGGTATCCTCCATATTATCCTGGTGTACCTGCTACCCTGCCTCTCATTGTGCCACATACAACGACTACAACTACTCCTTTTCAATATCCTATCTATCCCAGGCCAATATTTGATCCTGTGAAGATCCTGTTTCTGTGAAGATATGTGCATTCCTACCAGGACTCATTTAACTTACAACAACGACAAACCATGGTTCACTGTAAAACTCAGACAGCTCTGTCAGGCCAAAAGATGTACAGGAAAGGGGACAAAATCTTGTATAAACAGGCCAAATACACTGGAAAAGGAAATCAGAGTGGAAAAGAGGAATTATTCTGAAAAGCTAAGAATAATTCTGAATAGCTCTGAACACCTCTCTACACAACCATTAACACCTCCTGCAACCCCCACCCCCACACCTGCACTTCAGATCAGTGAAGACGATGTGCACCAGGTCTTCTGGAAGCTGAAAAGGAGAAAAGCACCAAGCCCAGACTGTGTTACACCAGCCTGTCTGAAATCCTGTGCTGACCAGCTGGCCCCATCTTCACACAGATCTTCAACAGATCACTGGAGCTGTGTGAGGTCCCTTCATGCTTCAAACGCTCCACCATCATCCCCATCCCAAAGAACCCTTGCTGGATCCTCTTCTGTTTGCCTACAGAGCAAACAGGTCTGTGGACGATGCAGTCAACATGGGACTGCATTATGTTCTGCAACATCTAGACAGACCAGGGACTTATGTGAGGATCCTGTTTGTGGACTTCAGCTCAGCTTTTAACACTATCATCCCAAACCTCCTCCTGCCCAAACTAACTCATTCTCTCTGTGCCTACCTCCGTCTGTCAGTGGATCACCAGCTTCCTGACAGACAGGCAGCAGTTAGTGAGGCTGGGAAACACATCCAGCACCCGTATGATCAGCACTGGAGCTCCTCAGGGCTGTGTTCTCTCCCCACTGCTCTCTCCCCTCTACGCCAGGGCTGGGCAACTTCGGTCCTGGAGGGCCGGTGTCCTGCAGTGTTTAGCTCCAACCCTAATCAAACACACCTGCCTGTAACTTTCTAGTGATCTTGAAGACATTAATTAGCTTCTTTAGGTGTGTTTGATTAGGGTTGGAGCTAAACTCTGCAGGACACTGGCCCTCCAGGACCGAAGTTGCCCAGCCCTGCTCTACACCAATGACTGCACATCTAAAGACCCCTCTGTCAAGCTCCTGAAGTTTGCAGACGACACCACATTTACCGGCCTCATTCAGGACGGTGACGAGTTTGCTTACAGACAGGAGGTTAAGGAGCTGGCTGTCTGGTGCAGTCTTAACAACCTGGAGCTAAACATGCTCAAAACAGTGGAGATGAGAGTGGACTTCAGGAGGAACCCCCTGCTCTCCCCCTACTCGCCATCATGAACAGCACTGTAACGACAGTGGAGTCATTCAGGTTCCTGGGCACCACCATCTCCCAGGACCTAAAGTAGGACACTCACGTGTTCCATTATGTCCAATGACTCCATTGTTAAAAAGCCCCAGCAGAGGTTGTACTTCCTTCTCCAGCTGCTGAAACATTTCTTCTCCGCCATCATTGAATCCATCCTCTGCACTTCAATAACTGTCTGGTTCAGCTCAGCTACCAAATCTGACCTCAGAAGACTACAGAGGGTAGTCCGGACTGCTGAACAAATCATAGGTACAACCCTCCCCACTCTCCAAGAACTGTACTTATCCAGAGTGAGCAAAAGGGCTGGCAGAATCACTCTGGACCCTTAACATCCAGCACACTCCCTCTTTGAACCGCTGCCGTCTGGTCGACGCTACTGAGCACCAGAACGGCCAGGGACAGGAACAGTTTCTTCCCTCAGGCAATCCATCTTATGAACACTTGACAATAACTGTGGAACACACAACACTATTTATACACTTATACATTTATTTATCTAACACACATACAAATTTGCACACAATATACCTGTGCATACAAAACTGTCTATTGTAATATACCTTTACATACAATTGTCAATTTGTATATTGTTATTCCTTATTTACTTGTTCTATTTTTATTCTTTTATTATTTGTGTTTTTGTTCCGTCACTGTCATTCTGTTGCACTCCACCTCAATATACTTTCATGCCCCAGTATCCTACAGATCAAATCTTTGGTCCCCAAAGCCCTAAATCAGTGTCTTCAGCACAGTCATCCTCAGCCTACGAGTCTTAAAGATTTGTTAAAAAATGAAATGTGTGGAGGTACTCTGAAGTGGCATTGCTTTGACACTGGACGAGACTCAAGTGACTCCAGTATGTTTCTCTTCAGCTTTATATATGCCTAATAAGACTTATACTTAAATTACAATATGGCGTGAATGTACCTTTAGACCTTGATTAGCTTGTACAGGTGTGTTTGATTAAGTTTGGAGCTGAACTCTGCGGGACTGTGGCTCTCCAGGTCCGACAGCCCCCCTGACTTAAGCCTGAAACAATCGTGGCTCCTAATCGGTGGTCCTGTATCATACAGTGAGAGAGGTTCAAAGACAGCCGTTGTCACGGTCTTGCAACCAAAGATACCCTTACCAAAAAGTAGTATATTTCAAGTTTATTTTACTAAGTATACTTAAGTAAAGTTCAAGTATATTTGTTAATATACTTTATGTAGTAAGTATACAAATATCAGTGTACTAGCAGTATACTTGTGTAACGGAGGCAAGCGGTTAAGTGCTATGCAGGTAGACCTCACTACCCTGATCTCAAAATGAGGCGCTCTAGCGACAGACGCTAGACGCCACGGCCTTTAACCTCCTTGTTAGAGCGTCCGCCTCCAATGCCGACGACCCGGGTTCGAGACCCACTCGGAACGAGGTGTGGCAGGTGCGGACCCGTAAGTTAGACTTGTAAGTGTACTATTTCAATACTCCTTGGGACTGAATTGGCCCACTTTCTAGTATATAAAAGTATACTTAAAGTATACAACTAGTTTACATCGTTTTTAGCTTGTGCTGCAACTACACTAAAAGTGAACTTATAGGTATACTGATAGTTTACTGATAAAATACTTGTAGTAGCATTTTTAGTACACTTTGAATTATAGTCTCAGTAAACTACTAGTTTAGTAGTTTTATACTGCAAGTATACTCGTAAGTTTTCTTTAAGTGAACTTTACATCATACGTTAAGTATACTATGTATATGTACACTATGTCCCTATTTAGGTATTAATATATATTTTGTTAAATGAATATCTGAACATACCCTGTTTTTCCTTTTGATGTTTTGTATCTGCTTGTAAACAAAAACATTATATTATAGCTTCATGCATTCTTTTTGTAAACACTTGAATGTGGGTAAGTCTCATAAATAAAGAAATAAACATTTTGAACAAAAAGCTGAAAAAAGGACTATGAATTGGGATTCAGAATGATAATCAAAACGTAGACGAAGCCAATCAACACCCCAAAGCTTGACAGTTATTATTACCTCTTCATTGTGACATTTTATTCCATAACGTTACAGTTTTGATGTGGTTTTATGTCCGATGATCCTGTCAGATTGCATGTGGAAGTATCTGTTTCTTTTTCTTCTTCACTTGTGTTTTTTGGAAATTCTGAACAGAAGATGTGTAATAGCGCCCCTACCATATAACAATGAAAACACGGATTTTAGGAGCACAAGTATAGCTCAAATATACATAGACTTTTTCTTAAGTATAAGTCAAGTATACTTAAATGTAATTGTAAGTATATTTCTGAGAATTACATAAAACCTATTTATGAGAAGTATATAAAAAGTAGACTAAAAGTATACTTTTCTATTTTTTAGTTTAAAAGAAGTATACTAATAGCACACTTGAATAAACTTCTTTTTTGTAAGGCTAGCCTACGATCATTTTCTGACAGTGTCAGAAATTCAGCATGATCATCGCACAGTGTGTTTGCAGCTACAATCCACGTTTACTGACCAGCCAATAAAAATGGGACATGCAATCAACGCGACATGGCAATAGATGTCGTTATCATCATACAGTCTACACACGTCATAGCCAAGTTTATTAGTTCCATGTCGCACAGTGTGACATGCAGTGATCTTATAGGATTGCTAAAATCATGCAGCGTGTCTTGGGCTTTACACAATGGTGTTTTGGGGGCCTGAAAATCTGAGCTTTTGAAAAATGTGTACCATTATTGTCTCCGTAAACTACAAAAACATGAATTTTTGAAAACTATCGTGGGAAAAAACTGGGTTCAACTTCGTTTTCAGCTAACTGACATCTTGCTTTATCCCACCCTAACTGCTTTATAATATTTGACTGTCCACTTATTCCTTTGTGCTGAAGTCACCTTGGCCCTCTGTTCCTTTCCTTGCTGTGTTTCCATGTGTTTTAGCTCTACCCCTTTAAGATATGAGGGAGGAGTGCAAGGAAAGTAAATGGGGACAGATGAACTGCAGGAAAAACATATTTGTACAGTAGAGATCAACATTAGAGAACAATCTATAAGTACTTGTTTTATTTTCTGAAATCTTAATCTTCATCGCTCAAAATTTGAAGGAATATTAGGTGTGGGAATACCACTGTTATACTAACAAGTTTAACAAAATAACCAAGGCATTTCAACAAAAAAAACTTTATTTTGTGGAAAACCGTGATCAAAATTAGAGAACAGTAACCACTGTAGCACGAAAGAAGATTACAACTAAAACTTTGGAGGGTTACAGCTGTCAAAAATTAGAAGGAATTGTAGCACATCTGCGGCTGCAGGACATCACTCTCACACTGCTCTGGTGTGATCTTGGTCCAATCTTCTTGCAGTCTCTTCTGTAGTTTGGTAACTGTAGTGGGTTTCTTAGCCATAACTTTGTTTGCAAGGATTTTGCAGAGATTTTCAGTTGGGTGCTACCGGCTTCGCTACTGTTCGGACGCTCTTGCTTACTGCGCCGCGCTTTACTCCCTGTTTATCTACTTTTCTCAGATTTTTATAAGATTTTAACTTCAGCAGATCAGCACAGTGCTCAAACAACACATTTTTGGCACAAACACTAAAAATAAAAACTTTTCAGGACGAAAAAGAAGACTCTTTGCCTCCCACTGCCAGCAGCTTACATTCCGGAGACAGGAAAACACAGCTGCCTACATTCAAACAGACAAGAAAGAAAATGCCTCTTGTGGAATCTACTTGCTGCATGAACTGCCACAGACTTCTACAAAGGATTGTGGTTCTTGAAACAAAGTTACTTGCTGGACTTCCAAAACAGGCAGAACACACAGCAGATCTTCATCATCGACCCTCAATGACTGCACTGTATTTTATGTATAATCTTTTTGTATTCTTAACTGTTTTAATTAATTTAAAATCAATTTTTAAATAATTTTAAAAGTTTTTAATTTCCTTTTTTTTTGTGATTTTTTTTTTTAATGATTATTTTACTTCCTTTTATGTAAAGCACTCTGAATTACCATTGTGTATGAAATGTGCTATATAAATAAACTTGCCTTGGGTTTAGATCTCTGAGCTGGCCATTTCATTATTTCAATGTTCTTAGCTTCAAGGAGCTGCTTTACCCATTTTGTAGTGTGACGGGGGCATTGTCTTGCATGAAAATTGCAGGCTTATTGGCAGATGCTTGCAGGGAAGGAACTGGATGTTGCTGAAGGAGGATCTTATAAACATTTACATTCTCCCTGCCATATACAATATATTGCCAAATGTATTGGGTCACCCCCTTCTAATGAACAGGTTTGACTACTTTAGTCATTTCCATGAGTACAAATTTTAATGTTTAAGCATATAATGATATTCTAGGGAATTGTGTGCTTCAAATTTTAAAGCAACAGCTTGGACAGGACCCTTTTCTATTCTAACATGACAATGCCTCTGTGTATAAGGCAAGGTTCAAAAAGAAATGATTTATTTAGTCAGAGTTTAAGAGTTTAAGTCTGCAGAAAGCCAAGTCCTAATCCAAGCTGAACACCTCTGGTGTGACTTTAAATGCAGACCTTGAGCTAAAAACTCATCACCAAACACCAATGACTTGTACATATGGATACCGTCATTTTATACATTTCCAAAACTGTTGCAACAGAGATGGAAATACAATTTTTAAATACATGCATTATGTTTCCATCTTTGTTGCCACAGTTTTGGAAGTGCCTTTTTCTGTTCTAAAGAAGGGGGTGTCCCAATACGTTTGTCCATATAGTGTATGTACAAGTAATTGATGTTTGGTAAAGAGTTTTTGGCTCAAGATCTGCATTTAAAATCACACCAGAGGTGTTCAGCTTGGATTAGGACTTGGCCGCATTTGAGTCTTCAAGGTGAGGACACAACATCGTCAAGTAAGTAACTTTAATGACTGTTACAGTATCCACTGTAGTTGTCCGCTAGTAAAAACTTAGTTTTATCAGTCATTATCTGTGGATCAGGAGGCCCTGGCTAGTGTGACTGAGTGGAGGTGGGGCTAATTTGCATATTCATAGATCCGCATATAGTAAATGAGGCAAGGGTGTAGAGTTACATTCAAGCTATTTTAAGGATTATTTTCACAAGAAAAAACATTCAAATATGTAATTTTGATGATCAAAGATGAGTTTTAAGGGATACAATTTCTGGCTACAGGGGGATTCTTCTCCTCTTCATCAGCATCTGCCACCATTATTGAGAGTTCCAAGACGCATGTGTGTAGTGCTGCTGACGTAGACTATGCATGCTCTGCGCCTTGCTTACGAGCAGAAGAATGCAGACGCATGTGTAATAGTACTCTTGAGAATGGTGGCGCAGAGGAGAAGTTGAATAAAGTCATTGTTTTTGTTTTCTTTGCGCACAAAAAAAGTATTCTCATATAGCTTTGTAAAATTACTGTTGAACCACTGATGTCACATGAACTATTTTACCAATGTCCTTGTTACTATTCTGGTCCTGGGAACATTTCAGTTGCGTTGCTGTCTATGTAGGGTCAGAAAGCTCTCGGATTTCATCAAAAATATTTTAATTTGTGTTCCAAAGATGAATGGAGGTCTTGAAGGTTTGGAAAGACGTGTGGGTTAATTAGTAATTAATGACAGAATGACAGAATTTTCATTTTTGGGTGAACTATCCCTTTAACATTGAATGGAGGCACATTGATGACACCTGGTGGAAAACAAAAATAAAGAAAATTATCTGAAGTATCAGTAGATTCCTGTATAGTCCTATATATAAAATATGTACTATGTAATGCTGTTTATTCCGTAGTTACTGAGAACAATTTTTAGACATAAATCAGGGCTCAACACTAAGGATTTTTTCTACTGGCCCTGCCACAAAAAAATAAAATAGTTGCTGTTGTCATTGTTTTTGATCTATGCTATCTTGTCTTCTAATAAATAAGCTTATATGAAACCAAAATTTTAGATACCAATTTAATTTTGCGATTCTCAATTTTTAATTTCAATACCACAGCAAAAACTATTAGATGTGTAAAAAAAACAATGTATAAAGTTCATCATTATTAAAGACAAGTGAACAGTCAATAAATAAGAACAAATGAACAAACAATGGCACAATTAACTATATAGCACAAAGATACAAATGAAATGATGCTTTAGGTTTTCATGCTCTGCAGAGTTTAGCTCCAACCAGCTGCAAATCACACCTGCTTGGAAGTTTCTAGTAATCCCGAAGACCTTGATTAGGATCAGGTGTGTTTGATTAGGGTTGGAGCTAAACTCTGCAGAGCTGTGGCCCTCCAGGAATTGAGTTTGAGACCAATGGTCTTAAACAGGGGTATCAAACTCAGTTCCTGGAGGGCCACAGCCCTGCACCGATGCAACCCTAATTAAATACACTTGATCCAGCTAATCAAGTCATTAAGGCTTGTTTGAAAACTACATGGTATGTGTGTTGGAGCAGGGTTGGATCTAAACTATGCAGGGCTGCGGCCCTCCAGGAACTGAGTTTGACACCCCTGGTCTAAAATGACCTAACAACATCAGAGGGTTAAAGAAGTGATGGGAGAAACTAACCTTTTTGAAGCTTCGAATCAATTGAACCAATTGGTTCGCAAAATTCGAAGCGCTTGAAACACCACATGCTAGTGACGCCTGCTGGTCAAAAGTGAGTAAATGCAACAAAAACTCAGGCTAAAACAGCTTTTAAAAACCCATTGCAAATGTTTTATTGAAAGTATAATACATTAAATGCAATAAAAAAAAATAATGAAATACCAATAAATATGAAGTGTCTGTATAATGCGTTTTTTATATTTTATATTAATTTGCAGGGCTTGCTTGTTTTATGGACAGCTTGTATATAGAGGCCAGTAAGAGACCATTAACTACTTCTCATCCTTTTAATTACACAAATGTCTCGTTAAAAAAAACTGATGAAACTTTTTAATTTAAAAAAAAGTCACTGCTGTGAACTGACCCTTTCACAGAAAATGAAAAGCTCTGGGAATCAGCTGTCCATGATGATACCCATTGTAATATTGTCTATTTATCGTTAGCAACCAAATCTCAGAAAATATTTATATACCAATTTTGTCAATTTCACTGGAACAGACTGTTGGACAGATGACCAATGGAGACTTGTATGAGAATAGATAAAAACGGGGCTGAACTTTTGCAGAATAAGTAGAGGACGCAAGCAGCCTCGTGTAAATCAGCCAATTGGTTATCCGAAACCAAGCAGCTCTGGCAAACTTGGAAAGTCCGATAGTTCACTTGCTTTGGTCCAGACCAAATAGAATGTGTTTTTGTTTGTTTGTTTTTTGGTTTGGTGCGGTTCGCTTTCACACTGCACTTTTAGTAAGGGAACCAAAAATTGTAAACAAAACCACAGGTGCGCTTAAAGGAAAACGCCACCGTTTTTCCATATTCCAATATGTTTTTCCCTCAATTTAGACGAGTTGATACCTACCTCTACCGTCTCGCTCTAGCGCGCGGCGTCACTATGCTAGCGTTGTAAAATGTATATATTTTAAGAAAATGTATCATGTAGTCACACACAGACATCAAGATTTTGCATATGAATCACAACAACGGTGAAAATCAAAACAAACAAAAAAAAGCTTGGGAATTAAGGATGAGTTTGTGCTATGAAGCCACCCATCATGCATTGCAGCATGAAGCTTTTTTGTTTGTTTTGATTGTCACCGTTGTTATGATTCATGTGCAAAATCTTGATGTCTGTGTGTGACTACATAACGTGTTTACTCAAAATATCTCACGCACGTGCATTTTGTCCATCTTCAGAATAAGTGATCATTTTGCTCTTGGTGCCAGTACTGTAGCTTCACAAGGTTTGGGGGCTATAAATGAAACAATTCTACATCATAACAACAAACAAAATTAAATTCATAATGTCAGATGCTCATTTTGTGATGACTTTATCATCATCAAGGAGCTGATAACACCTGATCATGCTTTGCTTTCTTTGCCACAACAATAGCGTCTCACAAACTCACAGTTACAGCAGCCAAAGAAAAGTTAACTCAAGAAGTACGAGGACCAAGATCCCAACTAAAGCAAACACTGTCCACCACAATGGTGACTTCAAATTAAACAAATAACACCTAAACCTCTGTTAATTCTCAATAAGAGCATCTCTAGAAGTCTGACAGAAATAAAGTCTATTTAATGTGTGAAGCTGGTGATGTTGTTTGTGGAGATGTTTAATCATCCTCTGCTGAGATCATGAGAGATTTAATGTGTTTGATTTGCAGTTTATTTTACCAAATGCTCAATCATCAGTTATTTGATCATTTAATTATTTCATAAACTTCAATGCTGTTTCAGTGAAGATTCTTTTATTTTCATGATTTTGGACAAACACATTGAAATACATTGGAAAAAACATGAACTTAAATCTAATGCATCCTGAGAGTGTTTATTTGGTCCAGAAAAAGTACAAATGAAGTCTAAATGAACCTTAAATGATGTTGAAATGATGTCCATTGACCACATTTGAACTAGTTTTAACCTTGTATGGAGGTTCCATGAACGTCTATATCAGACGCGCAGAACACGTCAAAAAAAGACGTCATAAAAGCTTTCATTCTGGCTCTTCAGTGGACGTCTTTTCAATGTGTGCAAAGACTTCAAAAAGACGTCTTTTGGACATAACTTTACCCAGTGGGGAGTTCGTTTGGAAGCGGACCGAGACCACCTCTTCAGCTGGGTCTTCAGCTGGGTCTCGGTACGGTTGTTTGGTCCACACCAGAGTGCGATTGCTGTATTCACACCTGCCCAAAAGGTCCGTACCAAAGGGGGAAACGAACTCTAGTGCGATTCAACCGAACTAAATGAGGCAGGTGTGAAAGCACCCAGAATCATGACTGATGATCACAACAATCACAACCACCACTGCTGTCCAGCCTAAGCAGAAGTAGGTTATTCAGTTTACCCATTGTTCTAATGCCCCTTAGATACCCTTAAATACCCTTTCATGACAATATCTTCAAGATCCATTCTTTGCTTCCTGAAGTCCCAAATCTATATCATCTCCTGCTCATTTACTATATACAGGTCCTGTATAGACACCACCTAAAATTGAGATGAGGTACTCAGAAATGGCATTGCTTCATTGACACTAGAATAGAATCAAATGACTTCAGTGTTTCTATTTCCTTTTTCAGGTTTATATAAACCTAATGAAGCTTCAAGAAACACTAACCACCTTATAAGCAAAGTAAACACTTCTTTAGGCAAAAGCGAGTTTTTATCTTTGCACAGGCTTTTCTTTCAATCCAAGACATATTGGTGGACAAAATTGTGCAGTTTTTTACTGAGTAAATTAGAGCAGAGGCAAATGCTTTTAACAAGAAGAGATTCATTTTCAAAGCTTTTGCGTCGGTGAATAGAACAGCTCCCAAACTCTTACATGGTAATGTGAACCCCACAGTTTTCAAAGAAAGGAATTCGGTATCTATGCTTTTAAATAGACACAGTCTTGTGTTTTGAATAAATTGATAAAGGCATGTAATATAAAGTGGATTAAATATATATATAGGCCTAAAATGGAGTAAATCAAATTCAGTGTTTCTAAAACTGGTTATAAATATCCCTAAAGCACTGTCACTCAATAGAAAATTCACGTTAATAAGCTACAGTTTCTTAATATCAATAAGTTCTCTTTTCTTCCAAACTCGCATGACCTTCCGCTTTGATTTAGGTGGAGAATAGGTGCAATATATAAGGCAATGGCGACTGAGGGTTACTAGTAGAGATGGGAGAAACTAACCTTTTTGAAGCTTCATGCTAGTGACGCCTGCTGGTTAAAAGTGTGTAAATGCAACAAAAATGTCTCGGGTTACTTACGTAACCCATGTTCTCTGAGTAGGGAATGAGACCCTGCGTAGCTTACGCAATGGGAACACCCCAAGGTGTGACAATTGTCTGAAGCCCGTATAGAATCACGCCAATTCATTGGCTGAGACCAGAACCCTAAAACACCGCTGGCTCAAACAGAAAGAACCTGGGAGCCAGGAGCCGTGTTCACATCAAGGTTATAGAACCACACAAAAGTATGGGGAGAGGACCAACCTGTCACCATTCAAATGTCCTTCAGGGGTACTCCTCTAAACAAAGTTTGGGAGGAGGCCACCCCCCTGGTGGAATGAGCTCTGATGTCTAGAGGTGAAGGCAGACCTCGTAGGCCAACGAAATAGCATCCCTAACCCAGTGGGATATTGTGTGCTTTAATGCGCCTAGCCCTCTGCGGCCTGCACCAAAACACACCAGCAGCTGTAGGGACTTACGCCACTGACTGGAACGGTCCACATACATCTTCAGGGCTCTGACAGGGCAGAGCAGATGAAGATCATCGCCCTCATTCGAAGAGGAGGGAGAGAAAGCCTGCAACACTACCACCTGTGAACAAAAAGACATAGAGAGAACTGTGGGGATGTAACCAGGTCTAGGTCTTAAGAATGCCTTGACCAGACCAGGAGCAAACTCAGGACTCGCTGACAGAGAGAGCCTGCAAATCTAGGGGATTTGCAGGCTCTCTCTGTCAGCGAGTTAAGAGCTGACAGAGAGAGCTTAAAAGAGGCCAACGCCAACAAAAGAGTAACCTTTAGCATCAGAATCCTCTCGGGAGCTGACTCTAGAGGTTCAAAAGGAGGCACCAGCAACCCCTTCAGGACAACAGAAAGGTCCCAAGAAGGGAAACTAGGAGGACGAACCGGCTTCAAGCGCTTAACCCCACGCATAAAGGAGGAGACCAAACGATGTCTACCCAGCGGGACATCGTCCGAGTCCCTTCGAGCAGCAATAGCCACAACGTAGACTCTCAGGGTGGTAGCGGCCGCTCCAGCTGAAAACTTATCTTGCAGGAACTCCAGCACTGAACCAACTGGGCAGCTAACTGGGTCCACAGCATGAGCCGAGCACCAGGATTTGAAAACCCTCCATTTGGAGGAATAGAGCCTCCTAGTGGAAAGAGCCCTGGCACTATTAATGGTCTCACGGACTCCATCTCAGAGGTCAAAGGCTATGGGCAACCTCTGATCGGCCATACCCACAACTTCCAGATCTCTGGACGTGGGTGCCAAATTCTGCCCTGGAGCTGACACAGCAGGTCTTTCCTGATTGGAATCTCCCACGGATCGCCTTCCAGAAGGGAGACCAACTCCGAGAACCACGTCTGGGAAAGCCAGAACGGGGCTACTAGGAGAAGGTGGACTCCGCACGTCTTCACCCTGCACAAGACCGCTGTGATGAGCTTGACCGGAGGGAAAGCGTACAGTTTCATGTCCGGCCAGGGGTGCGCTAGCGCATCTATCCCCAGAGAGGCAGGGTGAGAGAGGGAGAACCAAAGGGAGCATTGGGTCGACTCCTGAGTTGCAAAGAGGTCCACCTCTGCCGCGCCGAATCGTTCCCAAATCTGAGCCACCGTCCGGCGGTTCAGCAGCCATTCCCCTGACCTGAGTTTCTGTCTTGACAGAAAGTCCGCCGCTAGGTTCAGGACCCCTGAGACATGGACCGCTCTCAGGGACAAAAATTTGTCCTGTGCCCAAAGGAGGAGTTGGCGCGCATGCCTGTTTAGGGTGCACGACCGGGAGCCTCCCTGGTGATTGATGTGTGACACCACCGCCATATTGTCTGTACTGACAATGACATGAGAGTGCGCCAGGAACAGAAGAAAGTGAATGAGAGCCAGATGAACCGCTCTCAACTCTAGGCTATTTATGTGCCAGGCGAGGTACTTGGGTTTTCGAGGTACTTTTTTCCTTCAGTAAAATCAATCTAATATGTTTTTGTTCAATAATATTTTTTCTTTTTTTTCCTTTGTATTTTGAGAGAATTTTATGGTACTAATTAATATTTATGCAATAATTATGATAAATTTTTTTCATTGAAAATAGTACCATTTTTTCCCTAATTTTTAACAATTATTTTTCAAATAATGCAGTATTTCAGAATAAAATAGTGACTAGGCCTAAAATCTAATTTTTGAAGGCAGAATAACACCTCCTGCTGAGAGCAAAGAAAGAAAAACATGTCATTTCATGTAACCACTAGATACCTGTATAGGACTCTATAGAGAGGCTTGTGAATTCAACAATGCAACGATTTGTATCGTGAAAAGCGCTATACAAATAAACTTGAATTGAATTGAATTCCCTAGTTGTTTTAATAAATAATTGTTTACTTTTATTAGGTTGTGGATTTAAATGTATATTAACACATTCTGAAAGTCTACTTTTTGTCAAGGTTTATATATATTTTTTGTTGTTTTACATGTTGTTCTGAAGTGTAGGTTTTTGCATTATTATTACTACATTCAAACCTGAACACAGAAAGCATTTTGTTACTCAAAACATTAAAATAAATTCTATAAAAATGTAACAAAAATTAACAGGAATGCTTTATCAGAGCTTAATCCTTTTGGGTTTGGTCTGATTTTAACCTCTTATTTCAGTCTTGTGGCTCATTTTGTCTATATGGTTATAGACCAGACTCAAATTCATTTGAGTGTGTATAATTCTGTATGTGTGTGTGTGTGTGTGTGTGTGTATGTGTGTGAGTGGATGTATCTGTTTTACACTGTGATGTTTTAGAGTGTAACCCTTCCTTGCTATCCACTTTTTTACTGCAGTTGAATTATTGAACTTATTTTAAATATTTGCTGTGTTACAGTCACACCAGTTAAGTGTGCGTGTGTGTGTGTGTGTGTGTGTGTGTGTTTGTGTGTGTGTTCACGCGTGTGTGAGTGGTTGTGTTGATTCTCTAGATGTTTGAGTTTCACCCCTTCATTGCTGTGCAAATTTTTTTTCTGCATTGTGGGGGATTTGTAGATTGTACACACAAAAATGTTCTGTATTTTTGACTTTTTTCCCATTTCCCATTCATTTCCTATGGTTGGTCATTTTTGACTGAAAACCATGAGTGTGACTTTTTTTTTTTTTTTTACGCCCACTTAACCTGTTTGAATCATGCCTGCCCTCATTTTTTTTTTCTGTGTTCACATTCCAAGTGCCATAAAAGTCACCAAGTTTCTTATCATTCCGATGAAGCTATGATTTTTAAAAATTCAAAATGTAAAATTCAGACCGCACAAGCGTTAAGCGAAAGTGTGAATGCAGCATTTTGATGACCACTGACCAAGTTCTGCTTTTGAGCCTCTGATGTGGTCACTCCATCACAGTGTTGCCAACTAATTTTCAGGGGAAGTTGCTAAAGGAACGTCAATTTGTTGCTAAAAGTTGCTAAATGACGTTGTGATGTCATTGTGCAATATGTCTTTATGTAATCATAACGCAAAATTGTGTCACTACATCAAATCTCAGCAAAAAATATATTTTATATATGTGACCCTGGAGCACAAAACCAGTCTTAAGTAGCACAGGTATATTTGTAACAATAGCCAAAAATACACTGGATGGGTCAAAATTATTGATTTTTCTTTTATGCCAAAATCATTAGGATATCAAGTAAAGATCATGTTCCATGAAGATATTTTGTAAATTTCCTACTGTAAATATATCAAAACTTATTTTTTTAATTAGTAATATGCATTGCTAAGAACTTCATTTGGACAACTTTAAAGACAATTTTCTCAGTATTTTGTTTTTTTTGCACCCTCAGATTCCAGATTTTCAAATAGTTGTATCTCGACCAAACCATACATCAATGGAAGGCTTATTTATTCAGTTTTCAGATGATATAGGCTATAAATCTCAATTTTGAAAAAAATTACCCATATGACTGGTTTTGTAGTCCAAGGTCACATATGTTAATTTAGATTTGTTCATAAAATAATATAAATACATAATATGATATTAGCATATAAATAACTATTTTTTAATATATTGAATTATTAACAACTTTTTTGAACAATTACAATTTAAGGTTTTTTTTTTATTAGCTAGTAAACAAGTAAATCTACACATTCTTAACAATTTTTAAGCAGTGTATTAGTAGTTAATTACTATGCTGTGATCTAAGAAAAGTCAGTCTGTAAAAGTAGGGCACAATCTACTATGTTAATATGAAGGATTTTTCAGTATTGATTTTTCCACAGGTTTTTTTTACCTGCATTTTTAATTCCGCATTGTATTTTGTGTTTTCAGGTTACAGGGTTACAACGGATAATGGATAATATCCTGTAAAAGTACTAGCACCTTTTCTATTTTTCTAGATATTTTTCTTACAGTCTACTAACTGATCAACAATAGCAGGTACAAGCTACTAACAATGTGTATCATAAATGAACAATAATTAAATGATCATTATTATTAAATTAAACAATTGCAAATAGCAGCTAACTTAATTCACATGATGTGTACTGCTAGGCATCTTTGGTTTCCTCTCTTTGTGTAATTTAAATGGTAAATGTGACTTTTTATCGTTTGAGTCACTGATCAAAAGTTTCTAAAAGTTGCCAAATAAATGTTAAAAATAGCTCAATTGTGCTTTTGTGAGAAAAAGTTGCTAGGGTAGTCTGAAAAGTTGATAAATTTAGCAACAAAATTGCTAAGTTGGCAACACTGCGAGTCCGTCATATCGTGCCACGCTCGCGCCGCTGACGTCACCGTGGGAGTGTTCCATCGGGAGAATTTAACGGACATCAGCAGAATTCTCTCAGCGCTCGTGTAAGTTGTAACCGCAAAGCGCGCAAGCTTTTGCCTTCTATACATATACAGCGTTAACTCGAAGCCGTCGCCAATATGTTGTAGTTCGGACTGTGGGACTGGGCACAGTCGGTCAGTTTGTTGGCTGAGCTGTTAGCCAGCTAGTCGGTTTTAGCCTGTGTTGCTGGTGACATTAGCAGCCTAGCGGCGCTGCTCGCCGAGACTGAAGCACACGCCGCGAGATGATCAGGTGCAGCAGGTCAGACATCGCCAAAACCTTACATTTACGCCAAAACATCTCACTGCTAACCGTTCCTAATCATACAGATGTAATATACACTTTATTAAGTATCATATGAATACAATACAAAGTACAGGACATAGCACAGCATATTGCACTGTAGCATTCATTCAAATGAAAACAAACAACGGTTTTATTGGGGATTTGTATATTTTCTACTGCAGTGCCTCAAAAACACTGTTTATTATTCAAAAACCTAGAATTTGTGCTAATAAAATGAATTGAAGACCTTTATCGTTTCGTTTTCGTAAGATGAAAATATCTTTCACGTGGATAAATACGTAACTTAGTTTACCAAAGAGTTGTAAATGATTTTTTGAAGTTGTAAATCTAAAAGTGGATCTGAAAGGAATCAACCAGGCAGTCATCCACTTGATATTAAATAACGAATATCTCTATTAAACCAATATGTCAAAATAGGTTTGTTACCAATTTTTATATTGAAATGAATGATTCAGTTATGAGTTATTGTGGAAATAGTTCATTTTCCACGTAAGGGGTGCTTGTTGGTAAAATGAGGATAATATAGGTGATAATAATTTGTATAATCACAAATCAAAAGGAATCGCTAGCCACCCACTCGCATGTAAATATATTGTATGTATGGCATCGCGTGGTGCCACCCAAACAAGCTCATTGGCTTGATCAGATGCTGATGCTGTCTGTTTGTATGACTTTTGACAGGCGTTTACATACAGCCTACGATGTTAACTAGAGAAGCCGGTTTTAAGGGTTGGTCATCCTTCCTTCCGTTCGTGCGGTTTGAGTGCAGTGTTTCCGTTTTTGTTTTGTTTTTGTTTTTTTAATCAGTCTCTGCTGAAGATCGTGTGCAGCGGCGCGTTATATCGACCATCTAATAGTATTAGCCAGGGTTGGGCGTAAACTGCCCATTTACCAGCTAACGTTAGCCGGGCAGCTAACTGAGCTAGCGAACGCATCAACGGACAGTCCAGAGAAATGATCGGATTAATTCAGCCTTCAGCCACATTCGCTTGTCTCATAAAGTGAAATGGGTTTGTATTCCTGTTTTAGCCCCCCGTGTTACATGTCATCCTGAAATCTTACAGTGACAGCTCGAGTTCTGATGACACGACGAGAGAGTTAGCTTCATAGATTTAGCCAGTCTTATGTTTCAGTTGCAGTTTTTGACGTCTTTTTAATCCCTCTTATTTTTGGTTTACGAGCATGTTTACCATAAGATGGCCTAAAACCAACCCATCAAGTTGGTTGTAAATAAGTAGTTAACAGTCTTGTTTAATGTATTGACAATCATGTTTAATATGTAGACATGCATTTGCGTGTTTTCTTTGTTTTCTCCGTGAAATTCTCACACATGGTTGTTTGGTTGTAAAATGGTCTACTAATTAAATATAAATTCCATAAAATTTGAACGAATTTTTGTCGTTTTTAACAGACTAGGATTGACATTCATGATATTAATGTACTGTTACTGAACAAGTATTTCCTCCACTTTTGTTTGGAGAAAAGGTCTACATCTCTACTTTACTGAATTATATGCTTTTTACTCTTTTCAGCATGTGATAATCTTACATTTATGAGGGGCAAGTTGACTGAAGTGTCAAGAGGACAGCATACCCAGCACTGAGGGTCGTTGTCTATGTGCAGTTTTGGATTTCCTCTTAGATTTATCCACAGTATCATATTTCTGTGTTGAGAAGAAGACTGAGCAGGATGACTGGAACTGAAGGTACGGGGAGCTGTTTATGTCACGTATATGCATTTTTGTTCGGGAAGGATTTTACAACAAATATTTTGCAAGTTAAGTTATCCTGAACATACCGGCAGATAGACGCATGGAGAATTATAATGCCACTGTTGTTGGATGTGCTGAGAGTCCTGAATGTCTTGACTGTAGTGGAGTGTATTATTGCTCAAAGGCACACACACAGACAGTGATGTGACCTTGGGAAGCTATGAGAACGGGACTGGGGGAGAGAGTGATGGAGAGAATAAGCTGACCCGTTTCAGTCACAGAAAATACAGTGCTTTTGAAGGTGTATGGGTGTAACGATTCATTTGTTTTCAAGATAGACTGGTTACAAATCCTGCAGATGCACTTCATCCATCTTGAAATATGACTTTTAAATAATTAAGCCTCTATGATCCGTTCAAATGTTAGAATTTGTGATTTTTTATTTATTTATTTATTTTATTTATTTTTTTTTATTTATTGTTTTTTTTTTAAAACTGCATACTGTATTTTAAAATGATTTTGATAAATTAGGTTACAGGGTGAAATAATAAGGATGTTTATCCACCAGGGCCTCAAGTTTAGATTTTCAGTGGCCCTGTGATAATGTAATGGCTAGTTTAGCTGTTGTTAACAACATGCTTATATGTCAGAAATGTTTTTAAAGTGAATCTGTTCTAGACAATATCACACAAATAAAGTTGCTCTTCTGCTGAATATCTGTCTTATAGGCACAAGGTTGCAGGCCAAATTCTTCATGTATTAGTTCAAGAGTCAACTAGTTTTCCAACAAGACAAGTAGTACTTTAAAGGGAATTAACCTAAAAAAGAAAATTTGAAAATGTGTCTTGAAATGTATTCTCTTTTAAAGCACTGCTTCTATAGCCATACACATGTCTTTGGTCATTGTGTTGTATCTCGCTCTTTTTCTTCAGCAACCTGCTGTGATTGGTGTGTTATTAAGATGATGTGCCATGTTAAAAATAGTCCATTTACTGAATCCAATTACTTGTGCATCAAACTGAATTTACACAATTAGCTTTTGAATCAAATCCAATGAATCATAAATCAAATTGAGTTCCTGTAGCTCAGCTGCCTGGTAGAGCATGGCACTAGCAACAGCAAGGTCATGGATTGGAATTCAGGGAAACACATAAAAATGTATACCATGAAAGTCGCTTTGAATAAAACCACATGTGGTAAATGGATGATAAATATTATTCTCTGTCAACATAAATTAAAATGCATGGCCAACTTTGGAAAGTTTAGAAAGAGCTTTCTCACAGTGTAATATGAACACATGGCCATGACACACATGCTACTGTTGGCTTGTTGTGTCCTTTTCTTTTGCCATTATGAGATGAAGGAGAGTTAAATATCAACTCTAAACTACTAGAACAGACTGGTGATAAGAATGTTGCTCACACAAGTCTCTGAAGGTACCGTCATTACACTCATTTTTTTGGGGCTGATAGAACTGGTGTGACAGCACCCCAGGGTGTTCTTGGGTGTGTGCAGGGTCTGTTAAACTGCTGTTGTGTTGAATATTATTGTGTTATAGAATAGCTGTGCCAGGCATGTGCGTCACTCGTTCGTTTAATTATGCATGTAGGACACAGACATATCAACACTCTTCTCTGGGTAAAGCTTCACAGACATGGCTGTTCGTTCACTGCATGTGTCACCTTGCTATCGTGCCACTCCCACATCTGGAGGATACTGTTTCTGAACTAATTAAGGTCAGGGTTTGTTTACTGCTAAACTAGGTGTAGGACTTGAGTCTGGATTGATGACGTTTCTCATTTTCTGTTTGACCATGGATGGTTGATCTTCGTGTGGTTGGGATTTAAGTTCACAAGATGATTTTTGGCAGTGCCGCCTGTTTGCAAAGGGTAAGAAGAATCATTTGTATATTTCCCAGAATACTCAAGATGGTGAGCTTGACATTCATGAAGTGCTGTAAACCACTGGTGCAATGTGCAACAGTAGAATTTGGATATGAAATCCCATTCATTTTCAATGGGAAAGTTTTTATGCATGTAATTTCATCTTGAAGTGAATTGGTTTGGGTCATAGCTTAGTATTCTTTATAGAGTGCAACTGTCAGGTTCCGGAAGTAAAAATGCCATTCGTTTTCTCCATAGGGGAATTGATTTTGAACGATAACTTATAAACCTTTAAAGACAGACCTGCTGTGAGGTGAGCTAGTTGATGTTTTGTACCGTTTTGTTCAATTTTCAAATACTTTTTTGCTTCAGATCAAAGTTTGTAATGTTCCAGTTCACTTTGTTGCTGGACAGTTTGGTTCGTGAGTCATATTGCTTTAACAAAGAATTTTAACTTTATCCCTATGGGAAAAATACATCCGGAACCAAGGATGCGGAAAAAGTAGCTGGACACTTTTCCGCTCTATTGAGGAATTTATTGGAATCCAAATGTGACCCTGAACCACAAAACCAGTCTTAAGTCGCTGGGGTATATTTGTAGCAATAGCCAAAAATACATTGGACGGGTCAAAATTATTGATTTTTCTTTTATGCCAAAAATCATTAGGACATTAAGTAAAGATCATGTTTCATGAAGATATTTTGTAAATTTCCTACTGTAAATATATCAAAACCTAATTTTTGATTAGTAATATGCATTGCTAAGAACTTCATTTGGACAACTTTAAAGGCAACTTTCTCAATATTTTGAGTTTTTTGCACCCTCAGATTCCAGATATTCAAATAGTTGTATCTCAGCCAAATATTGTCCATTCCGAACGAACCATACATCAATGTCAGTTTTGAAAAATTGACACTTATGACTGGTTTTGTGGTCCAGGGTCACAAATGAGAAATGAAACAAAGGCTGATGAAGAACTGGGTGGTAGCTGTTGAACTTATTATGGAGCACTGTGGTAGTAAGAAGGTTCATGTGCGTTAAACTAATCTGAATAAAGAGGATTACAGCTGGCTTTTATTATTCTCTTCATCGAGGCCCATCTTAAGCCTGAGTTCCACCATCAGACTCAACACATCTTGATTCAACACACCTGAAGTTTGGACTTTGTTTTATAAAGGTTCATTTTTAGACTTTGGAATGTTTTATGCAACATATGCCATGTTTGTTTGTTTGTTTGTCCACGGCAGCTTACAAAATTAGTGTAGCAAATTTGATCAAGAAAATAAAAAGGTTATTTACGCCGGTAATGCACTGTTATCTAATGATGTAATCAAAAATGTAATGTAAACGTTCCCGGAAATGACTCAACTACGGCTGCCAAAATCATGCATCATAATCCAAACATGAACACACCCTGTTGTCACTGTGTGAATCTGTAGTAATATTGAAGTAAATGACTATCATGTATAATTTGTGTCATAATAAGTTGATTCCCATCTGACAACCATTTTTCTCCACAGCCAACCCTGAACTGTGAGCCAGTGGAAGCCAGGCTGGACTAATGGTAGGAGACATGATTTACTTTGTCATTCTTACTTTATATCATATTTATCTTTTGAGATCTGATGTGATATTGTCCTGTATACAGTTCTATGTTAGTCTAAACTAATTTGAGCATGTCCAAAACAAATAAGCTGAACATTTAGATGGGTTGTGCTTGATGGACAAACGATTTGTTGCTAGGCCACCTGGGGTTGTAGTATTGCCTCGGCTCCACTGAGGTTTTGTCACCTCGCCTAAGTTCACTTTTGTGTTAAACAATGCCAAACCCATAACTCATCACCTCTACTCACCTAAGCTTTACGTTAGGGCTGCACAATTAAATGAAATAACATCTTTATAGCTTAGTGGAACTATCAAAAATTTCTGATTTATTTGAATAAATAAATGTTCCGCATGTTTCAGAGTGAGACATGGTACTGTGTTCTTACACGAGAGCATTTAAAGGTGCAATAGGTGATTGTCTTCAGAAACATTTTTTGTTATGCTGGTTCAAAGTCTCTCCACATCCTGATAGCAATCTTAAGTTAAGTGGTCTAAATGTATTTATATGTATTTATATATTCTATGGAAGGCGTAGGACCAAGAAATGTTCGTCCAATCAAAACGCTCGTTCCACGCCGCACGCTGTGCAGACAGAGCGAGAATGGCAGGCAAACATCAACAACCTGATCTTCCTTCCTGGTATTGTAGTACTTTTACTAACTGCACTATAAAGTTTTCTCACCAGTAAATGATATATGATGTATTGTAGTAATGTTGTCTCTGCTCGTCTGATCTATTTGTGAACATCGCGTTCATGTGTTCAGGAGGCGTGGCTTTGGACGGCGATTTGCAGGGAGGGTGGGACGTTCGCTTTCAGTGCTATCAGGCTAAAGCTAGCATTTTCCAAGATCTCCTACTGCACCTTTAATTTTCCACTGGTTTTTGCAGCGTCCCAGAGCGTCCTGGTACGTGGTAGATGCAGCTCCACACAAACTGCATCTCTGCATCATTTTGGTCATTTTAACTTGGAACATCTTCCCATACTTGTAATGAGAAGAACTTGCCAACAAAACCAGCCATAAATATTAGTGTTGTAATTTTGTAGTTGTAGTGTAAAGTAAAATTCTATTAGAATATTTTTTTCTTAAATACTTTTTTTTTTTTTCATTTTACAGTGAATTATTTAAATAATAATAGCCCATTACTTATTTTGTTTTTATTTAGTGTTTTATATTTTTATTTAATAGTAATACTAATAAAAACAATTATTATTTTATAGCCATATTTATAAATCAATCACAAAATTTTAGCCAAATTGTACAGTCCTACAAACAAGCACAGCTAACTTGGAATTTAATTTGGAACCGCAATTTGTTAATCAGAAAAATGTTTTTCCCTCAAATTGTGCAGCCCTACTTAGCGTTCATGCTTCTGACCTTATTCACAAAGGATTTTGATAATGATTTATTAAGAAATTTCTGCAATGATTTCCATTAAAGGGTCTAAAATTGCGCAAAATACTGCGTGATATTGTTGAACTGCTCTAATATCATTTGACCCCGAGACCCTTCAAGCATTTCAGAAATTGGTACCCTCATGTTTTCTTTGTAGTTCTGTCACACCTCATTCGCTTGGCAACACCCATGGCTGTAGACTGCTAGTAGTCTGTCAATAGTGATATTGCTAATGGAGTTTTTGTTGGTTGGCTCAGAACCTTCAAGGCGTGGCTTATTTAATCCATGACCTTTGCCATCACTCTCATTAATAGATTGGCGAGACATGATCGTGAATGAAAACGCAATTCATCTGCAACAGGCTGAAGCTGGAAAAAAAATGTCAGCTGCAACTTTTTGTCTCTAAGCCAACCAATGCAATGCTGCTGTTGTGATTTGAGCTCATGTAGTTGTTGCTTGTGTTCCATCGCTCACAGCTGCATGACATAATCCATTTTATTTTCCTTCTGTGGTAGACGAGCATGACTTTGCGCCAAACCACAGATGCATGTACACTCTCAGAGTCCACCTGACTGCTGCCACCCTCTGCTTCCTGGCTTTTGAAACTGCCTACCAGAGGGCTGGTGGAGGCGGGGCTTAGCTAGACCCCACCCCTGTGCTGACCCTCTGAGTGAGACTGGCGCCTCTTGATGGACCAGGGTGGTAGCGAGCAGCCTGGGGCGGAGGAGCCAGACTCTGGGGGTCGAGCAGAGCGGGAGGCAAGCAGGAGGGCATCCGAGCCTGATCACGGCCTGTCCAAAATTACCCACAATGCCTTGGAGAACATGGGCGTGCTGGGCCACGGCCTGAAGCACTTCTTCCAACCTCAGCGCAGACGCTCGTCTGTCTCGCCGCACGACTACACCTCTTCCTACACAGGCCCCATCCCTGAGCCCCCAGAAGCAGGGCCAGAGTTGGGGGAAGCGCCTGCCGTGGCGATCGGCGCCCCTAACTCTGACCCCCACGCTTCCGCCCCCCCTGCAGCTCTGAGCCGCGTGCTGCAGCAGATTCGAGGCCCCCCCATGATGAAGAGAGGGACCAGCCTGCAGAGCCGCCGCAGCAAGGCAGGGGGGGGAGGGGAGGCCCCCCAGAAAGGCAGCCCCCAGATCCACAGGCGCAGTACCCAGGAAACCTTGCTGCAGGCGGGACGGCCACGCTCCTCCTCCACCACCGACACACCCAGCAGCCCAGCTTTGGCAGACATGTTGCTGACCTCGGGGTACCACTCCACCGAGGAGGCTGATCGGGTAAGTGCCACATGAACAGCACAGGTTTGTCAAGGTGATTTCTTCCATGATTGCGCTGTGATGGTCATTGTTGGTGGCCAAGCTGCAATTTCCCAAAGTTTCATGGACAGAAAAGTGATGTCGGACAGTAAAAAAATCATGAACCTTGTTGTCAGTTAGGTAAAATGACCTTGCTGGGTAACACAGATGAGGTTTTCATTAAGAATGTGTTTGAAATTGCAAACCAATCAATACTATTTTTGCTATGAATGTCTTTGGCCGCGTCCGAAAGCTCTAAAATTCTGCCGTCAGAGGCAGCATTCCAAGGCGGGAAGGCATCAAGGCACGTCCGAATCCAAATTCTGCTTCACTTCCCGTCTCCGGGGGTACCTTCTTCTGATCAAATTATGAAGGCAGCATGGATGTATCCTTCACTGCCTATGATATCCCATAATCCTGTGCATTCCATTCTGTGATTAGTTAAGCTAAAAAAAATAAAGATGGCATCTGAAAGTTGCGTTTGGTGGTCAGTTTCTGTGTAAATGTATATTTCTGACTAACGTTTTGCACTTTTTATGTTATTTCCTAGCGAGAAATCAGTATTACAGTAATTAAATATTTGTTTAGTTATCACCAAAACCCGTTCTATGTTGTTGTGGAGCATTAAACCATTACTCTGCCTCAGAAGCCTGTCTGAAATCAGTTTTATGAGGTGCCTTCATGCAAAAATGCTGCCTGCAAAGTCATTGCTTGAAAGTGCAGCAAGGCAGCAAGTCAACTGCAAAGGCTTTCGGACAAAGCCTTTGTTTTCCATTAAAAGTATTTATTTGAGTTTCCTGTATAATTATAACTGAATTTAAATAATCTTCTTGAATTTAAATTAAACTTATAATCTCCTTAAACTTCTTAAAAATAATTTAATAAAAATATTCAATATAAAATGTAACTTGAATTATATTAATTTGTTAAAAAGCCTTCTAAATTATTTTAAATATTAAATAATGTAAAAGTCATACATTTGAAATGAGGAATTTTAAAAATCTAAATGTTAATATAAAAATAATTAAAAATTTAAAGGTCTCTACAGTCTGCTTAGGCTTTCAGTGGAAAATGCAGCCCTGAACTTCTGCCCTGACCAAGCATAAAGAAAATAAATCCTTGATGTTGAGTTTTACAAAGTATTCCAGCATGCCTTTCACATACTAGCAATCATTTTGCCAAGGGAAACATGATCAGTTTTCAATAGGCAGTGATAGTAGGTTGTTTGAAAGTGACGGGAAGTTAGATTTGAATTTAACAGCAATCTGGGCAGATGGCAGTCTGTTGCCTGATGGCAATCTGTTGCCTGCTGCGTGTGTCTGAAAGAAGCCTCCAGGATGAATGGATGAGTTGACAGCATTCACAGGTCAGGAAGCTTGTGTGGCAGGTCACTATGTTCTTAAGTCCTACTATATTTAGCCAGGTCTTTGGATGCACTTCAGTTCAGAGCACTTCTGTTGGCAGCATTGAGCATAATGTCAAAATCATAGCCTTTGTGCTTTTTTTCCAATCAGGATGTGGGATCAGGTTAGCTGTTTGCTTTCCTGTGTCCTCAAGGATACAGTCAAGGTTAAGTTTGCTCTTGCATGACAGGTGCAGCAACTTTATTTAGAACCGCAGTTCGGATAGTTGTAAAACCAGTTACTCTTCTGCTTAGCCTTTCCCCATTACTCAATGCTTTTTCCTGCTGCTCACTCAAAATAGCATTCAGAATTCATTTACCTGGAGAAATGTTGTCCAAGACTACTGTATAAAGTCTCTCGAGGGTAATTATGCTTACATAGTACTATGCTTTTAAGCATGCCTTTTTCAACAGCTAAGCATTTCTACAAGATGGACTAAAGGGTCTGGGTGACTGCCAAAATGATTCGACTCACCTGTTGCTGGAGAACTTAGCGGCACCATCCAGAACGTTCCTCTCTCAGGGGAGTGTCCAAACATAAGCCCTCGTGTTTATTTCAGACCACTGTTTCAGCCTGGCTAACTCAGTAAATGGAGTTTACGATGATTTTAGCTGGGTATGATGTGCTGTTTTTTTGTTTGTAAGTTGAAAAATACTGCAGTTTGGCTAGTCCATCGGCTATATCCATAGCCCTATCTGTGGTTACAGTTTTGTTTTTACAGCTTAGTTTTGTTGTCAGTGAAACTTGAGGTCAACGTATTTTGTCACAGTTAGCTCAGCTCTGTAAGAGGCTTTAACACCTTTGTTGATCTAACAGAACTGCGCTTCTCAGATAAACGGGGAGAAAATCCTCTGATGGCCAGTTAGGTGTGAAAAAAGCATCAAAAGTCAGCTGTAATGTCTCTACAGGCATTGTCTGGGTCTTATCAAATGGGCTGTTGGCCACATGATCAGTTCACCTAGTTTTCCTCTGCATGCGTGTCCATATCGACCCATGTGTCTTATTGCAATAGGGGCACTTAAAATTTGCAGTAAACACCTGATCGTATTGGCAATAATAATGCCTTTTTCATGGTCAAACAATGCTGGTGGGGCTTTTAGCCAGTTTATAATGACTCTCATCAATGCTTAGATCATCTGTAGCTCTTTATCTACAATCAGTAAAGGCCATATCACTGATAATCTGGTTTCGACTCGTCTGTCAATGGGTGGAGGGACAGAGTTCATTGCATTGCAAGGTTGTGCTAAAGATTTAGCAAGACCAAATCTTACTTATAAACAGTATATTAATCATACAAAAAAGCAGAAAGAATTTAACAAATGTTACATTCTTTCTTTAATGTTGGTTCCCTCGTCATCTTCCTCAGTTGATGAAGTGGTGCAGTGTGCCTTTTTTTTTTTTTTTTTTTTTTAATCAGTGAATGTTCTGCATTATCTCAGAATTTGAGGGCTATGTCATAGTACAGAGGTCCAAACTGTCAACGTCACCGGAGACTGGTATATTCACTCACATAGTTCAAGTGTGGCATATCTTTCAAGATGGACTGCACTGAAAGTGAACCATCGTTATTGGTAATTTATTTCAGTATTTTCTATTGTTGTAGGAAAATGGAGTGCAAAATCAATTATTTTAATTTTCTACTATTTTATTATCTAATTTAATAATTTTTTTGTCACTAACCTTTCTAAGGCTGGGTCATGGTCATGGTTGAATACATTGCAGGGAGAAACGATAACATAACTGGATTGAATGAAACTTTGTGTCACTTTTGTTCAGTACAAAAAATGTGATAACCTTCTTTATTTGATAAGCTGTAGTAAATTATTAGAGATGCACTGATGTTAAAATTATGACCTATAATTATTTTTGTGTTTCAATGAGTTCAGTGGGTTGATATTAAAATTCAGTTTTGTCTATATTAAAAAGAAAACGCTAAAAACTAAAATCCGTTTAAATGCTACTACTCAAATTAAGCATTAAATCATTATAATGTACATTATTAAAAAAAAAAAAAATTCTTAAAAAATATGATTTTTCTTAAAGGTTATATTTAATGGCATTTTAAAATATTTTGTGCTTTAGTGCTTTAAAATATTACCTTTGCAATCATCTAGCACTCACTTGAAGTTAATTTTAAGTAAATAGTGGGAGAAAAATGGGGAAATGAGTATGCAAAAATAAATATCTAATAATGGCTGATACTGATTAAATGGCAAATATCTTTAATATCGATAAGCGATATGACACTAATATATTGTGCATCCATAGAAAAGATGTAAATCTGTAAATAATATTGACACAACGATCTAAACCAGAGGTTCTCAATCTAAAGAAATGCTTCAATGGCATGGTTTTATTTGTCTTTTTTTCCTATTTTCCAAATCAAAGGTCATCACGGGCCAACTCTGGGCATCTCTGATCTAAATTATCAATGCAGTGACATGAACTCTAACTTTATGATTTTATCTGCACAGCACTAAATCTCTCTCTTCTCTTTGCAGCAAGATCGTTTGGAGGTGTCGGGCCTTGCCGTGTCTCCCAATGCTCTGTCAACCAGCTCAGACAGCGGTCAGTACGGTGTGGATTCAGTGGATGGAACTCCAGACCCTCAGCGCACCAAGCAGGCCATCGCTCAGCTACAGCAGAAGATCCTCAAACTCACAGAGCAGATCAAAATCGAACAAACGGCAAGAGACGACAATGTAGCTGAATACCTGAAGCTGGCGAACAATGCAGACAAACAGCAGAGCGCTCGCATCAAGCAAGTGTTTGAGAAGAAGAACCAGAAGTCTGCGCAGACCATCCAGCAGCTGCAGAGGAAGCTAGAGCATTACCACCGCAAGCTCAGAGAAGTGGAACACAACGGAATACCACGCCAACCCAAAGATGTCCTGCGAGACATGCACCAGGGTTTGAAGGATGTGGGTGCCAAGGTAAAGACTGCCTACTTTCTTTACATTTTGGTACATTGAAGGTTGTGTGTGGTTGGAGTAGATGTGTGGTGATCTAAAATATTTTCATTCAAACTGGACTTTTTAAATTAAGCCCCGTTCAGACTACACAATTTTAGCCTGATTTTGCCACGATCTGCTTGACGTAGGGTGTCGTAGGGATTAGTAAACGACAATGGGCGTCGGGACGCACGATTCAATTGTTTCATCTCGTGAAGTGTGTCATAGTGCACGACACCTCTGTGATGCTTCACAACGTCAGCACAGAAAGACTAGCATGTTTTAATTTTTTTTTTTTTTTCGTCGTACATGACAAGTTCCATCACATCTGTGACACTGGCCAATAGGAGCACAGAAGCGCCTTGTACAAGCTTTCAAACAAGCCGAAACGAAAGAGAGAATGGTATCGGTCTTGCTAGGTATAATTTTACAATGGAGGAAATGTTCGTGGAGCTACGGCAACAATACTCCTGCATTTATAATGAGGTACTACTACGACACAGTGAAAAAAGGTAAAATAAAAACTATTTTACCTCAGTTCTCTTTGACAGTCCATACCATCCTCTTCCTGCAATCCAGATTTGTGTCCATTGTCAGGTTTTCTTTCTTTTTTGGGCTTTTCTGATGACAAGACAGGGGAAAACAAGCTGTTTGCTAGCCATTGTTTGTTTACGCTCATAGCACCTTCTGTCTTGTCCAATGGCAGCACGTACGTCGTTAATGACGGCATGCGATGAATGCTTGAGTAGAATTGTATAGTCTGACATGTTTCTTGTTGACGACACGACAAGATTTTATGAGTCAAAATCGCATAATCTGACACAGTGACTGTCGTAACCGACAAAAAAATCGTGTAGTCTGAACGGGGCTTTAATCGTATGACAAATGCAATGTAGACCAATCATGTACTTTGTCAACAAGGCACTTTTGGATCTTTACAGTGATTGAATAAAATGTTGGATTTTAATTGATGGAACCACAAGAATCATAATATTTAGTCACCAGCTCATACTGCCTACTGAAGACAGGAATACACTACATTACTTTTGCGCAAATTTCAGCCCTGTTTCACATAAAATTGGGTAGTGTATGATGGAACCAGACTCCAATTTTTTTAGTTTCAGACTGATTCCAGAGGAAGACAAACATGTTTGGTATTTTGAGCTGATTTTAGAACACTTTTTTTTTTTCCATGCGTATCCTAGCAACAAGGCACATTTTCTTTGAGAGTTTGTGGTGTTTGGAATGATATGAAAGTCTGGTAGTGTGTGATCCTCAGTGGTTTAGTGTATCATGCCCAAAGTCAGTAAGTGTATGATGCCTAATGTTTTAAAATCTGTCCGGATTTGAAAAGTCGTGTAGTGTTTTCCAGCCTCAAGGCAGTATCCTAACGTAAATAGAATATCACTTGCCATAAATTAATGATTTTAATAGTTCAATAAGTCACAAAAGGTCACTGCAGATAGCAGAGATTGGGCATGCTATTTTACTTGTGCGTGTGTGTGCGCTCCGATGACACATTCAAGGTGAGCCATCTTGATGATCTCATAGCAAAAAAGAATGTGAAAAGTAGGGCCTATGTTGCTTCATTTTCAGTTTTAAAGGGGTCATATGATGCGATTTCTTGTTTTCCTTTTCTTTAGTGTGTTATGTAGATGTTTGTGCATGTACAGTATCTCACAAAAGTGAGTACACCCCTCACATTTCAGCAACTATTTTATTATATCTTCTCAAGGGATAATACTATAAAAATGAAACTTGGATATATTTTAGAGTAGTCAATGTGCAACATGTATAGCAGTGTAGATTTACTGTCCTCTGAAAATAACTCAACATACAGCCATTATTGTCAAAATAGCTGGCGACAAAAGTGAGTGCACCCTAAGTGATAACAGCTATACGTCGTTTAACCATGCAAAGCCACATATGTTTTTGTCTGCTTGACAGGACTATACAAATTTGTGTATCTTGAATTAGAGCAGTTAAAATTTGGTGCTTTGAGTACAAATCTCTCATACTCACCACTGGATGTTCAACATGGCTCCTCATGGCAAAGAACTCTCTGAGGATTTGAGAATTAGAACTCCACAAAGATGGCCTAGGCTATAAGGAGATCAGTAACACCCTGAAACTGAGTTACAGTACAGTGGCCAGTATCACACAGAGGTTTTCCAAGACGGGTTCCACTCGGAACAGGCCTCGCAAGAGTTGATCAAAGAAGTTGAGTCCTCGTGGTGTGCATCAGGTGCAGAAGCTGGCTTCAAAAAACATACGCATGAGTGCTGCCAGCATTGCTTTAGAGGTTGCAGAAGTGAAAGGTCAGCTTGTCAGTGCTCAGACCATACACCACACACTGCAACAAGTCGGTTTGCATGGCCGTCGTCCCAAAAGGAAGCCTCTTCTGAAGCTGGCTCACAAGAAAGCCTGCAAACAGTTTGCTGAAGACAACCTGTCCAAGAGCATGAATTACTGGAACCATGTCCTGTGGTCTGATGATACTAAGATAAAATTGTTTGGCTCAGGTGGTGTCCAGCATGTGTGGTGACGGCCTGGTGGGGAGTACCAAGAAAACTGTCTTGCCTACAGTCAAGCATGGTGGTGGTAGCATCATGGTCTGGGGCTGCATGATGCTACCACCACCATGCTAACATCCAGCAGCTCCGTGATGTCATTATGGAGGAGTGGAAGAGGATCCCAGCAACAACCTGTGCAGCTCTGGTGAATTCCAAGCCCAGGAGGATTAAGGCAATGCTAGATAACAGTGATGCTCACACAAAATATTGACACTTTGGACACAGTTTTGAAATGTTCACTTAGGGTGTACTCACTTTTGTTGCCAGCTATTTTGACAGTAATGGCTGTGTTGAGTTATTTTCAGAGGACAGTAAATCTACACTGCTATACATGTTGCACATTGACTACTCTAAAATATATCCAAGTTGAATTTTTATAGTATTGTACCTTGAGAAGTTATAATAAAATAGTTGCTGAAATGTGAGGGGTGTACTCACTTTTGTGAGATACTGTATAAGATCTGCAGAGTTACAAAGCTCAAAAGTCTCCCACAAAAGGATTTATTCTATCTAAAAGAGAAGGCTGATCCAGACCGGGCTAAAACGCCTCATTCAAATACGCCCCCACGTCTACGTCACGATGTGGAAATATTTGCATAATGCCGGCCAAATGTGCACACAAAGAAAGAAGGCATGGTTTCAGGAACCACATTAGTGTTGATGCAGCCATGTCAGGGAGACGCTGTGTGTTTCTATGCAAAAGCAAAAGCACTTTATTTGGCCTTCCAAAAGTAGATGCAATTAGGAATCATTGGTTAAGATTTGTTTACAACAGAACAGCACAGCCCAAATGTTCGAATTTGTGCAACGCATTTTATGGACGACAGTTTCGTGAACCTAGGAGAGTACAAGGCTGGCTGTGGACAAAGGCTATTTCAAAAAAAAAAAAAAAAAAAAGGGTCAATTCCAACTTTGCTATGACAATCTGGCACTTCTGAATCAGCGACTGTAAGTATGTTTTGTTATTATATTAAGTATTTGCTATTGACTGTACAAATGTGGAGTTTTGCGCAAGTGTAGTGTAGGGGTGTAACGATTCATCGATATGGATCGATTATATATCGATATGATGTCTGACGATACGATGCATCGATGCCACGCGTAAAATATCGATATCTGTAGTATAAATAGGCACCTTTATTTTGGCTCTGTCCACATTTTCACATAATGTCCATCTATGCATTACCGCCAACGTGTGCATTCTCTTTCAAACTCGCATATCAGGACTCGATATAAGGACTGCCCGAAGGCACAAGGCGAGCATAAAAGACGCTCGGGATAGTTGGTGGAACAGTCGAGCACTGTGTGAGAAGTTTTCTGCGCACACATCTGAAGCACACGCACACAGACGGCCGCGTCCACAGCGTGTGAATACTAAATTGAGCTCTCTTCCACTTTTTTGTACATGGATGAATTAATACTGACAAAATTACAACAAAATGCACGTTTTGGTGACTAGTAAACACAGTCGGTTTGGCACATGTCTTAACGTTAACAGTTGAGAGAATGTGTATCAGTATATTAAATCCGTGCTTTCATTCTTAAAGTGAAAGCAAACTAAACAGATTTCTTTTAGACTGAGCTGAAAAACCTGAAATGCCCTGTTTATTGAACTTGTCTTTGTTCTATTGTGTTTATTTTCTGCTATTGCTTGTAATTTGGTTATCTGTAGAAAAGATTTTTAGCACTGAGCCCATAGTAGCAGCCAGAATTGTTTTTCCAATTGTTTATTTTATTTATTTATTTATTTTTTAAGTGTAGGCCTATTTTTTTTTGTTTGTTTGTTGTGAATGTCCCAATTGAGGTACAGGATGTGAAAATTTCAGATAAATGTTCATGTTATATATTTTGGTTGCATTTGTGAGTTAAAATAGCATTTAAATAGGTATATAATATCATTAAATTGCATTTAAATAGGTATATAATATCATAATATCGATATATCGATCGATATACTCCTGTATCGAATCGAATCGTAATCGTATCGTAGAATTTTTTGAGGTATCAGCAAATATCGTATCGCTGGGTATGAGAATCAATATCGTATCGTATCGTGACGAACCATCCGATTTACACCCCTAGTGTAGAGTAATGCGTCGTGTGTGTGTGAGAGAGGGGAACAGGGTCACATCACAGCGGAGTGTACTGCCCGTCAGAAATCATAGCACGTCAGCTGTCTTAACCGTGGCTTGTGTACTGCAAATACATACGAGCATCATCACTGTGTCTGTCACGCACCTCTGTTCCCCTTTCTGGCTTGAACTGATGGTAAAACTAACGACATTATTAACTGTCTTTATATTTACTTTGAAAGCTGAAGCTCACGATTATGGTAAGGGGTGTTACATTTCCGACGCGCTTGTGGTGTTCGGCCAATCACAATTTTTTGTATTTTCTGCTATTGCTTGTAATTTGGTTATCTGTAGAAAAGATTTCTTTTAGGACTGAGCCCATAGTAGCAGCCAGAATTGTTTTTCCAATTGTTTTTTTTTTTCTTTATTATTATTATTATTATTATTTTTTATTTTTTTTTAAAGTGTTGGCCTATTTCTTTATTTTATTTTATTTTATTTTATTTTTTTTTTTTTTTGTGAATGTTCATACATAATATTGTGAAAAGATTCTGGGAATCCAGAGAAATCACAGTACATGTAGGGCAAGGCAGGAAACCTCAGTTGAATGTACATGGCCTTTGAGCCCTCAGATGGCATTGCATAAGAAACCGTCATACTGCGGTGTTAAACATCAATTCTATGCAGCGATGCTGTCGGGTTGTCTGGGCTAGAGCTCATCTCAGATAGTCAAAAGACGGTGAAAATGTCTGCTGTGCTCAAATGAGTCCAAGTTTCAACTGGGAAAATGGATTCTGAGTTCTCAGTCCCAAAGACCAAAGGGACCATCCAGACTTTCATCAGCGACAAAAGCAGAAGCAAACGTCTGTCATGGTATGGGGGTGCAGCAGAGCAAACAGCATGGGTGATTGGCATATGTGCGAAGGGTGAGCAGTTTGGAAAAAGTATGGGTGGAGGGAATTTTTATTGAAACTTTGATATTGAATGACTATTTATGATCCACCATCTTGAATGGATTTTCTCCTCTGAGCTTTCTCTGTCACATTACATTATGGTATTGCCATCTATGAGAAGAACTCAGTGTAGCCTTTTGTAATGTTGCTGCCTACCTTTCAGAACAGCCTGCGTGTTGGAAGTGTGCCTATGGTGCCTTAAAATGCTGCCTGGGTAGGCGGCTTACTAGCATTTGGAACAGAGCTTTATCACTCTTTATCTGTATCACTCTTACCCTGTTAGTGAATTTTTTTTTTCAGGCACATTTGACCAGATCTTAGTCATAAAATAAAAGCAAATTTTGCATATTTGCAACTACTTTTTGTGCAGCTTCGGGTGACAATGATTTTCATATTACCCACCCACAAAACCCATCCAGATACAACTTGGCGTCACTGCTAAATGTATTTGACTCAATGATTTGTCTCTCTCAGGTAACCGGTGGCCTCTCTAGTATCTCTCAGGCAACACACTCCGCCGCGGGAGCAGTCGTGTCCAAACCTCGCGAGTTTGCCTCTCTCATCCGCAACAAGTTTGGAAGTGCAGACAACATCTCTGCTTTAAAAGACTCTCTGGATGAACAACAAGGGCCTGATGAGCCTGTAACAAGTACACGGACAGCAGGCACTAGGACCCCAGGACCTGGGCAGCTGCAGTCCAGCCCAAAATACGGCAGTGAGGACGACTGCTCCAGCGCTACGTCAGGGTCAGCAGGAGCAAATAGCACCATGGGGGCTCCCGGAGGCCCTCCGAGCTCAAAGGGTAATACACTGGAGCATGGCCAGACCTCAGGCTTTGATGCGCTGCTACACGAGATCCAGGAACTGAAGGACAACCAGAGTCGACTAGAAGAATCCTTTGAAAACCTGAAGAGTCACTATCAGAGAGACTACACAGAAATCATGCAGGCCCTGCAAGAGGAGAGATACAGGTACATGTTACTATAGAAACTGATTCTGCTGGCACTGCTGTGTGGTCTGTGTAGGTTTGTATAGATATTGAATGTTTCACAGTCAAAACAGCATGCTTGTTGAGAAGGCACTGGAGAGGATGATGATGTTCTAGTTGTCTGGCCTTTTATTTTGCTATTTTATCTCATTTTGTATGTTCATGTGTTAGGTGTGAACGTCTAGAGGAGCAGTTGAATGATTTAACAGAATTGCATCAAAATGAGATTCACAACTTGAAGCAGGAACTGGCCAGCATGGAGGAGAAAATTGCTTACCAGTCTAACGAAAGAGCCAGAGACATACAGGTGCTCATGTCCAACATTACTGTTATTTTGTTATCTTTTAGATACTATTATAGTATATATTATATAATTTGAATTAGCTTTTATTTGTGTATTTTCAGTTTTCATTTTAATTTTATAATTTTTTTAAAGGGCACGATTTCTTTTCAGTGAGAGGGGTCAAAGAATTTATAACATAATCCCTTAAATCTGATAAGGGCCAAAAAAATTATTTTTCATTTTATTTACTGATTTTCACTGATGAATTAAAAAAAAAAAAAAAAAGGTGTTTGATCAATCTTAGAAATTGTGATGGACCCGTTTCACAAGACTGCGATGACGCATTTAACGATCATCAGCATCGTAAATCCTCAAAAAAAAATTTTATATTTAGATTTTTAAAAAAAATGTTTGAACATTTATAACATTTATACTTTGTAATATATCACCTTTGCATCAAATTACAAAAAAAACGCTAATGCAAGGGTGATTGCAGCATCTATGAGAAGGACCGTAAATTTGACATGGTTCTCTCTTCTGACTGCCTTTATCAGCCTCTCTTAATTTTTTTTCTTTTTTAAAAGTCATGAAAACACTATCGTGGAGTTTTTCTTTTGCTAATTGAGCAAATGGGAATGCAAAAAATATATTTGTGGTACTCTCCCATTCACTGCTCTTGAAGTTAACCCAACTATAGCCCTGTTCAGATGGTAATTGTTTCTCATGGGGACGTAAGTGATTTTCACCATTTACAGGGGGTAGTCAGTGATTTAATTGCCGTCCGAATCCAGAATGTTGGTGTTTTTCTCTCACCACCCACGTAAAAATCCCTGGCCAAATTACCTACTGTTTTTGACAAACAGCAAGGTCATGTGGTAATTCAGTTGCCGTCCGAATCCACATCTCTGAGTTTACGAGAAGAAATCGATTCAAAATTCAGTGTTTAAACCCTTTTTGAGCACTCACGGACACCGTACACTAACTGTTGTACTCCGTTGTAATTTGCATACATATTTATTTCTGAAATGCTGGAAAGTTTTTAAAAGAACAATACTTCATAACTGCTCCACAGAGACTGGGAGCAGAAAGAGAAGAAAAGCACGTAAACATTCGAAATGGGTCTTTATTATGGCAGCAGCAGGTATGCAATACAAGTTTAAAATGTGTATTATAAACAGATATATACATAACTATAGCGTGTCTATTTCCCTATTTTTAGACAGGAGATTTAAATAATCAAATAATAAATAGGATTATATATTATAAAATATGCTTGGAATAATAAGAATACATTTTACATAAGTATTTTTAAATACATTTTACACAATAAGAATACATTTGTAAATAAAATTCATTTTATTTACAGCAGACAATCATGCAACTGGCCACGTGAGCAGCGCGTCCTCGGTTTCGGATCACAGAACTCACTCCTCCACTGTGAATAAATTGCCATCCGAATTGATATGTACATTTTTTTTTTTTTTTTTTTTTTTACAGACGTCCATATGAGAAACAGTTACCATCCGAATTGGGCTTATGACAACTTCCGCTGCTGAGAAACCCGGAAATGTGAAAAGGGTCCATTATTCAAAAATATTTTAACATTTCTTTTTAAACAATCTTATTTTGGGTATATGAACTTTTAAGTAAAACAGGATAATGTTAATGCTGAGTTTTCTGTTTGGAAAGAACATTAGCTGTAATCATTACACTGTGTCCTAACTATACGTGACGCGATAAAAGGTATCTTTTCCATGTTAATCTGAGTTTTTGTCCTAACTAGCCGCGACGGCGACACGCGAAATTTCTAATTTAGAAACGGTTTCTATTTCCGTGACGTTGCGGCTGGAACAACAACATAAGAACTATATGACAGTAGATAATCTCAGGTGACTGTGCTTTATTCAAAGTTAAACGTGTATAATATGAGTTTAAATATCATTTTGTGTGATCTTATAGCCATAGTGAAAGCAACAACAGATAGTTAACCTCAGATCTTGAAAATAAATTAAAGCAAAGATGACCGTTAAAACTGTGAACTCACTGCGAACCAAGAAGTGTATTCCATCATAACAGATGTTATCAGTCACTCAGTATGTACATTTAATGATGTTAAAAAACGTCCAGAGAGAGTCCGTCCACACACGCTTCTGATTGGCTGTGATATTTGATTGATTCTGTCGCGTCGCGGTGTCACGTCGCGTCTGGTGTGGACACCCAAATTGCTTGTTGCTGGAATCTTGTTGCGTCGCGTGTAGTTAGGACACGGTGTAAAGCTATTTTGTGTCGATCTGGTGGAAAACATTGTTTTCTAATTCAGTTTTCATAATGAAATCCATATGCGACTCACTCAGAGTCCTCTTTGAGGGCTTATTCTTAATGATATGATGCAGCTAAAATGTACATGTTCTACTCTGTTACCCTTTATTAGCATTCACGTCTTACATTATCTGAAATGGAAGTTTTGGATCAGCTGTATTTGCTCCATGTTGTTTCTCTCAAAGGGATGGCTTAGCTGTCAGTAGCAGCTGTTACTCTTTGCTTATTTACTATGAATAAATGAATGAATAAATATAATGAATTTGTTAACATATCCACACTAAACAAATTACCACCAATACGTCTGAAAGAAAAACATTCTAGAGCTAATCGGTGCAAACAATTACGACATATTTATTCCAAGCATAATGATTCTTAACTGCAGATTTTACAAGAAATAGCGTTAAGACGTTTTAGTTTTGATTTGAATACATCACAAAAGTTCAAATATTTCACGACAATGAAAGCTCAAATCAGATCCAAAAACTTTACGTACTCGTATGATCATAACTCCATGCAGCTCCCACACTAGTCTCCATTTGAAATAAATGACTTCAGGTGTGTTGTGATTACTCGTAACATGATTCTCTCTCCCTTCCTGTAGGAGGCGCTAGAGGCCTGTCAAACACGCATCTCTAAGATGGAGCTTCAACAGCAGCAACAGCAAGTGGTTCAGTTGGAAGGTTTGGAAAACGCCACAGCACGCACTTTACTCGGCAAACTCATCAACGTGCTGCTGGCCGTCATGGCTGTGCTCCTAGTATTCGTCTCGACGGTTGCAAACTGTGTAGTTCCGCTGATGAAAACACGTAGCCGTACGCTTTCCACATTGCTCCTTGTGGTAATCTTGGCTTTTCTGTGGCGGAATTGGGAAGCCATGTCGCAGTACCTGGACCGGTTTCTGCTGCACCCCAGATGACCTGCAGGGGCGCTGTGGTTGTCGTTTCGTGAAGGGACTGGATGGTGGGAACTTTGATTCAAAGAGGAAGACTAACACTGCCTCAGTTGCACTTAGTATGAAGGGATGCGGCACAAGAGTGGAGGACACGGACAAATCCTACAACCTCTTTTTCTCGTTTCTTTCACTGAAGGAGTGAATTTGTTTACATTTTGATCTTTTTCCATCGACATAAATTGTATTGCTGAGTTTCCTTTTATTTGTTGTTGGAAATGATGCAAGTCGTGTTGTTCATTGTTCTCGTAATTATCGTTAGGATGTACAATTATGCAGTTTCCTGAGTGTTGCATTGCATTGAATTGACTGGAGTGGTTTTAACATGCACTGGATGGAGATCTTTCTCCTCATTTTTAATACCATACCAACTGCTCTTTTCCCTCCTGACTTTCATTTCTCTCAGTCTCTTCTACTGTCGTCTTGCTCTTCCTCTTAAGTGCATCTCTAACTTTATTAATTTCTTGTGCTCATCACTTCACTTTTCCCACTCGAAACCGTTTGCTGCTGTTTGGACTTCACTGCAGTTGTTGCTGAATGAAGGAAAAGATGGATTCGTTGGAGAGGAGGCATCTGGAGTTTGATCGAATGGGCCGAGGAACCCGAGTCAGCCCCATGCCCTCAAAGAGGCACAGTCCCCTGGTGTATGAACAGAACGAACATACTTGAAGAGCTAGAAATGCTCAAAGACTCTCAGTGCTTCCGTACTGTTTCTTATAGCGACAATGAAATAGTCCTTTTTAGTTTTATTTTTTATTTTTTAAAATGAAATGAATAAACACGCGGTTTTAAAAATGCTAAATCATGTGAATATTGAATATTTGTGCTTCAAAACTGTTATAATGCACCCAGAATGCGACAATTATTTTGCCTTCACTTAGCAGATCACATTTTAACTTTTTAGGTTTATCATGCATCTCCCATAATCAGCCTCTTTTGGTTTTAGGAGTGTTTATTTAGTGAAGTTCCCTTTTTGATAAACAGCAATGCTTTTGTTATAGAGCTAAGAAGTGTATTCATGCATTTTCTGGTCAGGCAGAAAAGTACAGATGTCCAGTTCCTGAAAATATGAAACTATTTTAACATTTTCATGTGGCATTCAGGTAGCATCTTTAATCTTTTTGAAAGATAATTTGTAAAAGACTTTTTGGTGTGCTATTGTGCAGCCAAGAAGTGTCTAGTTTGTCTTTTTTATAAATTTAGCTAAATCAGACCAGTTTTGAAAACCTAATCACAAAGTAGCTTATTGGAGATCTGCTTACGTCTCTGTATTAATATTAGGCACCATCTGTTGAACAGGATGTATCAATTGTACAGTATGCTTAGATTTTTTATAAAAACTATACTGCAGATAAATATATATATATATAATCAGTATTTGCAGTTAAGCTACAATAACAATTCATAGTTTTTTTCTTGCTTAGTCAAGACTGATTGTGCAGTTATGTGATTTGGCACATTCGGACAGTTCAGCTTTTTTTGTTTTTGTTTTTTTTAAACAAAATAATTTAGGTAATTTATTGGTTTAATTTATAAATAAACGCTAGATTATTATAGGTATGTAACATTCAGTGAAGTTTACAGGCCATCTGATATTAAAACAAATCTGTTAAACCTTGTGCATGTAACTGCTGGGTAAATGACAGGTCACACAGTAGGAAGATTTTTATTTATCCAAGTCATAGCAAAATACCTGACAAATTCATTTACAGATGGACTTCAGGTCTTTCATGTTGTTTTGTCACTTTATCAGCTGATGGCACTATCCCTGACAAAACACCATGCAACTTCATGCAGTTGTGGGAGTTGCTTTACTGATGACATTAAAACTGTCTCAGGGATGTACTAAACAGCCATCCATATAGAATTTCATTTTCAACCCAAACTTGACAAGGAAATCTTAGATGACTACATCTTTTAATGAGCACCTATTTCCATTTGTACTCCACCCTCCTTCCTCAAATTTGCACAAGCAACAATTTCATTAAATCACTAATGTAATATTTGTTCACATGGTTTGAAATGACAGACTTGTTTGTATATGGCATGACAGAGAAATCATACTTGGTGACTCAGTGACATCTTTAGCCATTTTTTAATATAGAAAACATGACACTAGAAACAAGTTTTTTTTTTTTTTTTTTTTAAGTGCAACGTTTAGCAACAACAAACAGTATAAAAACATACACTAATACTTACAAATATGCAACATAATTATCCAAACAGTTGATTAATTCATGATGTGGATGACAAAAGAGTACTCTGTGTGCTCACGGACATACATTTAAAACCCAGAGTCCATTTGTCCATTCTGCACTCATTTGCCAAACACGCTTCCTGATGGAGGGTTGGGTTTCTCAAGCACTGTCTCGCTTCCAGATCGTACTCCACTGAAAACAGATGGCGCCACCTTCCCCATGCGTTCTACACAACAGACAAAAACACAAGAGTCTGATTTCAAGGATTTGTGCAGGTGAAGACTTTTTTCCCGCTTGAATTAAGTGCATTTTTTCTGAACCCATTAGTAGATATTTGTTCTTTTTTGAATCATAAATGTAAACAAATAATTAATCAAAATAAACTGGCTTAATTTTGATTAATTTATTAATATTTCTTGTCATTAGCTTAAGTATCTTTCAACATTTGCACTGGAAAAACAAGACAAAAATCCTGAGGAACATCACTTTTTGCAGTGTGATCAAAAGGTAAGAGTAAAAGTTATTTCTATATTCTAGTTAGGCTATGTCATTATATATACAAAACATACTGACTTATGTTCTCTTTCATTTATTACTTAATTATCTTTACTTGGTCTTAAAATGGTATTTAGAAAGGCTTAAACTGACCTTCAAAAACCTACAGAGACCCTGATAATTCATTATATACAATACTATTCTATAGTATGTAATAACTGTACATTACTGTTGTTATTGTATTCTACAGTATTGCAGTATTACAACAATATACCATAGAAGGTTTCTTAAGTCTTCTAATCTTTGTATTATGATCAAAATTATATGAAAAAAAAAAATGTAAAAGTTCCAAAAGATATTACATTTTCTTATACATCAATTTCTAAACTATAACAGCTAATCTATTGATTTACGGTCCAAACATGACAAACTTACCACACTCCACCATGACCTCATATGTTTTGCTCTTGACCTCTCCCTTCAGCCCCAGTTTACTGCGGGCTCCCTTCAGGTCCTCCTCCTTTACAACTGGCCTCTTCTTCTTCTTAACCTCTGGCTGATGGAAAAATCATTTCAAAAGAGAAATGTCTACAGTAGTTAGCATTTAAATTGTTATACATACTTTAATTTCTAATCTGCTCACTGAATAGATATATCTTCATACCTGAGACATTCTGTATGTTTGCGGGTCTGGTTTCTGGACAAGTTGGCACCTTGTGGACTTTGTCTTTTCGTCCTGGCTCTTTTATACCCTTGCCACCAGCTCAGTGTAACCCCCCCTCCCCCACTTATCATTATATATTATTAGCTCTGCAGTCAGTGTCAGAAAGCCTCTTTCTGAGCATGACTACTATGAACAGCTGAACACATTACAGACAAACCCTCACATCCCTCCTCACAGATCAGTGACATGTATATGAAAGAATCCATTTTGTTGCTATAGGTCAAAATTGTGAAAAACAAACCGTTTTTGATATATATGATACTCTCAAGTCTATTAATTTATGTATGAACAGAACGAACATACTTGAAGAGCTAGAAATGCTCAAAGACTCTCAGTGCTTCCGTGCTATTTCTTAAAGCGACAATGAAATAGTCCTTTTTAGTTTTTTTTTTTTTTTTTTTAAATGAAATGAATAAACACATTGTTTTAAAAATGCAAAATTGTGTGATTGAATATTTGTGTACAAATCCATTTTGTTGCTACAGGTCAAAATTGTGAAAAACAAACAGTTTTTGATATATATGATATGCTCAAGTCAATTAATTTAAACCAGATTGATACAACAATAACCAATGTAATTCACTACTTGAATGCTGAATAAGTTTAAAAAATTAAACCTTGTTGGTTGTGACAAATGTGTGTAATGATGGAGAGGTTAACATGCTACACAGATTATATAATCAAATCACTACACACTTTTCTGGGCCGGTGAGTCAGCCTTTGTGAATGAGCTGGAACCGATGTCATGCACCAATAAAAATAGATATTCAGAAACAGTTTTTATGTCAGTCATTGTGATTGTAACTTCTTGTATACATCTAATGTGAAAACTATAAATTTATGGCATTCAGCTTTTAATGGTGTGTCATCTTTTCTAAAATCTTTGTAAAAAATGTTATTTATCTATTAATATTAATTAATTTATTATTATTATTTTTATTTATTTTTTTTAAGTCTACCAGGAGTGGGATGGGTTGGGGTGGGTTCTAAATTTGCACAGTTGCTTTTAGTTTTATACTACTGTTCCCGGATAGAATCTGATTTCAATAACTGACTGTCCACACAGTGTACTGCAACTGTTCATATCCAATTTGTGTGTCTATAAGCGCTCTTTCGTTTTACAGAATGTTTGCAATACAGATGTTGTCTTACGACATGATGTGTTACGGTCGCGCTGGTTTATATTCGTTTTATGAGGCATCGGCAGAAATGCAGGAAGCTGGAATGTGTGACTATATTCCGGTCTCAAAACTCAAAGAGGCGTTTATACTAACAGTATATTGTCTTTTTCCGCTTGACTTGCAGTTCGCAACAAGTTTGTTTCTGCAAAGACGTTTATTGTTTTCTCTAAAAACGTCTGACATTTTTACATTTCACATAGTGTGAGAACGTGAAAAAACTGCGCTAAATCTGATCTGACAGGTCAAACCGAAACAGATTTCCAGGAATGCGATTTGAATAGGATTCCAAACCACATATGAACGTAGCTTGAAACGGATTTGCACAAATCGGATTTCATGTAGTTCGCTGCCGTTCAGACTGTCTAAATATGATCAGATTTCAATCGGATTTGCACAAAAATCAGATTTGGGCTAACGCTCTGAACGAGGCTTGTGTGTCTGCAACCCAATGTGGCGTCACATTGGCAAAAGCACCTGTGACGAAAGCTGTCTATTATCTTAGCTCCTCCCCCGAGTTAGATGAACAAGAATGTCTCAGCTACATGGAAAACGATCTAAATGTGCTGTTCTTAGCTGTTACAATGAACATAAGAGTATTCATTTACTCCCGGCATCTGAACCATTGAAGACACAGTGGCTCCGTTTTATTTTTTGAAGGGAATATGCCAAAAAATTCAGGCAAATACATGTATGTGTGTGCTAACCATTTTACACCAGACTGCTTCGTAAATGAAGGTCAATACAATGCAGGATTTGCATCAAAGCTGTTAATCAAGGATGGATCAATACCAACTCTGCGTGATCCCACCACTTCACATCCTCCTTATAACTCGAGTATCTGAGAAGCACGAGTTGTAAACTCATAGCCCTCTTCTGGAAAGGGGGCGGGGAACAGCAGCTCGTTTGCATTTAAAGAAACACACACAAAAACTTTGTTTATTCTATTCTACCCAAAAGGGGCATTTACAGCAAAACGGAACTAAATATCTATGAGTCATCCAGCACTACACAGGTTTTTGTCCAATTAGATGCTCTCTAGAATGAGAATGTCCCTCCCACTAAATGATCTCTCTTCTCTGCTCCAATCATGGTTCGTCGGTGTGTATTTGGCTGTTCTAATGCACATACTTCATTTTGTTTCTCAATCACAATCCGGTTACGAAAAAAGTGGCTGGAGGTTATACATTTCAAAGAAGGTGCTATTTGCGCCAGCTTGCGGCTTTGTGACAGGCACTTCTCTGACGAATCCGTCACCAATTTGAGGATGGTTAATGCTGGGATAACGTGCTACCTTACATTAGCAAACACGGCCGTTCCCACTCTGTACACTGGTGCTTCCCCTCCTGCACGAGTAAGTATTGTTTTCTTCAGAAGCTTCTTAGATGTTGCCCTTCTTTCATCAAAATGTAATCACTAAGCTCTCCGCCTTGGAAACAACCTCTCTTTTTCTTTCTTTTTTTAAAATTGCAAAACTTGCAGAACACATACAGCAACAGGGAGCAAAACATGAATATATTCCAACAAAGAGCAATCATAAAAACAAGAACAGAAAACAAACATTCTGGATTTGCGAGCATCAAATTATGGTATTATCTATACATACAAGTACAAAAATAAAATTACATCCTTTTAGAAGTTGTTCAAATACATCAAAAATATGGCACTCTTTTTGTTATTTGTAAGTCTAAGAGATGAAACAAGAGAGTCCAATTCAACAAGAAAAAGGGGGAAAGATAAAGGTGATTTAAGCCATTTTTGTTTATGAATTAAGAATTTTGCATTCAATATAAGAAAATTAACAACATATTCAGCAGATAAAAGCTTTGGATTTTCATAATAAAAAAACAACATCTTTGAGGACGAAGTTATGGGTCACATTTGTAAGGTTAGAAACACAGGTCAACCCATAATCTGCTGGTAACACCACAATCAAAAAATAAATGGGCAGCTGTTTCTTCAACAAAACCACAAAGAGAGCAAGATTCATCAGCATCAGAATATTTAGAAATAGACAAATTAACAGGATAAATTTTATGAAGGATTTCATAATGAATCTCAACCTTTACTTGGCAAAAGCCAGGCCTTTCTCCAATTTATATTTGTTATAAAGGAACCCCAGTAGAATGTCCCTCTTCGAGTAATCTATCTCTTTGTCTGAAATATTTTGCGAATGTGTCTGTTATTGCATTTCCGGTCTAAAATATCGATACCACCCAAACATAAAGCCGGATAAACACTGTTGCCTTTACTGAATTTAAGGTGGCTTTTAATTAACCGGGATAAGCCTACTGGGATGGCTCTCATCAAAGTATTATATTCTTTTGGTGGGACTGGAAAATTATGGAGATTCATAAATTGTTCATGTTAAAATATGACCAAACTCATCAAACAGTTATATCAGCATTATTCCAAAGGAGAACTTTGTGGGGGGAGAAACTATGGACAAGGAAACAACCTTTTTTTGTATACTCTGCTGAGTAACGTAGCGGCGTCATGACGCAGGAACCATTTGAACCGGATCTTTCGAACCGATTCTCTGAAATGAACAGTTAAAAAAAACAGTTCGCGCCACGGAAAAGAGTCGGATTCCCAAACACTGAACGAGCATAGCAAGCGACGGACAGATATGGTGAAAAGGTGCGTTTTGGGTTGTTATCCGCACAAAACCTTGTTCCCTTTCCCCAAACTGCCGTGGTTGCGAGCACGCTGGCTTGAGTTTTTGCATTTTGAGGAAGGAGGAATATCGGAGAGCTCGCGGTTGTGTGCGAAGCATTTCGCCCCAGAATGCTTCACAAATTTACAGCAGTACGAAATGGGCTTCGCTGACTTTCTTAGCTTGATAGATATGGCTGTTCCGACAATATACACCGTTGGTCCGGCACCGAGTGTGAAGGTAAGTATTTACGCCTGCCTGGTTAACATTGCAGTTTATTATATCGAAGAACCGCCCACTCTGACCGGAAGTGGCAGTCTGACTTACGTATAGAACAACCAACCATGTTAGTTTTTTGCATTTAAAGGGACAGTTCACCGCAAAAATGAAAATTGTCATTTACTCACCTCATAATGTTCCAAACATGTATGAGTATGACTTTTTGTTTAGTGGAAGACAATACAATATAGTTTGAAGAATGTTTGTACCAAACAACAACAAAACCAGGTACCACTGACTTCCATTTTATGGACAAAAAAAAAAAAAAAAAAAAACCAAAACAACAACAAAAAAAAATCTCTCACAATATCATTCATAGAAGAAACAAATTGGAGAAGTCTGGATAGTAGTCTCTGCGAACAGGTTTTACAGGTAATGTTTAAAAATGTGTAAACTTTAAGGTCAAAATGTCTGTGGTTCATGGTTTAGTTTTCTAACAACAGAGGAGCTATAGAAAGAATATTTACATTGCTTTATTTCTGTATTGCTGCATCTTTCCAACAGCCAACAACACGCGAGGTAGGCTGCCAATGTAATCCTCCGATTCTAAAGAGCGTTGCTGTCCAAGCAATACGCACCCAGAAAAAGCCAAAACGGAGAAGTAAAGGTAACATTTTTAGATGAAAGTTAACATTTTTAGATAAAAGTTCACTTGTGATTGTAACAGTTTTGTGTTTTGCTTCACTGGTTTGATTTTCATTTTTATGTGGTTTAATAACAGCCATTCAAGTGAGACCTCTTTTGAGTCATTGTGCTAGTGTGTCCTGCTCTGATGAGGACTTTCCCGTCAAATCTGAATCTTCATTTACATTAACACCAATTAAAAGGCCACGCATGGAGGATTCCCCTGAGGGGTCGCCATACAGCTCAGAAGAACCAACAGATGACACCCACGTGCCTAATATAATTAAAGATGATGACATAAAGTAAGTCTGTCCATGTTTAATTTGGGATGTTGTTTTGTAAACTCACAAACAGCTATATGTTGGTATTGAACATCCACTTTTCATGATTGAGTCAAATCCAGAATATAATTAAAGTTTACATCAAGAACAATAACAGTAACTAACTATATTGGGCTACATTCACACCACAGGCAAATGTGGCCCAAATCAGTTTTTTTTTTTGCTCACGTGACTCGGATCTGTTTTTCTCATGACAGTGTGAACAGCACAAACCACACGGAATCTAATATTTTCAATTCCGATTTGTGCCACTTCCATATGTGGTAGTGGTCAACCAATATTGTTTTTTTTGACAGCCGATGCCGATATCTTGGAAAGCAGGGGGGCCAATAGACGATATATATACATTTTTTTAAAATTGTAATTAATATTTAAGAAATTTGAAATCATTTGACAATGGATTAAAAAATAAATGTGTAAAATAAGCACTTTAGATGACAAAGTGTTTTTCACAAATAAATACTTTATAAAAAATAGAATTAAAAAGGAAGTAAACACTGTAACCAACAGGGCACTCAGTATTCTGGGAAGTTTGTGTGCATTTGGGAATCATATTTTTCAAATAAAGGTAACACTCATTTTACATACAACACAGTGAAAATGCATAAAGCAGCACAATTTGAAATCACAAGTTTAAATTTTAAAGTATTCAATTCGCACGGACCGACCTTAACGCAGAGCGCACGCGATCATGCAGGATACAAATGCACACTTTATAAGATCTCACAGCTGGATTCGACTAAGTTTGCAAGGTTTGTGAAATTAAATGTTCATTAGTCATTCAAAGATTTGTTTAAATGATATAAATGCATATTTGCTGAATGCTGACAGCAAACGAGAAAGTATTATAATGTTTGCCTTTCTATTGCTAATAATATAAAAGCAATCATTATAATACTTTTTAAACATTCCTTTGTTTAACCGTTCTATCTGATTATTAGACAGACTTCTATCCGTATTAGACAGAACTGTAAATGACAACAGCTAGCAAGAGGGAGAATGAGAGCGCTGTGTGCTCACTGCTCAGGCGCTGCGGTTCTCACCACCGTCAAAATAAAAGTCTACCTCAAACATATCGGCCAAACAGAAAAACTTATCGGCCGATGCCGATATTTGAAAAATGCCAAATATTGGCCTCGGCAATATATCGGTCGACCAGTAATATGTGGTATTAAATCCGATACATGTCAGACATTTTGCAATGTGACCACAGTCTAAACTGTCATATCGGAATTCATGCAACTTTTGCATCACAATTCTGCGCTCATATGAGTCACTTCAAAGGTTTTACATACCCAAAGTTACAGAGTGACTGCAACAATTATTTTTATAGTTGTGGTGTGGACTTCCCTAATCTTATAGAATTGGAATGATTATTCAAACTTTATAGTTATCGTCTTTGGCTAGAATAGTGTGTATCGGTCATATTACAGAAGTTCAACAAAGTATGCCATTTAAAATGCTCTGAATTGCAATTCACAAGCAAATTTTATTTTCTAAAATGCTCATATATATATATATATATATATATATATATATATATATATATATATATATATATATATATATATATATATATATAAACTCTCTATTGGTTAAGATTCAACCCTCTCACAGTGACGGATTGGGTTCAAATTCTGGTCATGGAAGCATTCTTTTGCTGATAAAATATGTTTAAAAAAAAAAAAAGGTGTGGAAGAGAAGTTACACATCATAAAAACATACAAATAGCCATTTTTACACTTTATTGAAAAAGCATACATAAGTTCATAATCTGTCAGTAATTCTTAATCATCTAATATTGTTTAGTACTTAACACCCCTCTCCACATCCAATTTGTTTCATTTTCCAACTGCAACCAAGATTGCTCTGTAATAATAGTCAGAATCAAACCCGAAGAGGGAAAGGCAGTTATATTTCCACCTAGACAAAATCCTTATCAGTAACTTTGTTCATTCAGCAGGCCTGACCAGAAGGCCTGGTTTCAATTCATCCCTGTAAAACAAACCGTGTGCAAACATTACTCCCACAAACTTGGTCCATTAAATATCAGTTTGACAGTACAAGTGATAAAACAACTGGTCCTGTATTCCCAATTACATTCACTCCAACTCTAAACCTACAGGCATCTTCCTCTTCACATTATATCCATCTTCAGAATAAAGATTACAAAGACTAATTTGACATAAGCAGTCTCAGATTTAAGATTTTTGCAGAGAATGCATGGTGCAAATGCATCATTCTCCAAGGATCTGTGCTTTAGTGTTGGAATAAAATCAAATGCTCCATAGAGCAGCAAAGTGTGAGAGTGGATGAGAAAGCATTTGGAAGAAAGGCCTGCTGGTTTAGGGTTTAGAATTTGACAGTGTCTGAGTATATAGAGGCAACGAGGAATGCTTAAAAACATACAAAACTTGAAGGTAATACCGCACAACTGCAAGAAGTTACAGAAGCATTCACACCACAGCATCTACCCTGCAATGAGTAGCAAAACAGAAACATAGAAGTTTAAAGACAGTTCACCCAAAAATGAAAAGCATCGTGCACTCTCCATCATGTTGTTCAAAAACTGACTTTTGTTCTTCTGTGAGAAACAAAAAATATTTTGAAAAATGCCTTTTTTTCTTTTGTCCATACAATGGAAGTCAGTGGGGTCCAATGATTTTTGGACCTCAGTGTTCTTAACGTTCTACAGAAGAATGAAAATCATACAGGTTTGGAATGACATGAGGGTAAGTAAATGACCGAATTTTCATTTTTGGGTGAACTGTCCTTTTAAGAGGCCATACAAACAACAAATAAATACAGGGAAAATTTGTGTTAGAACACAGTAACACTGAATTGAGGCAGATACACTTTGAAAAGCCAAACAGTCAGACAAACCATCCCAATCAGGGGTCTGAAACAGCCATCCCTGAATTTACGTACCTTCTCAGAACGTCTGCTGCCAAACGGTTAAAAACATACATGGCAAGCAGACTGTACCAACTGTATTGTAATGCTATCTCATAACACTGCTGACCAGTGTTATTCTGTAACATTTATCAGCACAATTTCCTCACAGCTGACACGCCCAAAACTTTCTGCAGCAGCTACACTCACAAATGCGCTTTGGAACCGACTTCGAGTGACCTTGAACGTTCATCCAAGTCAGTGTGTTCAATCACATGCATATGGTTAAAGGTACTTATGTCAGAGGAACAACATCAGTAGGTTATTTGAATTGCTTTGTTCAGTTTAAAGGCTGGATAGATGCAAGGAGATGTAGTGTGTTGTATATCCACTGGAGAATCACATTCTTTAAGCATGACAAAGCAGCCGCAGTACAGAATTATGAATGTGCACAAAAAAACCTTGACAGACTGAAAATATTATGTTGTACCCTTTGACATAGGGTAGCAAAAATCTTTCTAGTGCTGTCCGGAGGCTTCTCTCGTGTATATGTCTACCGGAGCATGGGTCCTTTACCCCACTAATCATAGGTTGAGTTAGTCTTCATGCCCCTCACTTTCTGATCCATGTTCAGGTAAATGAGGTGGGGTCATGAGAATGGGAGAGACCTCAAGTCTAAATTGATTTGAATTCAAACTGGAATACCAAGCCGGTGCTTCTTTTTCTTAACAGGCTTGAGCCCTGTGAGTCTTCGTACATCGTCGTCACCATCTGAATCCTCCATTTCGTCATCTGCAGAGAACAGAATCTGACCAGCACAGGAGGAAGAGGGCAAAGAGAAAGACGGTGTTCAACTAATCATCTTTTTTTCTTTCTTTTTTTTTTTTTTTTAAAACAAACAGGTGATACTGAAAACATGTCAAAAAGTGGAATACACCTCACAAACCTAAATAAGGTAATATTCTCCATTACATTTTGACTGAGCTGCTCATCCCTTTACAAGTGAGAAAGATGGACTATAATCACTTGACTAAAACATCTGACATGTCAACAAATTAGTATTTGACAGATATAGCATGTGGATGGAAATGCTACACTCGAGATGACTGTTCTCACTGTCAAGTTCCCTCCTCAAATGACTTTTCTTGTCTCAAATCTAGCACTAGTACAGGATATGCATGTATTCAAGAGATGTTATTGGGTCAAACATGATATAAATACAGAAATATTAGTAGCATGTTAGCAAACCACATACACTAATGTGTTCTATTCATCCTAAAAAAAAAATAAAAAAATAAAAAAAGTCTTCCACTGAAAATCAAGTTTGACCAGAGTTCATTACTGGATGTTTTGTTAATCAGAACAGTCTGTGCAGCCTTTTCTTTAAGGCACACCTGCTTTGTTAAATTGTAAACTCACTGACTTATCATGGTTATACACACTTCAGGTCTGAAGTGTTGGGAAAGATTAAAGAGCTGTCATGCACATGTAATGGTCATGCATTTGTACTAGGGAAAAAGGGGATGTCCCATCTAGGACTTGGCTAGAGGGATGATTTTGAATTTAACACTAGGTCAAAGGAAAGCCCAAAATATGAATTCTGCCATTTAAAGATGGTCAAAGAGCAGCAAAAGTGTCTTGCCAAAGCAAGTCTATTTGGATTCAGATCTCAAATGTTTAGACTTTGTTGATTGTTTTGATAAGTGTTTTATACATTACATAAACTAATGTTATTTATGTAATCAGTTATGATTTTCTTTAATGTAAATATGTTTTATTCTGTGGTTTAAACATGCAAATCATTTCATTTCCAATAAAAATGTTAACATTACAAGGGTTTTTTTTTCTTCCAGAGTGGGACCTGGGTCAAAGTGGTTGACTGAATCATTTAAATCAGCTATGTTGCTGGTGCTCATGTCTAAAATTATTATGTAATTATTATTACTCCCACTGAATGGGAGTCTATGGCAGCCTTATAAACAGAATATGAGAAAGTGAGGAAATTTGGCACAATTGTAAAGATGGTAATGAATAGTGATTTGACCAATTTTGGAGTCTGTAGAATCAACTCTATGGCACCACCAGTTCAAAAAATTCACTTTTCTAAAGCTTATAATTTTGAACCCTTTGTTCTAGAAAATGAAGTTTTCATCTTAATAATCTCCTCATTCTGATCACATTCAATAGCTTACATTAAGACTCCACCCATAACAGTAGTGGCCATTTTAAATAGTACAGTATTACATTTTTCGTTACTACAAAATTTGCCCAATTCTTACGAAAATTGGAGAGGATCTTTGGACTGAGCCGCACAGAAATGACTGAACAAAATTTTGAAATTTTGGTCAAAAGTTATGGTGTCATGAATAGGGATATGCTGGTATCAAATTTTCATGTTGCGATTAATTGCTAATGCTTTTATCACGGTATACAGTATTATCACGACATTGAAATTTAGTTACAAAAAAGTGTCATAATACAGTATGACAGGTTTAATAACTTTTTCTTATAACAGAAATTTAAATTTAAATACGATAAAGCAATACACAAAAAATGTATACAGTTAAAAATTACACAGATTAAAGTGCAAAAGAAAAAATACCAATAGGTATCACTTTACAATAAGATCTCATTAGTTAAACTTAGTTAATGCATTAACATCAATGAGCAAAAGCTAAGTTTAAAAAAAAAAAAAAAAAGTTGAAACTTAATTTTAACAATGTGTAATTAAATATTGGAATTACCTAAGATTAATGAATGTTTAGAAGAATTTTTCATTGGAAGTTTATGTTAACTAATGAATTAAACAATGTTAACTAATGAAACCCTAATGTAAAGTGTGACTGAACAAAGAATCAAAACACTTTCAAACAATATCTAGGGCATGTTGTAGTCCAGATTAAAATGTAAAAAAGTTTTAAAATAAATAGCCTATTGAGTCTAAATATTAAAGTATTTGGCATTGTGATGAACACCACTGCGAATACAAAAACCTGAATGGCTGTTTAAATCATTTAAATACGTTTTAGGAAGTAGCCAGCTGCTTTGTTTAAGGGGTTTCCGGGGTAATGGCTGTATTCTGCTGTTCTGCGCCATCTGCTGTCAGAGAGTGAATGTGCGCTTTCATTCACTGTGTCTTCTTCACGTGTTTCGCCATGTGCTTCTCATCCGTGCTGGTTTACATGAGAGTGTGCATGCATCTTTGACGCAGCTTACAGCGCTGTTGTGCATTGTGACCAGTTGATGAGAAAAGTATTCTTAAAATGCATTCAAAAATCTGAATAATTTGTAATAAATAATTACACTCGGTATTTTGAAATGCCCACGATAACAATACCGAGCATATTCATTATCGTGATATATCGCATTACCGAATACCGGCACATGTCTAGTCATGAACTTATTTTCAACCCAAAATTGGTTTGAACTAAATTCGGTAGGCTGAGGGGACATGCCAAAGTTGGGAACAGTGCCATCTACGGGTCATGAGATACCAAAAATTTACACTTTTGCTTATAACTTTGCTTATAACTAATTTGTCAGAAATCTTGAATCATGATTCCTTGAGTCCTGCCAAATTGGAGGATAACAATTTTACCAGGATCCGATGAACTGCCTGTCCACCATTTTTAATTTTGTCATAATTTGCAATCTTCTGAACAATTTGACAGATGAACACAAAAATTGGTAGTTGATCACTGACAGCATGTCCTGGAGGTACCTGAGAAGTCTGAACAAAGTGCGACCTAGCGTTCCAGAGATGCAAAGATTTTTGCAAAAATGCTTATAACTTTTGACACTTTTGTTTTTTGTGTGAATACATTCCTTGGCTTCTGCCGATTCTGACGTTATCTCATTTTTCATCATTTTTTTTCTCCGCTATTTTTAAATGACAAACGTTTTTTCACTACTCCACCTACAAATTTTTGTTTGGATTTTGTCCAAAATTTTATCAGTTTATCTTTGGACCCAGCCGCACAGAAATGACCAGACAGATTTTTGATAATTACTACCATTCCCAAGAAATACCTCTCCAAAGTTGACAGTGCCTGTGTTGACTTATGTTAGTTAGCTTAGCATGCTAATTGGTTAACAAACTAACCAGTTACCATTCTGTCTAATATGACTCTTCAGCTATCATGTTAACCATAAGTTAGCATGCTAATCTGGTCAACATGTTAAGCAATGCTTTTGTGTGCTCATTCTCACACTGAAAGCTCTCCCCAGCAGCCTGATGAATGTGCATCAACTAAGTAGTGCACTCTGCTAAGCCTTTCAGGTTGCGAGTTCTAATTCCTGTGGAACATTTTTGGACCCCAAGAGGTATTGTGGTGAGAAATTATGCATAAGTTGCTTCATTTCTAAAAATGATCTGATATATACAGGGATGCACATAAGTGGTGCACAATAATAGTGCAATAATAGTTATTCAATTATTACTAATTATTTTATTTTGTATAGTTACATTTAATGGGTCACACTATGTGCAGTGTGAACACTGAACCAAATCTCCAGGTGCTCTCGTGAGAACCACACTGAAAAACTTATGTGCACCCCTGGATATACGTTTAGATAGACAGAGGGCAAAATACTGGATAGACAGATGCGAGTAGGCAGGCAGGCAGGTAGGTTGCGTAGCTGGCTTGGCACATATAACTGCTTACAGTTCTTGTTCAATTAAAATATTATTTAAGTAACAGCCATAGGAATAATCATTTTCCTTTTTTCCTGTCACATCAAATTGACTCAGTAAGAGTAACTTACTTCTGATTCGGAGTCATCGTGTGACAATGCCCGTCTATAACGCACTTTGCTGCTGCCACGAGGGTCATCTTCTGCTTCCCTCTCCTCCAATTTGGCTTTTGTTCTGCCCTTCTTCATTAGGAAGTTATCTACCACCCAGAACATCAGAGCCTGGATACGCACACAAATAGGGGCAAACATTCAGACACAAACAGATGTTGCAACAATGACAGAACCGCCTGTCATATAGATTTATACACAAGATTTAGAGCATGTAAGCCACATTTTCTCTACATAAGAAACAAGCAGTGAGGAAAATACAAATATATTTATATACAAATACAGAGCAAAAATATATTAAAAAAAATCACAACATAAAATGCAAAAATAAGAAAAAAAAAATAGTAATCATTACATTTAACCAATAGGATGCAATTACACTACCATTTAAAAGTTTGAGGTCAGTAAGATTTTTTTTTTTTAAGTAATACTTTTCAGTAAGAATGCATTAAATTGATCAAAAGTGATGCTAAATAATGTTACATAATTTATAATGTTACAAAAGATTTCTATTTTAAATAAATGCTGTTTTTTTTTTTTACTTTATACCCAAAGAATCCTGAAATTTGTTTTCATGGTTTACACACAAAGACAAAAAAAAAAAAAAAAAAAAAAAAAAATGTAATCAGCACAATTTTCAACATCAATAATAATGTTTCCTAAACAAATCTGCATATTAGAATGATTTCTTAAGGATCGTGTTACACTGAAGACTAATGTATAATCACAGGACTAAATTACATTGCATATTTTATTAAATCAGAAAATAGTTATTTTAAAACTTCTGTTTCACAATATTACTGTTTTTACTGTATATCTGATCAAATAAATGCATCCTTGATGAGCAAAGATACTAAAAAAAAAAAAAAAAAACATGAGCATAAAAAAAAATTCAAACTAACCTCAAACCTCTGAAAGGTAACGATACATAAAGGTGTCTCACTTACGTTCACGAAAAACGGGACAATTAGCATAACGATAGCTAGCTCCAGATGAGGGTTTGTTATGGGGTTGAGCGTAGCCAACTGTCCAACACACACAAACACCAGTCAAATACATCATAAACCAAATAATTAAAACAACCATAATTTATTGACAATTTTAATTTTTGGGTGGAATATTTCCTTAACTGCAAGCTGGTAAAGCAGTATTATAATGATATATGATGATAAATTTTCTCCAAACATATCAGTTAGTTCAGAACATGAAACACAAACATCCATTAGTATTTGGACATCTGACTGACCTTCTTCCACTGTGGGAGAAGGAGGACCAACATGATCATGACCTTCTCAAACATCATGATGAGGATGTAGAGAGCACACTGACCCACCCAGGCACTGCACTGAACCGGCTCACCTATGTGCAAACATTAGAAATACAACACTTCAAAACAGTGGTTCTTAACCAGGAAGACCCAGCAAACCTCCAAGAGGGCCCCAAGATGACTTTTAAAATAAGACAAAATAAACATGGAAAGTCATGTAAATGAATAAAATCATAATTATCTTTTAGAAAGAAAACTTATTTGGTAAATCACATTAAAGATGAAATCACAAGTTCTTTGGGGGGGGGGGGGTGCTGGAGTGAAAAAGGTTAAGAATTACTGCTTGAAAACATAATTTCCTGTTCATCAATCATCATAAATGTATCTTTCACTGCCAATGAGATCCCACATCCCTGTATGTGCAATTCAGTGGTTAACCGAAACAAGAAACTGGTGTTAAAATTGGTGGGTTGAACTAGTTAAATTAATCTCATCTAAATTCATTCAACAATTTCATTACAATGCCTTGAAAGATGGTCTGACTAGTTTCTTTTGGAGGGAACCTTTATATAAAAACACTGTTAAATCATTGATTAGACTTATTGTTTGGTTTTAGACAGGCATTATATTCCGTGAAGAACAAGATTTCTATCCTAATTTCAAATGAATTTAATTCAGTGAACACAAATTGAACAATGGTAAGGAATGAAAGGACTGATTCAATTTCCCATTCATGAGGACTGCCCTCTTTATACGAGGCCACATTCACATAAAGAAGCTCAGCGGAAGTGTTACAATGTTTTTGTTGTCAGAATAAAAAAAAAAATATCCATGATTAACTCACGGTTCCCACTAGACTTTCAATTTACTCCTAACAATTGATGTTAAGGCTCATACCATACTCTCCAAAACGCAGCGAATCCCACTGTCTCCATTCAACCACAGCACTAACGGCCTTCACGCCGCCATAGATCATCAGCATGCCCAGTGTCGCATCCAAAAGGAAGTTGATCAGGTATCTGCGGAAAACAACACAGGGAGTTGGTTGCTGAGCACAGCTGAAAACAAATATGTAAAAACCACAGACACAAAACACTACGGGAAATACAACGATGTGTGGGGGAGACATTGAAACGACAACGCGCACACAGACTCACAGTGAACATGGGTCCTCCTCTGTGAGGTCAGACAGGTAGACATTGGCAAAGTGAATGAACAGCATCCCTATGGCCTGTTTGGAGGTGTCCAGAAACCTGAGAGAGGCGAAGGGAGGACGGGGCGGTGAGAGGGAGGAGACCTGGTTAGAACTCACCGTTAAATCATGAGGGGAACGGGTCTACAGAGGGCTGCTAGAAAGATCTCAGGTCAGTGGAGTGCAGCATTGACCATGCATGTGTTTAAGTATCTAGGGCTTGCTAATGACACAAAATGGTGGTTTACCAGATTCTCCAGGGTCTCCGTTCGTGCTTGGGCTCCCTGAAGCGTTTCACTGTGGAGAGGAAACACAAGCTTTCATATTGGAAGCAGAAAAAATGGGGTGATCAATAATGTCTGCCACACGGGGGTAGTGCTACTGATGCTAAAAACTCTTTCCTGGCTCTATCAGATACAGTGCTACCAAAACAGAGGTCAATAAATGATATATGAGATTAACATTTCAAAAGGGTAAGAGCTGAATGAGGAACTTGCTTCATCACAGGTTTAAAGAGTTTTCTGCATTCACATGCAAAACCAAAACACATTGCGCAATTGTAGCAGTCATTACAATTTTATTTCCCTAAGAAAAATAATAAAAGATTGCAAAAAAACTACTTAATGTTTTCTGTTTTATTTCCATTCTTTTAATAATGCCATTTTATTATATTTTTTATACAATATATTTTCTCTTTATATCCCCCAAAATATCAAAATATAATTTTAAAGAGATGCACTGAATGTATGAACTGTATGTTTGTTTTTATACATATTTTTTTTTTTATTCTGACAACAAAAACATTGTAAACTGCATCGGAGAGGACAGTAATAAAGATAAAAACAAATTCAAATTGCTGGCAGTGTTGCCTCGAAGAAGTGAGAACTGCTGCTTTTTAGGCTGTGGAAACTGCTAGTGCAGCCACCCTAGTTTCCAAACATGACCCAATGGTTCACACAAATAAAGGGCAGCCTGTTTCACACAATGGCTGTTTGTTTGTGTACAGCTATTAACGGTGTCCCCTGAACACAATCTCTTACTCTTTGCAATTACAGCTCACATAACCACTGAGAGATGACACTTACAATTTCACACATCTCATATATTCCTCTGGATTACCCTGTTCTATTGGACTGTTGTAGTGATTTTTGTTTATCTCTATTGAGTTATCAAGAGACCTAAGAGTCAGGTGATCTATGGGTCATAAAAACAATGACAACTAGTAAAAATCTATCTTCAACATTAAAACATGCTTTAATAAAGTCTATTCTATTTTTTGTGATATGTTCTCTTATGCATACAAATGCAAAATTATCTATTAGTTATTAGTCAATGAAATTAGATTAAAAAAAAAGAAAAGAAAAAAGTGGCTCAAAGTGATCTCTACGATATCATTCCTCTGTGTCGTTGTTGTGGTTTTGACTCCGCTATATTTAGAGTGATTTTTTTAAAATGTTATAGTCATCGTTCTTGGTATGAACATCCCAACACAGATTCTTTCATGTCAATGAGACATGTAAGAAGTGTATGCAAGTACACACATGACCAAAGACCAGGGATCTGTAAATGACCTAAACAAGTTAAGAAGATCTGAGAGGGTGTGGCCAAGCAAAAACCAAAGATCCAACATTATGTACCCTTTAAATGTGCTCACACAGTCTTTAATTAAAGTACTGTGTCAGGTTGACAGTGGTGAGCATGCAGGTACAGCACTGCACGATTCACAAACATGCATTGACCTGCGCGCTTCTAGGACCAAACCCTTAAGTCTTCAATGAGTCAACCTGAATTGATCAAGTTCCTTTAATATTGCCAAAAAAAAATAAAAAATTACAGACCGATCTGTTTGTCCATAATATTATGACATACATTTGAGTGTAACAGATTATTGAAAAAAAATGTGGGGCAACAACTTGGCCCAATGCATCGTTGTTTAATAGATTTTGAGATGTGGCCGTTGTGCTCAAATGTGGAGGCAGAAAAATGCAAGTTTGAAGGGACGCGTTTAAGTGGACTAAATGACTGGATGGGTGCCATCAGAATGGGAGTCCAAACAGCTAATAAAAATGTCACAATATTTTTTTCATGATGGATTTGTGTATTACAAACGTAGCTTTTCGCTTCACAAGATAGTAATTGATAGACTGTGGATTACTGTGATGTTTTTAATCAGCTGTTAGGACTCTGACGGCACCCATTCACTGCAGAGGATCTATTTGGCTAGTAAGTAATGTAATGCTAAATTTCTCCAAATCTGTTCCGATCAAGAAACAAACTCATGTACATCTCGGATGGCCTGAGGGTGAGTACATTTTCATTTTTTTGGATTATCTATTTCTGAGACAGTTACCCTATACTTACACATAAGGGTGCTGAAGGCCACCACTCCCAGCAGGCCCTGCAGGAAGATCCCAAAGGAGTCCATGAAGTCCCCGTTTGAGCAGCCCCTGGTATCAGCATCAGTGGGCGAGGAGTTGGAGGATGCAGACGGCAGCTGATCCCGCGACAGCACGCTGACCCCAACACCCGCCATTGCGCAACACTTGGTGGATCGAGTGTTTAAAAAAAAAAGGCCAGAAAATATCAGTCTCGAGAGCTGGAGATGATTGACAGGACGATGACACAGCTATGGTACATAATGAAGGCTCTCCTATGAGCCTCCAGTCACGGTTACTGAAGCGCAGATGTATCGTGTTTCATACTGGACCTCGATGCGTCGCCATCCAGTTGTGAGCTACCTAATATCTGTCAGCAGATTGTGCTGTATAAACATCTCCTTCAGCATCGAGTAAACATGCTGTTACAGACTCAGATGTGTAACGGTAGCTTGCGGTTGATGCTCTCAACACTACAACACACACGTTGTCATGGAGACATTTATCGGTTATTATTGTACAGCGCGTGCGGTTAACGTTAGCTGCTAGAGGAATCAAATACTCTGGCTTTATGGTTGAATTAAAGCAGTTAAACGGTAACAGTTAAATTAAGTCAAGAAATAAGGCCTTCACAACTTCACTTCTCGTTATAACGCGTTTTGAAAGGCAAATAATACGCGGCAGATTTGGTAGTTCTGTTGTTTTATAACGAGTCCGGTCAGGCGCTCCTGCTAACGTTAGCAAACCAGCTGAGGAAAAACCCGCCACCGCTGCTTTCAAAAGAAGAGTTGATTCTCAGTCTGCTCAGATTCAAGAAGGTCGGCGCCCAAACTAGTCACATACGTATCTGGTAAAGAGAAATATTATCCGTAAAGGTAGGACACTTCCTTTTCCAATGTATTCAGGTGCCGTTTACCCTCATTTACGCGACGATCTATTGCGTCATCACTATGTCACGTCGTACTAAAGCATGATGGGATATGTAGTTCAAAGAAACAGCAGCAGGTGCAATTCATTAAATTCTAATAAATCTTAGAATTTACTTACTGAACAGCTAAACTTATGCATTTGTATTGTAAAATGCTTTTATTTAACCCCATTTAATCCATTTTTATTCCTAACCAAGGAACCACAGTTTAATAAATATAAATTCATACATTTTTTTTAAATTATAAGGGAAGTTGTGGGGTCTATAATTATGTTATAATTACTAATAGCATATTTTAAGTAAATTCTCTACTGTATAGGAAACTGCAGATTTTATTTAACATGGATTCATTAAATTGATCAAAAATGAGTAAAACAAAATATTTTTATTTAAAATAAATGCTGTTCTTTAGAACTTTTTGTTAATCAAAGAATTCTGAAACCTTAAATAATAACTAATAAGAAAGGTTTCCTGAGCATCAAATATAACAGAAGGATCATGTGAGATTGAAGACTGGAGTTATGGCTGCTAATAATTCAGCTTTGCCATCACAGAAACACATAAAAATGTAAAATATATTAAACAATTATTTTAAATTATAATATTTCACAATATTAGTTTTTACTGTATTTTTAATCAAATAAATGCTGCCTAGTGTTAGTTAGCATAAAAGACTTCTTTCAAAATATCTTATCGACCCAGGACTTTTGAACAATAGTGTACACTCAGGAGACCATCTAATTAGAATGCAGAAACATCTCTACGGTCTATAAATGTATATTCTAAAGAAAAAAAATACATTCATTTTTTAAAGCCATCACAGCCCCAACCACTTTCTTTAAATTCACCCCATGAAACAAGGAACCAAATGCAAGATTCTGTTCATTTTATTTTTCTTTTAAATAACAATTTCCATCAACATATAATTAAAAGTAAACCAATATTATTTCAACAACCTTTAATCAAACGGATGAAAACCAGCAAATGAACAGAACAGAATGTGGCAAGATGAGGTTTCAAAACCATCTTTCACCATTCCAGCACAAATGTTTAAAGAAGAAGGATCAAGGGAAATGGACTGCTAAATCAAGAAAAGGGAGACTGTTGCATATCTCATTATCAATTCAAATACAATCCATAGATAGCAAATCAAACAATGCTATTGGGTTGAGCAGGGGGCATAGCTTTGCAATTGCAAGACCAAACAGTTGATTTAGACCATTACAACATAGAGGCCCCTGAAATTATTTAATGTATATGCATTTAAACACAGATGCTGCATTCTACATAATATTAAAAATATTACTTTTACAAGCAGACACGTTTGTAAGAGTACAATACTCTTCAGTTTGGTGTTGTTGATAAACCCTGGATTTGCCATTATGAATATTATCCCTATCACAGTCACTGACATAACCTGAAATCTTTGTGTGCTTATGTCTTAACCATAACACCTCATTTTTATTTATTACTCTGCACTTTTATTTAATAATGCATCGTTAGGATGAGCAAATGATTATTAGTATTTACAGAAACCACAATGGCCTCATCTTTTACACTGTTGTGTTACAGTGTAATTCCCAAGCTTTTAATAGAAAAACCAAACCGAAATGGGAGCATTAAAGCAGTCCCACTAAAATTAACATCGGCTTATTTACAGTATTTACATTCACGCTCCTGTATGTACACAGTTGCATACCACTTACAGTACATGGGCAATTGTTTTTTGTGCTTAAGGTAATTGCATTGTCATCCGCTCTACAGTTAATAAAGGTTTCAGAAACGAGCTTTGCTTATTGTTGCAGACACTGAATGGACTAGTTCCTCTGACTCAGGTCTAACCTTACCCTGAGCTGAACTAATCTTTAAAAAAAAAAAGATCAAAACTTAACAGTAGTCCAGGCTTAATTTGAGAGGGAGAGCCCAGCTATACAAGTACCATATTCACCCTGTTGAAAAACACCCCTCCAGCAGTATTTAATGGTACGGGAGGCGTCTAAAGCGCTAAGTGATTTTAAAGGTTCTATGATCCATAGAGCACAAGGAAGATCACAAACATTAGGAACGTCACCCAAAATGTCAAATGCCCTGCTCTCCTCTACAGAATGTCAACCTCAGCTGGCAAACTGTTGGTAAAATGCTAGCTTGACCCGCTCGATGTGATGGCACAGCTTGATGGCGGGGCCGAGCTTCAGGTCCATACATTCTTGGACAGTGGGAAGGTTCAACAGAAGCAGCGCTTGACCGTCAATTTCCTGGAAGGTAAATGAAAAAGAGAATCACCATCACTAAATCACCAGTAATAAGCATGTGAGCCAGGAAATGTAGTTTAAATGAGTGTATGGAATGTATTGGGGCCCAAAACGTTCTGCAATCAAATTACTCAAATCTACAAAGCTGGCCACAAATGAAGATTTCTCACAACAACGTATTAATTTGTTCCCTCATTTTAGGTAAATTGTTCCCATGACTTACTAATTAGTTTCCTCATTTTAATGAAATCAATTATTCGCGCTGTACTTATAATATGTTACCGCAGGTAATCTAAGACCCTTTAAAATCCAATCACAGGTGCTCACAGAAGACTACTACTAGGTATAAATGGCAGTGTGACTGGATGTTAATGTACTGGAGCTGTGGATATATTAGAGGTGTTCATTACTTGATCCATAAAGATGCGTGCCAGTGGAGCACAATCAGTGGTCCTGATGAAACGAACAACATCTGTGACACTCCATTCCAGTGGACTGCTGTCCAAACTCAGCTTTGGAGGAACTTCAGTACGTGGACTCTTCAGAAGAGAGCAAAACAGTCAGTACTGCATTATGTGTTATCATGCACAAAACAGTACAAAACCTAGTTATGGAGTTATATTGCTAAATGTTAAAAGTATACTGTAAGTCAACAGTTCTCAACCTTTCTAACTTCAAGGCCTCTCAAAGATGATATTTAAAGGGCACCATGATATTTGTAGTTTTTATGCTAAAAGCTGCTTTCCATTTTTCCACAGAAACCAATAAAAATAACTATGATGTCATTTTTAGCAATTTTACCACCTCTTGGAAGTGTGCTGAAGCCCCCAAGTAGGCCCCAGCCCTATGGTTAAGAATCACTGCTGCAAATTAATATTAAATATTACATTATTGTCTAATAGTTCTAGAAACCCCAGTGTTACCTTGGGTGAAGGAGGTCTGTTCTCATCATCTGAGCAGGACAGTGAGCGAGCTTTGCGCCGTCTGCGTGTGGGACGGGGGGTTTCTGGAGGGGACGGGGAGGGGGTGGGAGGCTGTGACTTCTTCTCTGAATATTCAGAGTCATCCATTAGCTCGTCTTGCAGTTCAGAGCCCGTGTCTTCACTTAGAGAGTCATCCTCATCCAGATCTTCCTCATCACCACTGCCCTGTAAGACCAAACAGTGACATTAGTAGATTTGTAGATCCAGTTTAATGCTCCTGGTTTAACTTGCATATATTTTATATTAATGGCCAAGATGTTCATTTTGATGGTAGACTTATTTTGCTCATGGGCTGAATCTAAATGGCAATGACATTTACTCTGAGTGCAAATGTTTCACCAGATTGTGCATTTCACATTCTAATGACCACATTAAAACAGACGGAGGAAGATGGTTCTTGTTGAGCAGTTACTCCGAACATATTTGATTCGTATTTAGTGTAGTCCAAACATCTAAAAATCTGGGTTCAAGAGTCTAATTAAACCTAAAGATAATCTAAAAGTAAAGCATTATGATGTAAAATAAAGCAAAAATGTTTAAGAATTTGGACTATTTGTAGAACACTCATTGGCACTGAGAATGTAATACTAAAAAACAAAACAAATCATGTTATTTATTTTTATTTATATTTTTTCTCAAATGATGAGATGTTTATAATTAGAAGCACTTGTATTAAATTAGAAAAATGCAAAACAGAAGCATTTTCACTAGAGGTCTCAGACTTTTGCAGTCCGATGTTGCTTTTGTTACCTGAGGGGAACCTGCCGGAGTGTTGTCAACTGAAGCAGAAGAACGTCTCTTTTTGTGGACGAAGAGCTGCTTCCTCCTCTTCCTCCTCCTGCCTCGTCTCTTCACACCTCCCTCTAAGTTGGAGTGTCCGCCGGGAGGTCGGCCCACACGCCTGCTCTTTTTCTTCCCATAGTAATATGCTATAAAACAGGTACTGTTAGTTTTACAGAGCAATTCTAAACAGAAAGTAAAGGAAAGCACATCATTTATACTATCATACAATTTAAATAAATCATGGTTGAATTAGTCCAGGTCCTTATTTTTTTTTCATACAAAATTAAACAAAAAAATGATATATATAACACAATAAAAAAAAAAAAACACAACAGTTATTGCTGTAATGTTAAAAAATAAACAGTTTATAGATCACAATCAGCATTAAAGGCTGCAAAGCATATATATTATATATATTATATTATTATTACAAAACAACTTAAAAACAAATGTACACAGAATTGTTAAAGAAACAGGGGTACACAGAATTGTACAAAAATAAATAAATAAATAAAAAAGGAGTTATAATATAAAAAAGAACTTAATGGTAATGAAAATCGTTGTGAGTCCTCATTGATTGAGACATGGAAGTGTTTTCCTATGTAACTCCTATATGTACTGATATTGTTAAAACAGAGAAAAGAGGCTCACTGTATTTGGTTTTGGTGAGCACTGAGCAGTTCTCTGAGCAGCGCTCCAGCACCATTCGTGGGCCGAACAGATTGGGACAGCACTCCAGCTTAATGCAGGTTTTCCGACAGAAATCAGCCACCTGGTCTGCAGTGCGCACAATTTCTACTGTCGCTCTGTAACTCTTCCCTTTGTACCTGTAAAGCACAAAGGGTAGTCAGAAAACTGAAAGCAAACTATTTATGTTAATTATTATAAACAATGATAAATAACAAACTTGTTCCAACAACCTCTTTAATCAACCTTTTACAAGTACCTCTGTAGACATGTGTTTTTTTCCTCTTTACTTTTGCAGAAAAGAAATGTTTAGGGCATCATATACTCACTTGGCTTTAAGTGTCTCTCCATGACCCTGCCAGCGGCCCTCCTGGTCCAGCTGCAGCTCTCTCAGCACTCGACTGGGCTTATAGGCAGAATTTATCAGCAATGTCAGCACCTAGACAGGCCACAGGTCAATAGGTCAGCATTACCAACACACAGTCAAAACAGAACAGAATAGTTCAGCTCCAGTTTCTGAGCCATGTTTAAAGTTATTACAAAATGCAGATAAAAGCATATACATATTGTTTCAAAGCAGCTTTACAGAAAATTAATGTTTCTACATTTCAATTAAGATTGATCTGTTATCATAGGTGACTTTGATATGATTTTATAGAAATCACGCTGTTAGTTAAGGACACATATTCATTGTTACCGCCTATCTATATTACAGCAACCATAAACACCTAGGCTATTATTTTACTAGCAGAATAATTTTTCAGATTTTTACATCTGGCTATAAAGTGGTTAAGATTATTATTTTTATGTACTATTATAAATGTAATACATTTTTTGTAATGCTTTTGAAAAAAGTCTCTTATGCTTGTGTAATATTGTGAAATATTAGTTCAATATAAAACTTTTTTCTATTTTAATAAATCTTATTCCTGTGATGCAAAGCTATATTTTCAGCAGCCATTACTCTAGTCTTCAGTGTCACATGATCCTTCAGAAATCATTCTAATATGCTTAATACACTTCGCGTCATGTCTTAGAACACATTTGATCACTGTAAAAATCAGCAAAAAGGGTTGCTGACCCCACACTGATCCACTCAAGACTGGAAAAGTCTACAAAACCATTTTTTTATTTTATAAATTGCATCGTGCAAAAAGTGCAAAGTGCATGTGAGTTAAAAACAGATAGACACCAGCAAGCAAACGTTTCAGCACATTGCTATTTTCAGTGCTGTAAAAATCACAATTATACATTTTTGCACATTTCCATTTGAGTTTTATACAGCAGAATAGGAGGTTTTAAGTACTATTAATAACATTCACTCATTACATTTTGTAATTTAGAAAGAACAAATTTAAATACTACTGCAAATCAGCAGTCTGTTATGGCTAACCTCCTTCAGCACCAGGACACAGTTCCCAGGTCCCACACACTGCGGCAGCTCTGCAATACGGCCCTTATTGAGGTAGGGCCCTGAAAAGCAGCGATGGTTAAAATAGATCTTGGGGCAACAGTACTTCCCATTCGCGTGGCCTGTTGGTGACACAAACAAGATTAAAATAGTACCATGTTAGAGACCATTGAGCTTTGATTAGCGTGAAACGGCTGACAAGGAAGACCATACATGTGAAGAAATGTGTATCTAGCACTTACCCATCTCAGCCTGACTGCTGTTAATCTGTTGTTTGGTAGTATCAGGTGAGGAGTCTTTGGATGGTACCCGGCTGTGATGAAAGAGATAAATGAGTGTTTTTCCATAATCAAAAGTACTTGAATTCAATTCAAACACTTTTGTGTCTTTCTTACTGTTTCTCTGGCTGAATAACTGCAACCTTTCTCTGTTTCTCGACTGCAAAGAACACATAAAATATGAATTTAAGTCTCTTAAAAAGCCAACCCTAGTAAAAAAAAAAAGTAATATTTAAAATATTTATTTCATACAAAGTATAGTTAAAATCTGTTAACATATTTACTGACATATAGCTCGAGATTTACTGATATAAAAATTATAATTTAAATTTATATGGAGTACTACTTGTGCACAATGCACATTTCTAAATATTAAGCCTAAAATGTGTTTTATGTCACTACTGATGAGGATTGTATGATCACAGAATAATATCGGTCTTTAAATGCAAGATAGTTAAAGTGTACCTGAAATATACTTGCAATAGTTCCACTTTAGCACAATCAAATATACTTCAGTATATCTTTAGTTGTACTTCAGCACTACTTCTGCACAATTAAAGAGCATTAAGTACAAAATTAGTTGTTCCAATTTAGCAGACTTCAAGTATACTAATTTAGTATACCAAAAGTACAACTGCAGGGTATTTTTATCGATTACATAAATAAATGTATTTGTAGTATGCTTACAATAAGCTAAATATATTTAAAATACATTTTGCTTTCTTTACTTTTCACTAGGGAACATCAAATATAAATATCAATTTAAGAAGTAATTTGTGTGCATAGCACCTTGGCTGTAAAACTGACCTCTGGGCTTGCAGGGGTGCTGAAGAGGATAGCCATTGGTCTCACACCAGCTCACTGGAAAAATATCCATAGAGTCTGTGTGAACTATGATCTCTGGGATGCCTTGCTTCAGACCTGAACAAAGAGCGGGAGGGAGAGATAAATAAGTCTACTGACCTTCTGTGATGTCTATAAAGGGTTAAGCCCAGTCTTATATTAGTCCACTAGTGGTCTTGCTATTTTTAATCAGGGTCTCTGCTTTGTTAGTTTCCTCTGAAGCCAGTTCAAGGAGACACTGCATAATTATTTTTGGTCATTCAGAGCTGCCATGCTGCGGAAAAAAAGAATGTTGACATCACACCTTCCAAACGAATCCACATGTGTTGACCTTTGACCTTGGTAACAGTTGCTACGTGAATGTTTTCAGGGCAGAGTGGGTTAACAGCCTCCAGCATCATGGACTCTTTAATGCACTGATCAGAAGGGTCCTACAAGGAAATTTAAAAAGCAAGTCAAAGTCTTGCAATAAATTCTAATCTTTTTAAAGAAATAAATACTATTATTCAGCAAAGATTAATTAAATTGATCGAAAGTGACATTACATTTCAATGCTATAACATATTTCTAGTTTCTTTTGAACTTTCTATTCATCAAAGAATGCTGAAAAAAATCCAGAAAAATATACAGCAGCACTGAAACAAACAGATAAATGTTTCTTGAGCAACAAATCAGCATATTAGAATGATTTCTGAAGGATCATGTGACACTGAACACTGTAAGAGAGCAATGATGCTGAAAATTCATATTTTGATCAAATAAATGCAGCTTTGGTGAGCATAAGAGACTTCTTTCAAAAAATATACAGTATATACACATATATACAAAATATGTATATATGTTTACAGAAAACCACATGCATTAAATAAACATGCTGAAAAAAACACCACTGGTTTTCAAACATGTAAAACATGTTAACCATAAAAGAGGTATATTGAGGTATATAATTTATGTAAAATTTGCATTTTTAATGCATTTGTAATGTGTTTAATGTATTTTTGTAATGCCTTTGCCCCAAATATGCAGAATGAGAAACTCACTGGAGGAAAGCATTGCTGAGGGGCTGCTTCAGCTTCACACTGCTTTAGATAGTCTGCCCAGTCAAAGTCCTGACCTTGGAACCCTACACACACAAACAAACATACACACACACACACAAAAAGGTCAACAAGTGCACCTGAGAAACCGTCAACTGCATGACTCGCTCCCTTAATATACATACAGATTAGAAAATAACTGAAACACTAGATGAAACAAGATTTTAACTAATCAATATGTTGATTGGCAATCAGCAGCAAGTGAGGCGTAAAAGAGATCTGACAATAAACACTTTGATATGTGAATGCTCACAGCAACAAAGGTCCAAAGAGGTCAAATAGTGTCTCCCAGACTAAGACCACAGTATATCAACACAACCTGGTGTCAAAACAAAAAAAAACAGATCAAAATAAATAATGAATCGCATAAATGGATTTCTCATCCAGATGAGTTGATGCTTGGCTGAAGCTTCAGTGTCTGTTTCCAGCTGTTAAAATTGGGAAGGATCCATAATGACATGGCCAGCATGTCCCACGCCAGCCATTAGATCTAATGACTGCTCTGCTGGGCAGTATAACTGCCAGCGAATGAAGCCATTTTTCAGGACAGAGAGCATCCTACAGTAAAGACACTGCTCGCTCATGTGTGCGCATTACCACAAAACCAATGTTTCATGGACAGCAGGATGAAGTGAAATGCTTGGTGGCATATTCAATCGCCAGATCTTTTAGGCAAAGTTTTCCTATTTGAGAAGAATGATGCAATTTTCCCTTACAGACAGTTCAGGACTTGTAAGACAGCATTCCAAGAAAAGAAGCTGTTCTAAAAGAAAAGGGTGGACCTCCTTACTGTTAGGTCCATTTATTAATAAATTGTTAGACATTTGTGTTATTTGACTTTCCTTACTATATATGATGTTTAAAAGCAGGCTAAACGTACGGACCTGGAGGAGGGCTGAGCTTGACTCCATTCTTCAGACTCCACTGTGTAGGGAAGATTCCTGGACTGTCTCTGTGACACAGGAAAGAGCATCCGCCTCCCTCTTTCTGTGCCTCGTCTCTCATATCGTCCATTTGCACCAGAAAAAAATGGTCATTAAACACCTGTCACACACAGACAAACACGTAAATGAATAGAGCACACAAAGATAAGAAGAAGGGCACAGTTCTACAACTAGTTTTCCTGTTCATCCTGAGCTCGGTTATCTGGAATACACCCATGTTTATGGAAAAACACTCATCCTTCAGTGTGACATGTCTGACCTTCATGTGTGGTAACACTGAGGAGACTAATTCTCTTGACCCTTCTGAAGGCCTGTTTTTAGCCAACATCATTAATAACAGGAAAAGTTGTGTTTGACATAATACTAACTGAAAAATAGAGATCATTTCTGGTTTATAACCCCAAATTAACATTACATTTGTCCATTACATAGCTATATGTAATAGCACAGTATTATTGCAGCAGGTCCAAACTACAACAGTTTAGTGTGTTGAACACATTTTGGCAGTGCTAACATAAGGGTCCATTACGATACCTTCGTCACAGTGGCTGGACTGATGGTGAAGGGAGAAGCTGGGTCCACAGCTTCCAGCTTCATCCCTTCAGTAAAGGAGTGTGGATTGATGGCTGATCTGTCCTGAATACAGAAACAAATGTATAGTCTGAATATGACTGAATAATTTAAAAACAAAAAATAAAGTAGAAACAAGCAGAAAAAGCATTGTCATTGTTTCACACACCACAATATACACCCACAAAAAAATATTTACACAAAATAAATTAATATGTAAAAGCAAACAATGGGCCAGATTTACTAACAGCTTGTGTCAGTACAAACCATCTTTTGGCGTTAAAACGGTACTGTCAGGATTTATTAAAGACGCGCAGTGAAGAATTAGCTCTGAAAAGGTGCGGACGCAGTTATTTTTGCACCTGATCTTACTGAATACACATTTGTAGGAGTTTCCCTTTCAGATGCAAAATTTATGGCAGGAGAGTATTAAAATGAATCACGCAACGCGATTTACTAACGTTTGCGCTTGTCAAATTACTGGTATTTGCAACATTATTTAACGCCCCAAAAAAGCATTTCTTATAGCAGGCGGTAATTTGTGCTGCTCTTGGTAGATTGCGCTAGTCATTACGGAAATAATCTGGTTACGTCTGTGTTCTTTAATGTGCGCATTGTCAGTAAATCACACACAGAATTTTCCCCTCACATCTGCGCTTTTATGGAATTGCTCTCTAACGCTAATTTGCCCTGTTTAGTAAATCTAGCCCTATAACTTATATTCAAACTAATTAATGCATATTGAGATTAATTTAGAGAGTTTTTTCAGTTGCTTTAAGGATTTTTTTTTTTTTTTTTAAATCTCCTTTTTTTGTACCAGTAAATTTTTTTGTAAATTTTTAAATACCAGAAAATCTGGAGCAACTTTTCAAATTTTGATTTTTAAAAACAGTATGTGAAATAGGACACACACAACAATAAACAATAATCAAGCAGGAGTACACTAAACTGTTGTCACGTTACTTTATTACATTACATGCTTAGTTCAGCAAGTGGTGTCCAACCTAGTAAAAAAGTAATATATTTAAAATACATTTATTTCATACTAAGTATAGTTCAAATCTATTAACATTTACTGACATATCGCTCAAGACTTTATACACACTTTGTAAAGTTACATTAACTTTATATTTAGTACTATGCACAATGCACATTTCTCAATATTAAGCCTAAAATGTGTTTTAATATCACTTTTGAACAGGATTGTATGATCTTTGAATAACATCAGTCTTTAAATGTAAGATATTTAAAGTGTACATGAAGTATACTTGCAATAGTTTCACTTTAGCAGAATCAAATATCTTTAAGTATAGCCTATATATTTTTAATTGGACTTCTGGAAATGATTGTCTGGTACAATACATTGTGAGATTCAGTGTTTAACGCAATGTATTTTGATGATCATAGCTATGGAAAAGGTTATATAACATGCATACTACATATGCATCTAAGCTGAAACACACTTTGGGCTTAAGGGATCTTTCACACAGAATGCCTTTTTTGGGGCAACACATAAGGCACTGAAATAGGAAAAAGTTTCAAGAGATGTCCCCCCCCCCCCCCAAGTTGAACTTCATTTAACTTGACACAGTGTTCATGTGCACATGCTCCAAAAGACGCTACAGCAAGAGTCAAAGATCTCTGTCTAGTGCATGTTTACATAGAAAAAGCTGTGCAGTGGACACAAAAACGAGTTCTGTGTAAGCAGCTCCCAAAAATGCCTCCATCCAAGCTGACTTATAATACATTTACTACATGGGTGATCACCCTGCCGCAACCTGCAATTAAGTGCTTTGCTCAGGGGCACAAAGGTCACAGTGGATCTCCATAACTCACCAGTTTATGGATCGCACCAACATGGTTCAAACAAGCAACCTTAGGGTCAAAGTCAAGTTCTACTAAACATGGTAGTTAATCAGCTTTTACAGACCCTGTAAAACTCCTCATTGATGCTGGAGTCCTGGACCTGTGAGGAGACGGTCTTCTTAACCTCCTCCCATTCAGCTTCAGTACGCAGGGCGAGCAGAGCTACAAACAAACATGCACAAAGACACAATCACCTCTCTGCTGACCACATCACATGTGTTTATCTTCTAAAAGCTAGTGGACTCTGTTCTAAGCCCCTGTAAACCCTTCCCCCATCCACCAATCCCTACTATTGATTAGCTGAACTGTAATATGTGGGTCTCCTAGGGTAAAAGTACTTAAGCGGTGCTTAAGAGGACAATACGGGCTACTTGCCTTTTTGTGCATGATCTAAACTTCCAGCATGGAACAGATAAGTTAATTTGCATATTAATAGGTCAGGAAGAATCTGCTGTGAATCCTGTTGGTCTGTTCATTCAATCATCTAGCCACAGCAACATGCAGCAACAACAACCCTAAACATTCACATTTATTTCTAGTTTCTGCTTCTGTTTCCATGGTTTTAGCTGCACTGAACATTTACGTTCTTCAAAAGCTAGCTAGTGCCTGGATTTGGTACAGCATTGAGCACATAAACATGAAAACTGGCCATGCTAGTAACAAAATCATACACTGTGTAGTTCATCCTAATTTTTAAAAAAAAAAAATATACTGCACAATCACATGAAATTTCTAAGGACTTTTAATTAGTGCTGTCAAATGATTAATTGCGATTAATTGCATCCAAAATAAAAGTTTTTGTTTACATAATATGTTTGTGTACTGTGTATATATTATATATATATATATATATATATATATATATATATATATACATACACACACACACATACAAATACACACACATGCATGTATTATTTATATATGCAATATGTATATATTTATATACATGCATGTATTTATTTATATAATAACATATACATTTATGTTATGTTTATATTTTAAATATATTTATATATATTATAAATTATACGAATATAAATATATACATGTAAATACATGTAAATATTTTTGAAATATATACTGTATGTGTGTGTATTTATATATACATAATAAATGTACACAGTACACACATATTATATAATATGTACACATTACATATATTATGTAAACAAAAACTTTTATTTTGGATGCGATTAATTGCAATTAATCGTTTGACAACACTACTTTTAATTTGATTTCTGATATTTCAAGATACGTATAACAAAGATCTTTAGAAATGATAAATCCCTCACCCACTGGTGGTCTAAGGATGCAGCTGTGCTCCTGTGCCCAGCCTGGCAAATGAAGCAGGGGGTCCAGGTAGTAGACCCATGTGATAGATTGCGTGTCAGGGAGCCCGTTTGTTCCAGCATATCGAAGCCGCAAGCGACCCCCTATGTTCTCCTCAATCACTGCAGACCAGACCACCCCAGCATCTCGACGGTCCACTAGCTCGACGTTTAGACCCGGACTTAACAGATCTATAGGATTACAGCCACGCTGAGCCTACAAACACACAAGCAAAAGTTGCATGCAGATAATGTAATACATAATATCTTAGCAATAACTGTGGAAATTTCATTGTTGTGCTACAAACATCAGTTTAAATTAGTAATTTAGTAATTAGTGCTTTATAAATTGGGTTTGACAATTGGTAGTTTTAATGTTTTTGAAAGATGTATCTTATACTTGCCAATGCAGTGTTTCTAAAATACAGTAAGATACAGTAATATTGTGAAATATTTTTAAAAAATTTAAAAGAACCGTTTTCTATTTTAACATTTTTTTAAAATGTAATTTTTTTCTGTGATAGCAAAAGCTGATTTTTAGGCATCATTACACCAGTCTTCAGGGTCACGTGATCCTTTAGAAATCATTCTAATATGCTGATTTGGTGCTCAAGAAATATTTCTTATTATATTATCAATGCTGAAACAGCATTTATTACAAATAGAAATCTATTAAATATGTTTACTGGCACACCAGTTTAATGTGTCCTTGCTAAATAAAAATAATAATTAAAAAAAATAAATAAATAATTTTTACAAATTGTGTAAATACTGCATCTGCTGAGTTTACATACTTGATACTAATTGGTCAACTGCAGAATTTAGCTGTCAAATAATGTTTATGTATAAAGACTATTAAACTGTACACTTAATCTTGTCTCTCATGGTCCCTCTTTTTCATGCAATTTAGAACAGCTAATAGCCTGCAATCTTGCAACTCAAAACACCGAGATACTGATTGCAATAAAAACGGTCTTAGTTGACTTGAAATATTAATTTTAATATATCATGCTATCAGTTTATTTTGCAATAATGACCAGCTCTCTATACATTTTCTCCTACATTTATGGCATATCTCTTACCCCTTCCAGGAGACTAGCAGGTACACTGCAGGATTCAACCAGAGCTTTCTCCAGCAGCGCTTCCCAGTCCTGATGCTTCTCACGGACACCTGAGCACAAATTCAGAGCATTTTAAACACATAACAGATCTTTAGACTATCCTGCTGACAGATTTATGCCATTTTGCGCTTATGATGGCTTCACCATTGACATGGTATTTTGGGCCATAAGGACAGCTGTCAATAAGGCACAGGCAGCCAGAAGCAAAATGCCAGCAACCATCTGGACTCCCCCACATCTGTACCTACTGCACTCTATTGCAGGACTTTATTAATAAAAGAAGCTTTAAGTATTAAAACGGGTCTTTTAATAATTTCAGAGGAGTAAAGGCCATGCCCATCAGCAAGCTGCAAGCTAAATAAAGGCCCCAACACAAACACCCCTCCCCCATTTCCTGAATATGCCCACAAATCGACTGTGAACAACCACCTACAGGAATTAGCACTGCGCTGCAAGCAACACAGCACTTGAAGAATATAAAGAAATATGCAAATTTGGCACTGTGTGGATGATGCGCACAAAGCTTTTTTTGAAATGAGAGCATAACCTCTGCAGAGCCTAAATTCAAATCATCTTTACCTAAAAAGCCACATGTTCTCTTGAGTGAGTGAGTAAATGAAACAGTTAGGTTCTAATCATCATAAATTACACAGCACAGGGAAACTGAAGTCTCTGCTCACCCTCTGGAGGTCTCATCGGTCGACCCTGCTGCTTGCTCCATCCGATTGGGTGCAGGTCAGCAGTCATGATGTCACACCAAAAGTCGGCACGCCGGTCATCTTGGTAACCCTCATATCGAAGCAACAGCAGCTGTCCGCAGGTGGTGATTATTGTGGCCACCCAGTATGCAGTTTCTGATTCAGTACGCACACACACCTCCAGCTTCATACCAGGAGTCAGACCGGTCTCCAGGCCCTGGTCCACCTGCAAAGGACAAATACTGGTCTGAGCAGATGACAGAGCAGACATATGGCCAGGTGACACCTGGTGAGTAAACTACAGGGCAGCATGAGTGTAATTTTGGTCTCACAGTATTTATATACTACTAAAGTATTTTTTAACAATTTCAATTAGCTTTTAGTTTTCTTTCTCTTTGGTTAGGGTTAGGGTTAGTGGTATTCCTGCCCCGTGCCCTGGTTAATTTCTGACCCAGCAAATAAATTCTTTAAGGTCTAAATGGTCACTTATTGGTCTTACAGATCCCATGAGAATAGGAATACATCACTAATGCACAGGGGCGGCGTAAGCCGGGGCGTTCCTTACCGAGAGGAACGAGGAACGCGATCTGTACAGAGGGGGAACAACCCTGTTTTTGCCATTGGACACGACAGAACGCAATGTCTCAATAAGTTGGGTATTGGTGGATTCAAACCTGATTCTTTAAAAGAACCAGCTCAAAAGAGCCGTTCATCTATGAATCACTCACACTCACATAGCTCCTGCAGCAATAGTAAGGTCATGGGTTTGATTACCAAGGAATGCAACTAATAAAATATTTACCTTGAATGCAATACAAGTCACTTTGGATAAAAGTTTCTTCCAAACGAATAAAAAAAAAATCAACTCTAGCTGCTTGCATCAGTGTAACAGAAAAACATGTTTTTGTCACTTTCCAATTTGATTAAAAGCTTTCAGCTTGGTTATAAAAAAAAATAAGGAGATTTCTGGAGATTCACTATAGTGGTGTAGAACAAACACTGGCTGGCCTGGTTTACTCACGTGTTTAAACGCATGATGAGGAACAGAAAGTGCCCCGGTTTCCTCTAGGTAGTCATCCCAGTTAAACTCTGACACATCCTGACCAGAGTCCGCATCTGAAACATTGAACGACCAACAGTTCAAACAATGTTCATTCAGCTCTCTCCACACACAGCCTCATCACCTCACATCAAACCATATCAACGCGTGAAAGATATAGTGATAATAGGCAGGCACTCGCACATATTTTCGGGTGACCTTTGCTTGAGGTAGTGCAGAAATGTCCACCACTCTCTGTCAAGGACAAACACCGTGCCAGTACAATTTACATATGTTCAATACAGCTCTCAATAATTTTCAGGGTCAATGGATGACTATAGTTTTGTTTTTCTTCAGATTATTTAGTAGTAGTCGACCGATATTGGCCGATATTTGGCATTTTTCAAATATCGGCATCGGCCGATAAGTTGTTCTGTTTGGCCGATGCGTTCGAGGCAGGACTTTTATTTTGACGGCACTGAGAGCGGCAGCGTCTGAACACACAGTGCTCACATTCTCCCTCTAGTTCGCTGTCGTCGTTAACAGTTCTGTCTATATGGATAGAAGTCTGTCTAATAATCAGATAGAACTGTCAAACAAAGGAATTAAATGTATACAAAAAGTATTATAACGATTGCTTTTATATTATTAGTAACAGAAAGGCAAACATTATAATATTTTCTCGTTTGCTGACAGCATTCAGCAAATACACATTTATATCATTTAAACCAATCTTTGAATGACTAATGAACATTTAATTTCACAAACCTTGCAAACTTAGTAGAATTCAGTTGTGAGATCTTGTGAAGTGTGCATTTGTATCCTGCATGATCAACAAACTTTAAACTCGTGATTTCAAACTATGCTGCGCTTTATGCATTTGCCCACTGTCATATTCATGTCATTTTCACTGTGTTCTGTATGTGAAATGACTGTTACCTTGACTTTATTTGAACAATATGATTCCCAATGCACACAAACTTCCCAGAATACTGAGTGCCCTGTTGGTTACAGTGTTTACTTCCTTTTTAATTATATTTTTATTAAATGCTTATTCATTTGTGAAAAATAAGTATGTTTATTTTACACATGTATTTATTATTTTTTAAATTTCTTAAATATTAATTAACATTAAATAAAATTATATCGGCTGTATATCGGCCATCCTGCTTTCCAAGATATCGGCATCCGCTCTCAAAAAACTAATACCGGTCGACCACTATTATCTAGCAACAGTGCAGAAGGAAAGAAAATAAATAGCTTACCAGACTCCAGCGCCTCAAGGCTCATGTTTGAAGCCCCCGGAGGACAATCAAACAGTTTCTACATGAATAATAAGGAAGGAAAAAAAACAAATCAGAGGAAAACAAACACTGAAACAAAGAGAGATGAATTATCATATTAGAAAAACAATTCATATAAAATAAATTCTATAAAAGTATTTGCATGTGTGTGAGAGAGAATGCAGAAACATGAGGAGACTTGCACAAGCCACATTTCACACAGCCTAGTTCATTTAAGTAAGTGGGAGGAGGAATCCTTAGTGCGTAGCTTCAAAGATAAAAGCCACTTCTGACACTCAGACTCTCCACATCACCTTTGAGAAGCAAAAATGCACCACAATGCCCAATACAGCTTTGCAAAATGAAAAAGTTGGGTAGATATAATATCGCCTAAACAGCAAAGACTCTAATAATGCAACATATATGGAGAAAGGGACACCAAAATGAAGATATTCAACTAGAAACTTAACTAAAAAGCCAGAAACAACTTTGAAAGTTCTGTTCCAAGCTCAACATGCAATCTGAAATGTCTCTCTCAAAAATGCAAAAAGAAAGAAAATGGCTACCAAAGTTGCATTAACTCTGTCTATTCATCCAGAGCTGACAAGCTGTCTTTGTGAAGGTTGACGTCTCTATTAAAGAGAGTCAGACATTCTCCTTGACAGCCGTTGGCGGGCCACGACCCTCCTGCTCTGCTGGGATCAACTCTTTCAGTCCACCCCCCTCCACTCCAGCACTGTCCCAGAGCCCCGGAGCACAGCCCGGGCCACGGACACAATGTACTGGGGGTCACGGTGGTCTCCAATTGGGATTGAAAAGAGCAGCCAGGGCTGTTTAAAAAGCCATGTTGCTGTCCCTCAGTACGAAGATCAACTGAACTCTAAAGCATTATGTGAAGAAATTACCCTTACAATAAAAAAAGTACCCTGGTAACGACAGTTTCCGCTCAAAAAAAAACTAATTTAGTGTTAGTACAATAACTGTGGGAGCTTGTATAAGCCTGTTTGGGCATAAAAATAAATAAACTACACATATTGTAGAAACTACAGTATTTTAGCGGAAAGTCGTTGGTACTACCAAAGCGATTTTTTTATCAGTAAGAAAATATACCGAGATGATGGAGAGTGTAACACTTTGTTTCAATGTCTGCAACTCTAAAACACTCGAAGTGTTTTTGTGCTATGCATCTTAAAGGTTGATATAATATTTGTCTCTAAACCATGTAAAATAATGTCAAGTACAAAAAGCGCTGCTTGTTGGAGTTAACCTGCTAATTCTGTGCCATTAATCTACTGTGGAAATTCAAATTCCTTTTTAAAATTCATTATTACTATCCCGTCACCATCGCATTTTAAACATTTTTAATTCAAAATGCCAAACAAATTTCTTTGCTTTTTCATGAATTTCAAATAAATTAGCAATGTTGATTTATTTGTATAAAATTAATAAAAAATAAAATCACATTACATCTTTATGTATTTGAAGTAGGCCTACACTACATTTTCATTTTTACAGTAGTATGGTTAAAAGAGAACTAGAGATAATGTAGTAACTATGGGAAATAGGCAGAAACTATGGTTACCATGGTGATTTTTTTAAGGGAAAGGTAGTCTTTGTTTTCACTGTCTGTAATTCAGCGTTTTTGTGCTATCTGTCCTAAACTTAAATAATATTTTCATATTTGTCTGTAACAAAATATTTTAGAAATATACTAGTCCCAAAACTGTAAAATAACGTTATGTGGAAAGAACACTGCTACTATAATCTACTTTATGTTATTCTTTGTGTTATAAACAATTTTGAGCATGACTTTAATGTGGTAATTAAACTTGTTCTAAATCACTCTCTTAACCACTCCTCCTGATTGCCTTTTAATTTTATTGATTTATTTAAAATGCCAAGCATATAGGAAAAAATAGATTTTAAAAAGCAAATAAAAACAGCAATGATGCCTAATTTTGTCAAATGCAGAGATGTCATATATCAGACATGAGAATTTGATTCAAAACCACTTCTGTCATAAGATGAAGCCATGCTCTTTATATTTCTAACACAAAAACTACAGTCATGATCATGCATGAAGTGAACGAGGAGACCCCGGGACAGCGGAATCTATTTCTGGAGTGTCTATGAACCCTCAGCACATTCCTGCCAAACTCTGCCGCTCCATCACTTCAAACTAAAGACAACTTCCCTCCATTGATCAAATACACACAAACACAAGCGAACGAGCATAAATGACTTAAAGCAAAACAGACGAAAGGTAGACCATGACAAATGACGCAGTGACCGGTTATCACGTGCTCCTCCAACCCATCAAAGACATTCTGGAGAGTTACTGCTGTGAAAAACGAGAGGACTTTCATAAGAATAATATTGATTAGACAAATGATCAGTTCAAAAGTCAAATCCCCCTTTTTCATTTTTGAAGACTATCTAATAGTGAAAGCAATAATGTTTTCCTGTATTTTTATGACAGAACGAAGCTGGAGTCCTTCACAATGGAGTGATGGTAACTTCTATTATGTAACACGGCCAACATTATGTCAACAATTTCTGAAAGTGCTTAAGGATGCTTACCATTAAACTATCTTTTAAATATGAACATTAATAAAACCCCACAAAGCAATCACTGTATAACCACTGGCCAAATAAACGCCGTTTAGAAACCGCGGTCAAGCCAGCCGCAGTTCAGGAAAACACGGTCAAGCCAGCCGCGATTGAAATTATAGTGCGCGCGTATTACTATGATTACGGTAATTGCGGGAACAACACAGAGGGAACGCGCTTTCAGAGAGCTTTTCATTCTAGACGCCCAGAATTGAGATATGATGACATTTTTCCTTTTTTTTTTTGTTTGTTTTCTGTACATCTGCTTTAATATTCGTTTTATTTATTGGTCTCTGACGTTTCTGTATTAGGCCTACTATATTCTTATATTTCATTGCAAGATTCGTAGAAAAGGAGATATGGGACATTAATCGATTTAGAGGGGTATTAACACCCCGTTTTCTTATAGGGGACGTCCCATACTTTATACACCCCTCATATGAAACCATTTTATTGCAGCGTTTTCAAGATATGGGACATTATTCGATTTAGAAGACTCTAAAGATCCCATTTCTAATAAGTACAAGAAATGAATGGTCGGTTCTTATATAGAACGTCCCATACTATATGCACACCTCATATGAAACCATTTTACTGCAGTGTTTTCAAGATATGGGACATTATTCGATTTAGAGGGGTATAAAGACCCCTTCTAATAAGTACAAGAAATGAATGGTCAGTTCTTATACGGGACGTCCCATATTTTATGCACACCTCATATGAAACCATTTTACTGCAGTGTTTTCAAGATATGGCACATTATTCGATTTAGAGGGGTATAAAGACCCCATTTCTAATAAGTACAAAAAATGAATGGTCATTTCTTATATGTGACGTCCCACACTATATGCACACCTCATATGAAACCATTTTACTGCAGCATTTTTGAGATATGGGACATTATTACACTTTAGACGACGCTAAAGACCCCATTTCTAATAAGAACAAGAAATGAATGGTCAGTTCTTATACGGGACGTCCCATATTTTATGCACACCTCATATGAAACCATTTTACTGCAGTGTTTTCAAGATATGGCACATCATTCGATTTAAAGGGGTATAAGGACCCCATTTCTAATAAGTACAAGAAAAGAATGGTCAATCCTTATACTGATCGTCCCATACTTTATGCACACCTCATATGAAACCATTTTACTGCAGCGTTTTCAAGATATGGGACATTATTCGATTTAGAGGGGTATAAAGACCCCATTTCTAATAAGTACAAAAAATGAATGGTCATTTCTTATATGTGACGTCCCACACTATATGCACACCTCATATGAAACCATTTTACTGCAGCATTTTTGAGATATGGGACATTCTTACACTTTAGACGACGCTAAAGACCCCATTTCTAATAAGTACAAGAAATGAATGGTCAGTTCTTATAGGGGACGTCCCATACTTTATACACACCTAATATGAAACCATTTTATTGCAGCGTTTTCAAGATATGGGACATTATTCGATTTAGAAGACGCTAAAGACCCCATTTCTAATAAGAACAAGAAATGAATGGTCAGTTCTTATACGGGACGTCCCATATTTTATGCACACCTCATATGAAACCATTTTACTGCAGTGTTTTCAAGATATGGCACATCATTCGATTTAAAGGGGTATAAGGACCCCATTTCTAATAAGTACAAGAAAAGAATGGTCAATCCTTATACTGATCGTCCCATACTTTATGCACACCTCATATGAAACCATTTTACTGCAGCGTTTTCAAGATATGGGACATTATTCGATTTAGAGGGGTATAAAGACCCCATTTCTAATAAGTACAAAAAATGAATGGTCATTTCTTATATGTGACGTCCCACACTATATGCACACCTCATATGAAACCATTTTACTGCAGCATTTTTGAGATATGGGACATTCTTACACTTTAGACGACGCTAAAGACCCCATTTCTAATAAGTACAAGAAATGAATGGTCAGTTCTTATAGGGGACGTCCCATACTTTATACACACCTCATATGAAACCATTTTATTGCAGCGTTTTCAAGATATGGGACATTATTCGATTTAGAAGACTCTAAAGATCCCATTTCTAATAAGTACAAGAAATGAATGGTCGGTTCTTATATAGAACGTCCCATACTATATGCACACCTCATATGAAACCATTTTACTGCAGTGTTTTCAAGATATGGGACATTATTCGATTTAGAGGGGTATAAAGACCCCATTTCTAATAAGTACAAGAAATGAATGGTCAGTTCTTATACGGGACGTCCCATGTTTTATGAACACCTCATATGAAACCATTTTACTGCAGTGTTTTCAAGATATGGGACATTATTCGATTTAGAGGGGTATAAAGACCCCATTTCTAATAAGTACAAAAAATGAATGGTCATTTCTTATATGTGACGTCCCACACTATATGCACACCTCATATGAAACCATTTTACTGCAGCATTTTTGAGATATGGGACATTATTACATTTTAGAGGACGCTAAAGACCCCATTTCTAATAAGTACAAGAAATGAATGGTCAGTTCTTATAGGGGACGTCCAATACTATATTCACACCTCATATGAAACCATTTTACTGCAGCGTTTTCAAGATATGGCACATTATTCGATTTACAGGGGTATAAAGACCCCATTTCTAATAAGTACAAGAAATGAATGGTCAGTTCTTATATGGGACGTCCCATATTTTATGCACACCTCATATGAAACCATTTTACTGCAGTGTTTTCAAGATATGGCACATCATTCGATTTAAAGGGGTATAAGGACCCCATTTCTAATAAGTACAAGAAAAGAAAGGTCAATCCTTATACGGATCATCCCATACTTTATGCACACCACATCTGAAACCATTTTACTTCAGTGTTTTCAAGATATGGGACATTATTCGATTTAGAGGGGTATAAAGACCCCATTTCTAATAAGTACAAAAAATGAATGGTCATTTCTTATATGTGACGTCCCACACTATATGCACACCTCATATGAAACCATTTCACTGCAGCATTTTTGAGATATGGGACATTATTACACTTTAGACGACGCTAAAGACCCCATTTCTAATAAGTACAAGAAATGAATGGTCAGTTCTTATACGGGACGTCCCATATTTTATGCACACCTCATATGAAACCATTTTACTGCAGTGTTTTCAAGATATGGCACATCATTCGATTTAAAGGGGTATAAGGACCCCATTTCTAATAAGTACAAGAAAAGAATGGTCAATCCTTATACGGATCGTCCCATACTTTCTGCACAGCTCATATGAAACCATTTTACTGCAGTGTTTTCAAGATATGGGACATTATTCGATTTAGAGGGGTATAAAGACCCCATTTCTAATAAGTACAAAAAATGAATGGTCATTTCTTATATGTGACGTTTCACACTATATGCACACCTCATATGAAACCATTTTACTGCAGCATTTTTGAGATATGGGACATTATTACACTTTAGAGGACGCTAAAGACCCCATTTCTAATAAGTACAAGAAATGAATGGTCATTTCTTATAGGGGACGTCCCATACTTTATACACACCTCATATGAAACCATTTTATTGCAGCGTTTTCAAGATATGGGACATTATTCGATTTAGAAGACTCTAAAGATCCCATTTCTAATAAGTACAAGAAATGAATGGTCAATCCTTATACGGATCGTCCCATACTTTATGCACACCTCATATGAAACCATTTTACTGCAGTGTTTTCAAGATAATGGACATTATTCGATTTAGAGGGGTATAAAGACCCCATTTCTAATAAGTACAAAAAATGAATGGTCATTTCTTATATGTGACGTCCCACACTATATGCACACCTCATATGAAACCATTTTACTGCAGCATTTTTGAGATATGGGACATTATTACACTTTAGAGGACGCTAAAGACCCCATTTCTAATAAGTACAAGAAATGAATGGTCAGTTCTTATAGGGGACGTCCCATACTTTATACACACCTCATATGAAACCATTTTATTGCAGCGTTTTCAAGATATGGGACATTATTCGATTTAGAAGACTCTAAAGATCCCATTTCTAATAAGTACAAGAAATGAATGGTCGGTTCTTATATAGAACGTCCCATACTATATGCACATCTCATATGAAACCATTTTACTGCAGTGTTTTCAAGATATGGCACATCATTCGATTTAAAGGGTATAAGGACCCCATTTCTAATAAGTACAAGAAAAGAATGGTCAATCCTTATACGGATCGTCCCATACTTTATGCACACCACATATGAAACCATTTTACTGCAGCATTTTTGAGATATGGGACATTATTACACTTTAGAGGACGCTAAAGACCCCATTTCTAATAAGTACAAGAAATGAATGGTCAGTTCTTATACGGGACGTCCCATATTTTATGCACACCTCATATGAAACCATTTTACTGCAGTGTTTTCAAGATATGGCACATCATTCGATTTAAAGGGGTTTAAGGACCCCATTTCTAATAAGTACAAGAAAAGAATGGTCAATCCTTATACGAATCGTCCCATACTTTATGCACATCTCATATGAAACCATTTTACTGCAGTGTTTTCAAGATATGGGACATTATTCGATTTAGAGGGTTATAAAGACCCCATTTCTAATAAGTACAAAAAATGAATGGTCATTTCTTATATGTGACGTCCCACACTATATGCACACCTCATATGAAACCATTTTACTGCAGCATTTTTGAGATATGGGACATTATTACACTTTAGAGGACGCTAAAGACCCCATTTCTAATAAGTACAAGAAATGAATGGTCAGTCCTTATACGGGACGTCCCATACTGTATTCACACCTCATATGAAACCATTTTACTGCAGCGTTTTCAAGATATGGCACATTATTCGATTTAAAGGGGTATAAAGACCTCATTTCTAATAAGTACAAGAAATGAATGGTCAGTTTTTATACGGGACGACCCATATTTTATGCACACCTCATATGAAACCATTTTACTGCAGCGTTTTCAAGATACGGGACATTATTCGATTTAGAGGGGTATAAAGACCCCATTTCTAATAAGTACAAGAAATTAATGGTCAGTTCTTATACGGATCGTTCCATACTTTATTAACACCACATATGAAACCATTTTACTGCAGCGTTTTCAAGATATGGCACATCATTCGATTTAAAGGGGTATAAGGACCCCATTTCTAATAAGTACAAGAAAAGAATGGTCAATCCTTATACGGATCGTCCCATACTTTATGCACACCACATATGAAACCATTTTACTGCAGCGTTTTCAAGATATGGCACATTATTCGATTTAGAGGGGTATAAAGACGCCATTTCTAATAAGTACAAGAAATGAATGGTCAGTTCTTATACGGCACGTCCCATATTTTATGCACACCTCATATGAAACCATTTTACTGCAGTGTTTTCAAGATATGGCACATCATTCGATTTAAAGGGGTATAAGGACCCCATTTCTAATAAGTACAAGAAAAGAATGGTCAATCCTTATACGGATCGTCCCATACTTTATGCACACCACATATGAAACCATTTTACTGCAGTGTTTTCAAGATATGGGACATTATTCGATTTAGAGGGGTATAAAAACCCCATTTCTAATAAGTACAAGAATTGAATGGTCAGTTCTTATACGGGACGTCCCATATTTTATGCACACCTCATATGAAACCATTTTACTGCAGCGTTTTCAAGATATGGCACATCATTCGATTTAAAGGGGTATAAGGACCCCATTTCTAATAAGTACAAGAAAAGAATGGTCAATCCTTATACGGATCGTCCCATACTTTATGTACCCACATATGAAACCATTTTACTGCAGCATTTTTGAGATATGGGATATTATTACACTTTAGAGGACGCTAAAGACCCCATTTCTAATAAGTACAAGAAATGAATGGTCAGTTCTTATAGGGGACATCCCACACTATATGCACACCTCATATGAAAGCATTTTACAGCAGCGTTTTCAAGATATGGGACGTTATTCGATTTAGAGGGCTGTAAAGACCCCATTTCTAATAAGTAGAAGAAATTAATGGTCAGTTCTTATAGAGGACATCCCATACTTCCATTACTCTATGCATACCTCATATCAAACATTTGTACTACAGCATTTTTTAGATATATGTAATCATTCTACTTTATACATATTAAAAATTAGATTTTTATATAAGTAGAAAATACTAATAGTTAGTTTTTATATGGAACGTCTCATACAATATGCATATGTCATTTCAAACCATTTGCATTTTGGAGATAAATGTCATTATTCTATTTTATACACCTATGAAGACCTCATTTCAAATAAGTAGAAAGAAATATTGGTCAGTTTCTGTAGTTTCCATAGGGGATGTACGGTACAGTATGCATACCTCATATCAAACCATTTTACTGCAGCATTTGGTATGTCACTTTATTTAACATAACATGCCTTTAAGTAGCCCATTATTTTTCTAATAAGTATAAGAAGTCATACAATATATCATATAAAAACATTTTACTCTTGGATTTCGGGGTACTACAAAATGTGTACAGTGATAAAACATGCGGTTTTGTCTGTACTTTGTACATCCATTGTTGGATTTAAAAAAACTTTTACTCAGTCAAAATAGAAGACAAATCGTGTAGAGGATTCAGAAAAAAAATCTAAATTACAGTACACAAGGATCAAAACTTGTCAATGAAGATAATGAACAGAAGGGATTAAACAAAAATGGGCTAATTAGACAAAAAAAAAAAAAAAAAAAAAAAATTTTTTTGGAGGAAATCCAGCTGGAGTAGAGGAAATAGGAACAAGACTAAACTATAAACAAAGGTCACAGAAACCCAGAAACATAACAATGCTGCTATACATTTTATGACTTTTTTTTTTTTTTTTTTTTTACATTTTATGTACATCTTTGGAGGTCTTTCAGTCCACATAATCATTGGTGGTTGAGTAGTTATGATTTGTTACAATTTTGGCAGTGCCAGTCATCCTCGCCAAAAATGGCATTTGAGGGTATATTTAAACAGGTGGGATGGTACCAGCCATGGCACAATGAACACTGCACCATGACTTCTTTATTGTGTGCTGTCCTGCACACACAATGGACACTGACAGTGGTTTGTCTAAACTTTTGTTTACGCAATTTTGCCTCTATTTTGAATACTATCTTCCCTGTTCTGAAACACTTGATGAGTTCTGCCCTCATCCGACCCTCACGGAACTGACAATTCTCAGGTCTAATGTTGCTGCATAGTGCATATGCAAATCCAATTGCAAGCAAGCCACAGTTGCTGCTATTGGTTTGCTGCTGAACAGTAGGAAACATGACCACAAATTGGTGTTCCTTTGGCCTTAACATCCATGATAAGGCCTGTTCAGTATTGCTGTCCAACATTGTTGAGAGGCTGTCATAAATGCAAACCTCATTATTTTCAGCAAAGAGGTTGCTTGCTGTCACCCAGTGGTTTCCCCCTGTGTGCAAAATTTGAACAAATGGCCTGGCTGGAGTACCCACAATCCCTCCCCTTTCTAAAACACTAAATAAAAGAGATGACTGAAACCCATCTATGTCATTGTACTCCCTTGCAAGAAGGTGAGACGCAAAATCGATCTCATCACTGCTGAGCCAATGTTGGGGGTGCAGAATCGAAGTAATGGCACTGCCTTTGGGGGCTTGCTGTGTTCTAGAGAGTCTACATGGAGGCAGTTTTTCAGTGGGGTTCTTCCCATACCAGCATGGACCAAGGTTCCTGCCTCTTAGCATTTGCAGGTGATGATGATTTTTCAAAGGGCCAACATCCTGAGGCATAGGATTAGTTTTTGTTAATATCATTTTAAAAGGAATAAATAAATATGAGACATTGTCATAAGTTCACAAGTTGAATAGTAATCAAACAATAACATTTTGCTATTAGAATTATACAAGAAGGTGTAACACTGCATCAGACTTGGTGTCACAGCCTAAAAATACACCGTAGTAGGCATTATGTTCAGAATTAATAATTAATAATTAATGAATTAATAATCTGTCACAATATCTTGGGTTTGTTTGCTATAAACTAATTTTTTACTTTTTTTTCAAAATATTAATATATTTTATGATGTTTAAATTATATAATGAAGTATGATGTACTTATAACACCAACAAAAAAATATTTGGTCTGTTATTTGATATACCTACAGTCTTAACATTGTGACAGAAATTACGATAGTTAAAAACATAATCACATCAAACACATGAATTAACAGATTTATATTACTGCATTTGAAAACTGTTAAATTTCATAAATACAATATAAATAAATGAATACCTTTGTGGCTTTAGTGTCAGCAGATTGGATCAGTATATCTTCTGTTGTTTCCGTCAGTGATGTGGCACATGCTTCCACAGCAGTCTAAACAAGGCATACGATACACACAAACATAGACATATTAAGGTCTTCACCTCGGGATACAGTTTTTAAAGTCTGCTTTTATTTCATCTCTGTAAAAACTCAGCATTATCACACTATGAAAAAAGGGTTGATTAGAGTTCCCAAATCTTGTAATATAAATTGTGATGCTAAAGGAAGTCTTAGTTTTACAATGGACTACTACACTCACCAAGTGTTCTCCTTCCAGACTTTTTTCTGGGGTTGTTGTTTGTAGTTCAGCTATCGGGGTCAGCACTATGGCCTGTATTTAAATAACAGCACTCATGTGATCAAATGTATGTGCAGTTGGACTTTTTTCACACTTTACTCAATTCAAAATCTGTGTGATGTAAACTTTTGCATATAAACACCACTAACATTTTGAACAGTCCTGCTTATAGGCTGTGTAAAGTTTAAGTATTTAAAGGGATAATTCACCCAAAAATTAAAATTTGATACTTATCTGCTTACCCCCAGGGCATCCAAGATATAGATGACTTTGTTTCTTCAGTAGAACACAAACGAAGATTCTTAACTCAAACCATTGCAGTCTGTCAGTCCTATAATGCAAGTCAATGGGCACCCAATCTTTGAGAGTAAAAAAAAACATGCACAAGACGCGAAACGATCAGTTTGTGCGAGAAACTGAACAGTATTTTTACCGATCGGAACCGATCTGTCGCGCGTATACGTCACTCATTGTTTATACAGTGCACAGAGATTGTGGGTATGACGGCTAATCAAAGATTGCTTCCGGCGCTTGCGTAAACTACGCCAGAGCACATACAGACGTCACGCATTGGATGCTGTGCACGCGCTCAGGGCAGTTGGACATAGTGGTGTATTAGAGGAAAAAAATTATAAAAATACTGTTTAGTTTCTCGCACAAACCGATCGTTTTGTGTCTTAGGACATCAATGTACCATCACAAGCTGCAGGGTTTAATTTGGATTTGTCTGTGAATGTTTTTTTTTACTCTCAAAGATTGTGTGCCCAATGACTTGCATTATAGGACTGACAGACTGAAACGGTTTGAGTTAAAAATCTTCGTTTGTGTTCTACTGAAGAAACAAAGTCACCTACATCTTGGATGCCTTGGGGGTAAGCAGATAAGTATCAAATTTTAATTTTTGGGTGAACTATCCCTTTAATTAGTATAAGCAATTATATATGCATGTGCAGTCCAATAATTTTCATGTAAAATAATGTCATTACTCCATTCATACCTTTTCACCTTTATTTTCATCAGACTGGGTGTCTGTATGTACATTTTTTTCCATCAAGGATGTGTCACATCCTTCCACTGTAGTCTAAACAAGTCATAAAACATACATTTTAATGATGCAATTATAGTACTTAAAGTCTCTCTCTCTCGCTCTCTCTGTGTAGTTAATATAGAAAGTGTAGATGTACAAATTTCAATACAGTATATATACATTAATAACTTTTGTATTTCAGTACAAATTAATGCAACTACTCATTGAGCACCTTTTATGAACACATAAAAGGTGCTCATTTGTTGCCACCTACTGTAGTAAATTTGTACAACGGACAAATGGTAACTGCTAGTATTGGAACTAATAATTTGGATGAACAGATTCAAATCACTCGAGTCACTGGGATGAATCAAAATTCTACAGCTAAAATGGCTTGGATAGCTTATTGTGCTTACCAAGTTTTGCCTGCAAACATTTTCTTCTTGTTTTGCTGCTTGTGGTCCAGTTTTTTTGGTCAGAACCTTGGGCTACATTAAAAATAAAGACAGTACATTACGTATTTCATAAGAATTGTTGATGTGTGGTTTCGACTGTTTCATACTTGTCATAAGTCAGACCTCTGTGGCTCTCTCTGATGGCCACCGGAGGGCACCCTCACCTGAATACTGACTCTTTCCACGGACTCCATTTCCCATAACCCACTGGGCTGCTGATTACCTGCCCAGGTGTAGCTCATTACCTGGCCTATTTAACCAGCACTCTCTGTTACACTCACTGCAAAGTCTTGTTTCTGCCCTGGCTGACATTACTGAGCGTTTATCTTTCCTTTGATTGTTATTCCTGTGTATGACCCCAGACTGCTCTTGATCTTTGTGAACCCCGCCGTCTGCCTTTGTGAACCTTGCCTTGGAACTCTGAACCTTTGCTTGTTGCCCCGACTCCCGCCTGGTATTGTTTACGTCTCTGCTCTGCCTCTGATATTCCTGTATGTGCCTGCTGATCACTTGCCTGTTTGATTCTGTCTCTGTCTAATAAATCACACTGCAAATGGATCCACATGCTTCTGACCAATCATTACAATACTAAGTTATATAATAAATTAACATCGTCCTACCTTTTTGGTTTTCTTGAAGGGGAAGACTTTTAGTAATGGTGATACATAAATGCCTTTCTTGAACCGTCTTCTTTGTTTCCAGCGCTCAACCTCTACCCTGTGTGTCTACATTTACAAATATGTTTGGAAACATTGTTGAAAACAGGATTACTTAATAGTTAAAATTAGCCATAAATTAAATATTTTGGAGACAAATTATTTACTCTAACTTTTTTCTTGTGGGTAGAGTCTGAAAACTCTCTCAGCAGGGCATTATGGGATGTTTGATAAATATGGACAAAATCATCCAGCCGTGTGAGGCGGCGTCTTTGAAAGCGCACACGTTTCAGGTCCCACTGGCTCTTCTCCATAATGCCTTGGGTTTTGTTGTCATTGGTGTAATTCTAAAAAACAAAACAAAAAAAAAATATATATATATATATAGACAAAACACACATTGCTGTTTTGTAAACTGTCATAGATGTATTAAAGAACAGATGCATTGTACAAACAATGAAACACAGACCTGTGTGTCCAACTGGCTACACCGCTCAAATTTCTTTGAGAGATTTTTGTAGGCGAGACCTCTTCCATGGCGGCCCAAATCTCCTTAAAGATATTTAATTGATTTAAATACTTGTATTTCAGAATTTTTTAATGGAAAAAATAGGTTACACTTTATTTTAAGTTGTGTTTGTTACACTGTAATTATACATTTAACTACTGAGTAATGTGAAGTATCTACATGCGCTTACTATAGAGTTAGGATTAGTGTTTGGTATGGTTTAAGGCAGTGGTTCCCAAACTTTTTCTGCCAGGCCCCCCTTTTGTAGAGAAAAATATTTTCAAGACCTTTTCAAGTCTCTTATGCTCACCAAGGCTACATTTATTTGTTATAAATACAGTGAATACTGCAATATGGTGACATATTGTCAATTTAAAATATCTATTTGAATGTTTTAACTAGTGCTGTCAAAGTTAACGCGTTAACGGCGCTAATTTTATTAACGCGCGATTAACGCAGCGTGCATTTTCTGTTTGAGCCATGGCCTACCCGTGGTTGGAGAAATGGATGGAGATGCTGTCAGTGTTGCCAACTTAGCAACTTTTCAGACCCCTTTAGCTACTTTGTATTTTTTGTTTTTGTTTTTTGTTTTCAAAAAGAGCCTAGCAACCAATCTTTAGTTTTTGCCCAAACCTTATTTAGTTTATGAGACTAGCTGGTACTGTACATCGCACAAGCGCGAGCTCTCTCTCTCTCTCTCTCTCTCTCTCTCTCTCTCTCTCTCTCTCTCTCTCTCTCTCTCTCTCCTCTCTCTCTCTCTCTCTCTCTCTCTCTCTCTCTCTCTCTGGGTCTGCTCTGTTCAGCATGTAACTTTTTGTGTTCAGAATTTGCAAAATGCATATAATGAGCGAGTACATCATGAATTCATCTTCCAAACCGCGTTTTTGTCTTATCCTGAATCACTACGGTACACTTATAATAAGTGCTTATTTATGGACTATTGTAGCCTGGTCAGATTGTCACCGCTGCGGAGTAACACATACCTGCGTGAATCGCCATAGACATAAACTTAGAGAAGTAGCTCCGGTTAGAATGTTCTTCCGCGGGATGCTTGCAGTTCTGTTTATTAACCGCTAGAGTGCCAAAAGTTACATAGTGCTGCTTTAAAACCGATATTATGTTGCTTCTCTAATTTTACATGCAAGTATAGCCGAAATCACAGAACAGCTATTGTCTTTATCTTATGTTTAGGCTATTTGATTTCATCAGACGACAGCTCGATTATCAGGATTTTTGTGCAGATTAACATGTTGAAAGGTAGAGCTGGTTCTTAATGGGTCGCGTTTTAGTCACTATTTCATATTCATTCCGTTATCTGACAACAGAAAATATATCTATGAAAAAATATATATCAATGAAAACAGTTTTATTGAGAATTTAGCTGCATCAAAATACAGTATGTGGGCACAGAGAGGCAAACAAATGTCATAATAAATAATAAATGTACATTTAGCATGTTCAGAAGAAGTGATCTGCCCTGTAGTCTGAAAATGTAAACAGTCTTGTCTAAGTCAATTGCTCAGTGCAAATAAAGAGAAGTAATGGGAACCTGGTATTTCTATGTTCTTTTTCATGTGTATAATAGACATGAACAAGTTCTTTGAAAAACATCTATGACCTTTGAAACATGTCCAGTCTTCATGCTCTAGATTAACTATGGTTTCACTAATAATAAACATATATTGCATAAAGCATCCATATTTGTCCATGCCCATGTCAATTAGAGTATTAAAAACTTTAAAAAGTATTAATTTAAGGTACATTTAGAACAGATAAAAACGTGTGATTAAATTGTGATTAATCGCGAGTTAAATCGTGACAGTCATGCGATTAATTGCGATTACATATTTTAATCGATTGACAGCCCTAGTTTTAACATATATGCTACTTTATTCCTGTGATCAAAGCTGAATATTCAGCATCATTACTCCAGTCTTCAGTGTCACACGATCCATCAGAAATCATTCTAATATGCTGATTTGCTGCTCAGTAATCATTTGTGATTATTATCAATGTTGTAAACATTTGTGCTTCTTAATATTTTTGAGGAAACTATTTTTTTCACGATTCTCTTATGAATATTTGAAATTGTCCTTGGTGTCAGAGAGCTGGAGTTCGTCAGATATAGAACGGGACATCAGTTTATTGTCATGCATTTGTCGACGAGAGGAGCATAACCTCATAGTCCTTCTGACATTTGCCGCTGGCTCTGATATCTCTGTAGTGGTTAAACATAAGATATAATTTGTTTTGGGTAAATCTAACAGATAATCTTTGGTCTTTATTCTATTGCTCTATTAATATGTTAAAATTAAAATGAAAACAGACAATGTTTGATATAATATTTCGTTTCATTGTAATGTATGTACGCTCCCTGAACTACATTTCTGCGGTTATCAATATGTTTAAATGAAAACGAAAAGAGGCAGTGGTGTTTGATATATTTCGTCTGTAAATACAGTGAGGAAGATTGCAGCAGTCGAGGCGAGCTGACTGACGTTATCAAGTACGCTGCTCTGCGTCGTCCCATCCGCGGGATTCACACTCCCGAGTCTAACTCGTGAAGTTCGAACTACCAAGGATGCAAGTCCGAAATTTGCGTACTTGGTATTGAGAAACACGCGCAGACCTAACGTTACGTCACGAATCTTCTCGCTACTTTAGACCGCGATGGAAACGCAGACAGCAACAGGTCTGGGGGGGAAAAGTTCCTTCGAAAAAAGTTCCCGGGACATATTATTGTTCCAGGTCATTTCGGTGGAAAAGCGGCTTTATAGTTCTACATGGCTCCCTCAGGGAGCCTCCCTGCAATACAACTCTGCAGAGGATTCTTTTGCAAAATAATCTGCTGACTTTACACTATCCCTTAGCCTTGCCACGCCCCCCTTATCATGACTCTGTAATTTCACGAGAAGTATGCAAAAGGGTGCGCGATTAATCGCTATAAAATATTTTTATGTATTGACAGCCCTAATTTATAGTTATTACGTATAACATGTGCACAATGTTGCAATGACACTAAAATAAAGTGTAACCAAAAAAAATATATAAAATATATATATTTTACATTGCCATTATTGTTTATTACACTGCTTGAGGGTGCTGAGACCCCCTGTGCTAGGCATATACTTGTCTACAATTATCTCTTCAGCTGTGTTTCATTCATTCATTCAGTCATTCATGCAAATTGTTAAATATTTGTCAAACTATGTCTTTGTTAGTGTGGCATGAGCTTTGACACAAGCAATTAAATGCAAGTGTTGCTGCAGACCAAGCTGTTTCAAATAGGTTGATCTTGATTCCTGGACATCAAGCTCCACCCATTGGCTCTGCAGTGAGCAGCCTCTCATTAATTGCTAAGTGTCCCATATGTAAGCTGAATTGATGACAAATAAACAACTTGAAATGGCACTTATTGAAACATTAGTGATAGTATACTCACCCAGCATTAGTGCAGACCAGAGAGGGGCATGAGGCAAGAAGTACTTTACCAGATTGGGCATGAATGTGGCAGAATAGTATTTATTTGGCTCCCCCACATCATGTACAGGTGTCTCTGCAATGATGTGTTCAAAGTGCCTCTGAAAAGGTGTGGGTCCCATGTCGAGCTGAAAATTGATAACAATAATTCAATGTGAAAAGTTGATATGTTGATTTTTAAATATCATTGTCTTCTCTTATGTTGAGTAGGTTTTTGAAGTCATTAATTATGGTTTTATTTATATTTTTAATAATTATTAATTATCATTGTCTCCTTTTATGCTGATAGTTCCACAGAAATAAAAAAAAATCACCTTTAACAAACACTCTAAATATCTAAAATAAAATAAAACCTAAAAATATAAAAAATAGCCACCTCTACATCCTCATCTGTAATGACTGTCATATCTCCAGGAATGCCTATGTTCAACATCTTGTTCTGGAGATTGCAGAAATGCTTCTCAACATTATCGCCACTCTGGGGGCTTGAAAAGACCACTGTCATGCTTATTAGGATGTCTTCCATCTCTACCAATGTAGTTGCAGATGTCAACAAGCCAAAAACATGCATGGACAGCTGGTAGTTTTGGGGAGAACTGCAAAAATAGAAATGTTAGCAAATATACTTTTCCAGAAAGACATTTTCAAACACTGTATTATACAGATGTTTAATAAGTTAAGTCAACAATTAAAAAAGTAATCAAAACATTGCAACCCATAAGGAAAAATCACGGACTGTTAGTCAATAGAAAAGGGTATGTTTTGCATGCTGGTCCTTAGCACAAATTTAATATTGCTTGAGAACTTACTGTTAAAATACTCTCAGCGTAAACCAATTGACCAAAATGGAATTCATGCTGGTTTATGCTGAATTTTCAGCAGGGATATGACATAACATAAACAGTGATTGGCAAATGAATATTTGTCCTACTAATAACATACAAATGCTTGTTATGGAATAAATTATTCATCAGAGTGCTGAAGCTGAAGTCCAGCTTTTTTTTTCTCGGTTACAGTTGGTGAGTTGTGTTAAGGTATAACGAGGGAGAGGCAGTGTATATATGATGTGGGATCTATTGCTTAAGAAAATTTATGAAATTAGCATGTGTATTAATGCACACTTACTGTTTCTTACAGAAGACTTTGGCATTTTTCATTACATGGCTCAAGCAACGGTGCAGAATTGGAATCTTAAATTCCTCATCCCTCAACTTTCCAGTAACCACTTCATAGTAGATTTGCAGCAGCTGGCCCAGAGATACTTTGCAGAAACTATAGGCAACAGCCTGAAGTAGAACGAGGGACCCATCACACATGATCATTACTGGTCTCCTCTGTGATGTTTTTCCAAACAATCGAAAGTAATCGGTTTGGAATGATTCCAAAAAGTAGGTCACAGAAGAGGTGGTGTGGTCACAAGTTACATACGTTGCAACAGGAACTGGAGAAGCACCCTTAATTGGATGTCTTACTACCAGCTCATAAATGTAAAATGGAGCTGATTTTCCTTTGGCTTTTTGTATGATGCTTCCTGTGGCATCAATGTACACAACATCTGTTTTACATCGCTGGTGGAACAGTCGTATTGAACTTTGTGACCACAGCATCACTCCTCGAGGATGCAGGAGCACCTTCTGGAGAATTTTTTCAGAATCAGTTCTCTCCTCCACCATCTTCTGAAGACTCAGAATTTCATTAAGATGCCGGCGAGCTTTTTTCCTGCTGTTCCATGATATATTTTTCAGCACGGCAGGTGTAGGGGCTTTATCTCTACACCCTGACTCGAACACCAAGCTGTCGATTTTTTCTATATTTTGCAAATGTAGAGCCCTTGGGAGTATGGACTCTAACTGCTTGGCAAAATTATGCCTTTCATCAGCCCGCACAGGTCGTCTTTTTAATTCTTCCAGGCTATGGCACACTTCACCTCCCTGAAATGTGACAGCTGCTTTCAGGGTACTCTCATCTGTTAGAGTGACCTCAACACAGACAGGACAGTCTGCAAATGTGCAGTACCCCAGACAGTGGAAAAGAGGTCCCCTTCGTTTGGACCCCTTAATCTTGACGTGGTGTCTTTTGAAAGCAATGCTACAGTAGGGGTGCACTGACTCTATGCCTTTGGCAATAACATTTGTCCACTGAAGATCTCTGAATTGATACTGAGATTGTCTTTTCCTAAGGTCACGCCAGGTTTGGCTGTTAATAAAAAAAAAACATGGATGTCTTGGCAGTGTGTGTCTAAAAAAGAGGTCAGTATCCACATTACTGTTCTCCGATGTAGTGTCACTGTTGCCAGTGTCCTGTGAGGGCAAAAACAATATATATATATATATATATATATATATATATATATATATATATATGGGTATGTGTGATAAAACAAACAACAGAAAAAGACCAAAATCCAAAGAAGGAAGGTCAGTGCTATAGTATAGGATAGCAAAGATTACCATCAACTGAAAAATAATTTCAATTAATGCACAAAACAGTGACTGTAAACATTTAATAGTATGTCTTTATCTACTTTAATGCTACATTTTCTCAATAAAATAAATTTAATTAGTCCATTACTTTTTTTAAATATCTGCTTTTAACAAGGAAATTAAAAATGTCTTCCTACACATAATGTTGTTGTATGGGTATATTTTGGATATGCAAGCAAAATTTGATATGCAGTCATTATGTATAAATATTTTGAAAAGTATTTTGGCATCTCAGAGACTTTTACACCATTGGAGTAAAAACTTTCTAAATCAAAGTGTTGTAGTCATGGAAGCACTAACCTTCTTTGAGTGAGAAATGCACTTCAAAATATCTCCATCATTAGTCAAATTAATTTGGTATGCCTGGATCGGACTGTCCACAGGTGGTTTCTAGATAATACAATGTACAAATAACCAATAATGATGACAAAATAAATATCAGATATGAAAATAATCACAACAATATGAGCAACATTTCAAACAGCATGGTAAAATCATGACAGACTATTGACCTTGGGAGATGGTTCACCAGTCACTGGACTGTCTCTGTCAGCATTGCTGTCTTGTGGCTGGGCAGATGTAATCAGTGAAGGTTCCTCGAAAATCAAAACAGTTGGGGCAAACTAAATTTAGATTGCCAAGTTATTTACATTACAAAAAGAGTACACAATCAAGTTATTCAGGGTAAAGAGCATTTAAAATTGATTTGCATTACTCGAATCATACCTTCTGTGATGGCGAAATCCCAACAAAATCTTCTCTTTCTTCATTACTCAAATCATTTTCAAATGCCTGTGCAGAGATCTCTAGTGAAGTTTCCTTGAAAATTGATAAAGTAGATGATCAAAAACAAGAAAATTAGATGTAGAATATTACAATAATACTGTGAAAATTATGAAATATCCTAACACTCGTACTAGACTGTAATTTGTTAAATTTTCACATTTACAATCAGCACAATTAGCATTACTGAAACCAAACCTTCTGTGATGGCGAAATGCAATCGAAATCTTCTCTTTCTTCATTACTCAAATCACTGTCAGATATCTGGATAGGACTCTCTAGACATAACCTCTATGTAATACAATATACAAATAACAGACGATAAATTTAAAAAAAAGAAGTATCAGATACAAAAGTAATCACAGTAATATGAGCAACACTTAAATTTATATTCAAACAGCATGGTAAAATCATGACAGACTATTGACCTTGGGAGATGGTTCACCAGTCACTGGACTGTCTCTGTCAGCATTGCTGTCTTGTGGCTGAGTAGGTGTAATCAGTGAAGGTTCCTCGGAAATCAAAATAAAATAGAGGGGCAAACAAAATGTAGATTGCAAAGTTCTTTACATTAAAAAAAAAGAGTACACAATCAACTTGTTCAGGGCAAAGAGCATTTAAATTTGATTTGCATTACTCAAACCATACCTTCTGTGATGGCGAAATCCCAACAAAATCTTCTCTTTCGTCATTACTCAAATCATTTTCAAATGCCTGTGCAGAGATCTCTAGTGAAGTTTCCTTGAAAATTGATAAAGTAGATGATCAAAAACAAGAAAATTAAATGTAGAATATTACAATAAAACTGTGAAAATTATGAAATATCCTAACACTCTTACTAGACTGTAATTTGTTAAATTTTCACATTTAAAGTCAGCACATAAGTGTAATGTATTTTTTTTTTTTTTTATAATACAATTTAATGTTTTACGTTTTCTCAAGTAATACTTCTTTGTTTCAATATGTGTTGAATGCATATTATAGGCTAGGGGTATTTAATCTTTCAAATTCCATGGACCCCCAAATGTGATCATCCTATTGTGAGGGACCCCATCTTAAAAACCTTTAAAATACAAGTTTTAAAGACATCTATCCTTTGTAAGTAATAAATTTATACAAAGAAACATTATTATTATACATCTACAATTACTTTATATTAAGTTTCATTATTATAATTATATTATACGAAATATAGTAAGGTACTGTTAAACATATTACTTATTTATTGAATTTTAATATGTAACTTAATATTTCTTTATTTATATTACTCAAAAAAGCATATTTAATTAGTTTTTTATTTAAATTAAACTTGCTTAATCTTATAAATATTGATATTATTTATATAATTAATATTAATATAATATTTATTTTACATTGTCATTACATAAACACTGAAACACTGTTTATCCATATTAAAAGTGCTTGTGATGTGCATGTGTTTTTTTTTTGTTTTTTGTTTTTTTAATTACCTGCAAGTGTGCAAGACATGCATTTTTAAGCCGAATCCTGTTGGTCTTGGTATTTGGAATTTGCAAGTCTGTGCAAAGATTACCCCAAGTGCCACTGGAGTGATTTGCACTTACATCTGTTCCGGATCCATATGGTTGTAAAGCATGCTGTATATCTTTTAAGGTAAGCTCGATTTTACGACGCTGGATGTGGGGAGAAATAATACACGCTTTATTACTCCACATAAGTACGAAAATTACAAATAGCAAATAGAATAAATGAATAAATTACAATTTAATCACAATCAGCAAACTATCAACATGAGTTTTTTCACATTCATTGTAGAAGAACTGATATATTGTATACAGTGGCCACAGATATTTGGACTCTTAAGCCACTTTGAAAAAAAGGAAATCATGTATTTGTATATATAATTATTTTTATATATATGTAAAATATATATCTAAAAACAGTGCAATGAACTTTCAGTGAATACAGCACAAGCAAACCTTTAAATAAAATAATAATAATAATAATAATAATAATAATAATAATAATAATAATAATGTACACAGGATTTACAATTATTAAGCACTGCCCACATTATTCAAAAGAAAATACATTGTCAAAGACAAAACATTATCACTCTTTATGGAACATTTTCATTTGTATTATAGTAAATTACACATGTGGCTTGTTTTAAAATACAGTTTGAAGAAATACGTTCATGAAATACATACATTATTAGTTATACATAATACAGTTAGTTTAAAAATAATTGAATGAATGCCTCAGACAAATACACACAAGTGCTGCATTTGTTTGGAGAGTTCTTGAAAGAAGTTTGATATTTAGTACTGTAATACTGTGGAATTCATACATTTTAAAAAGTGACATTACAATAAATGTTCAAAAGTCTCAATACAATTTGTGGCCACTGGGTAAAAAATAAAATAAAATGTAGGCTTACCTTTCCAAATGTTGAAAAGAAATATACTCTGTAAAGATAGAAAACCAAGATTCAGCATAATCATAAGTAAAACAAAATACAAAGACTATATGGTAGAAGTGAGAATTTGGTTATATACTGTATGTTTATTCTTATTGGCATTTTTAAATGATTAATATATTGAGTATGAACACAAATAAGGCATGATAGATCAACAAAATAATAAAAAATTAACATGCCATTATGAAACAACAAAAGTTGCACAGTTATTCATATAGGTCTATTGAAAGTAGCAATTAAATGAATACATTTATTTACAATTATGAAATGTATGAATTAAAATGAGTTAATAATTGTAAAAAAATAATATTATATAATTTTCAATTAATGTGTATATAAAAGCGCACATATGATGTTTCTACAAATCGCAATCACTGGTATCATTTAATTGACTCCTTTCTGTTGCGAGCTATTGCGCAATGACAAAGTTTTTATTATTAAATAATTCCACTCATTATTATATTATTATGGATAATTTATTAACCAAAATTATAAATCAATGTCAATTTAAATTTATTATTATTATTATTATTATTATCGTTTCAAGACTTGTACTTGGCCAGACCTGGGCACATCCGGCCCGCATGAGGTAATTTGTGAATTAAAAGTCAGTCGCAAATAGGTGTATAATTAGGTGTACGCAATACAACCGCACTGCTTTTATTTTCAAGGCAACAGCTTTGTTTCCTGATAATGAAACAACTTAAAATCAGTTTAAAACTGATTTTATTTCTGTGAACTCATAGAAACAACAAAACATTGCTTTTGTAAAATAATGAAAGCAGGACGCGCATTCTGCCATCTCTGAAGCTGGAGCGCGTCAGAAAAAAGAACCGAAACTCGGCGTAAGGCTGCCTCACAGACATGTGAAATAGGCTAGGCCTATATCTATTTAAAATGTCTACTTTAAACGAACCAATTCAAAAACAAATATTTCCTGATTATTGTAATCTGTATGAAGGTTGCATTTCTCTCTAAAGGCGCGTCCAGTAGGCTACTCTGGAGATGAGAGAGAATTAATAAATAATTAAAACATCTCCTTTTTTCCAACACATTCATGATCATTAGGCGACTTTTGCCTGTGCTTGGTGGCAAACTTTATAGGCTACGTGTGCTTGAGCGCGGAATATATTGAAGCTCATTTGATTATTAGCTTTAATATAAACATGCAATTAGTTAATAATGACTTAAATGAACGACTAGTTAAGTTGTTGGAGGCAGCCCTATTAAATAGTCCTACCAGCTAGACGTCTCTGTTAAGGTTTTTAAAGCATTTTAGCAACGCGTTTCCATTGTCGGATAAATTCCGCTTTCAGAACTGTCACGTCCGTAAGAGAGAGATGTCCATCCGTAACGTTGATTTTTCCTCTGAAACACAAAAAAAAATTTAGGCTAAATAAAAAAAAAAAATAGCCTATGTAAGCTATATTTTATGTTGTGAATAGCCAACCCTTTACATCTGGCAGATATTGTTGCTTCATGGGCTGTGCATTGTAAATCACAGAAAGTCTACAAATAGGCCGTTGTCTCCAAAAAACTCGTTTTTTTTTGGTTTTTTTTTTGTTATTTATTTATTTATTTATTTTATTTATTTATTTATTTATTTTTTTGTCACGTCCGTAACGCATGCTATCCTATTTTCCTGATCTTTTATAGACTGATGCTTTACTTATGTCTGGACTCTATTTTCAGTGGTTTAGAAAAATATAAAGAGATAGTCCAATATAGCTATTGGTAATGAATACATTCTATGAGAATGTGTGTTTCAGATTTTGACTGCGAATGTCACGTCCATAATCTTTGAAATACTTGATTGTTTGTTCAAAATTGTAATGGTAGTTTTTGAAACACTGCAAAAAAATGCACATTTTCAAAAAAATTCACATTTTTTGTGAATGTTCATTAGCTACTGGTATAATTGTGTGCTCCACATTTTCATTGTATGATTGTAATGTTCAATTTATAGAGAGATAAAATATATTGTGCAGAACTGAGTTAAGTGTATTGGTCCGGCCCTCTGCAACCGCCCAAATTTCTCATGTGGCCCCTTGGGAAAATTAATTGCCCACCCCTGTACTAGGCCCTACATGCTAAAATGTCCATCTCATAGTCTGCAATTTTACCACCACCTGTTCCTGGGCGCAGTCCCTTCAGCACCTCACTTAAAAAATTCCCGCGCTTATGACTGAATAAGTAATTCACCTCAGAAGTGTAAAGTAGACATGTCAATCGACTTCAAAACACATTTGTAAATGTAATACGTTTCTACGGACAATAATAGTATCCATTTCGGGATATGTAACTCCAATACACCATATTAGCTAAATGAAGTAAAACAGTTCATTGAGGAATTAAAAAAAAAAAAAAAAAAAGTTGCACCGTTCCCCCTCAACGGTTCTGTCACATTATTTCTGACCCTTATTCACTTGTAGGGGTAATAAAGTAATGCACGCATTAATCAGTCTTTGTTAACAATAAATTAATACCCATGCCCAAATGTATTTATGCATCTATTAAATTATTGTACAGAATTACCACTTACCCCTTTCTTCTGCAACTCGTGATGGCGGTAATGCATAAGTATCGACAATGAAATATGATATGACAAATGTAAATCAGACATATTAAAAATATATTTAAAAAAATAAAAAATTAATAACCGTGGTTGTTGTGATTTTGTTTTAAATTAAAAACATGCCTTTATTTACCAGCACGTTGCTGGGCGCTGTCCCTTCAGCACCTCACTTAAAAAAATCCCGCGCTTACGACTGAATAAGCAATTCACCTCAGAATTTTACAATATACATAGCAATCAACTTCTAAACGCATTTGTAAACGCAATGCATTTGTACATACAATAATAGTATGCATTTCAGAATATGAAGCTCGAATAAACAATATTACCTAAATGGACTAGTTTATTGAGGAATTTAAAAAAAAAAAAAAAAAAAAAAAGTTGCAATGCTTCCCTCAACTGTTCTATCACATTATTTTTTATCCATATTCACTTTTATTGATAATAAAGTAATGCACGTATTAATCAATCTTTGTTAATCATAAATTAATACCCATGGCCAAATGTATTTATGCATCTCTTCACATTATTGCAGAGAATTACCACTTACCCTTTTCTGCGGCAACTCATGGCGGTAATGCATAAGTATCGACAATGAAATGTGATGTGTCAAAAGTAGGCCTACGTCACAAAATAAATAAATAAAATAAAAAGCAAATATCCGAGATTGTTCTGATATTGTTTTAATTTCAAAACATAACTTTTAAGAAAAAGATGTAAATATAATAGATTAGTTTAATAATTAAAAAAAAAAAAAAAGATAATAAATGTTTGAAGTACATCCAATAGTGTCTGCTGAGGGTTGGTCATGCTTTTACAAATTCATATGTAGGCTACATAGTTATTATTTATAATTATATCTTTATAAACTTAAGTTATAAGTGTAATTACTATATTAATATTTAAAGCGCCACAAATGGCAATTTTATCATATGAAATTGCCAAAACATTATTTTAAACAGATAATGCCAATAACAACTGCAGCTTAAGTCAAATAATAACAAATATAAATTCTTGGCAAATCTGCTGATTTAGCTGATTTGCTGCAGTGCTGTCACTCCACGTAATGTTTCACAACCATCAGCTGGAGTGCTCATGATCTCCACCAGAGTATACTCCTCCCGTCTCCTTTGTTATCTGATCATGAACTTAATTTCCCATAACCCATTGCGTGGACTCATTAGGCTTGATTACTTACAGGTGTGTGTCATTGTCCTGTTTTTAGAAAGTCTTGTTTTTGTTGCACAGTCTTTAGTGTATAAATTAGAATAATGACATATACCTCCAAAACGCTGCAGTAAAATGGTTTGATATGAGGTGTGCATGCACTCTTAAAAGTCCTGGGTTATTTCTGTAAACAAATTGTTGGGTTAATTGTGCTGGGTAATAATTCTGGGTTGTTTGAGGTACTGTAAACACACAGTTGGGTTGTTCATGTTGGGTCAAATGGACCGCAAGGGGTTCTTTCTGGGACGTCCCCTATAGAAACTGATCTTTACTTTTTTCTACTTATTAGAAATGAGGTTTGTATAGATGTATAAATAATGATAATGACATATATCTCCAAAATGTTGCAGTAAAAAGGTTTGATAAGAGGAACGCAAACAATATGAGAGGTCCCCTATAGAAACTGACCGTTAGTTTTTTGATACTTATTTGAAAAGTCTTTATAGATGTAGAAAGTAGAATAATGACATGTCTTCGAAATGCTGCAGTAAAATGGTTTGATAAGAGGAACGCAAACAATATGAGAGGTCCCCTATAGAAACTGACCGTTAGTTTTTTGATACTTATTTGAAAAGTCTTTATAGATGTAGAAAGTAGAATAATGACATGTCTTCGAAATGCTGCAGTAAAATGGTTTGATATGTGGTATGCATACAGTATGGGACATGCTCTATAGAAACTGACCTAGACTTTTTTCAATTAGATATTAGGTCTTTATATGTCTCTGAAGTCAAATAATGTGATATATCTAAAAAATGCTGCAGTAAAAAGGATTGATATGAGGTGTGCATACTGTATGGGACGTCCCCTATATAGACTGACCATTGTTTTTGTTTTTTTTCTACTTTTTATAAATTAGGTTTTTATAGATGTATAAAGTAGAATAATGACACATATCTCCAAAAAGGTGCAGTAAAAAGGTTTGATATGGGGTACGAATACAGTATGGAAAGTCCCTTATAAAAAAATGACCATTAGTTTTTTCTACTTATAAGAAATGTGGTCTTTATAGGCATCTGAAGTCCAATAATGTGATAAATCTAAAGAAAGCTGCAGTAAAATTGAGTCATATAAGTTATACATAATGTATGGGACGTCCCTCATGAGAACTAGCCATTACTTTTTTAAACTTTTTAGATTTTTTTTTAGAAAACTTTTTAGGTTTTTATATGCATCTGAAGTCAAGTAATGTGACATACAGTATCTCCAAAATGCTGCAATAAAATGGTTTCATATGAGTTACGCTTACTGTTTGGGACGTCCCCTATAGAATCTGATCATTACTTTTTTCTACTTATTAGAAATGAGGACTTTATATGCCTCCTAAGTAAAATAATGTGATATATGTAAAAACTTCAGCAGTCAAGTCACCTTTATTTATATTGCGTTTTTTTTACAATGTCAAAACAGCTTTACAGTGATAATGGCAAATAATTTTGACTGCACAGCTGCGCCTGCTCTTAAAGAAAATGGTGTTAAAATATTGTACTTATTTTTTAATGTAAGTATATAGTAGTTAAGGCCACCTAATATAAAGTGTGACCAAATATTAATATTGATATATTGATTCATTCCGTTGTAAATATCAATTGTTATTAATTTAGTTAATTTATCTATATATTAGCACTGGAGAAAACAGTGATGTCATCGTCCAGCTCAGTTCAGTTCGCATACAATAGTGTCAATGCAGGCAGATCAAAAACATTGTTGAACAACGGCAAGGAAACCAAACTCCAGCAGGTGACATCAGGTTACCAACAGGTGATAAAAATGGAGTAATAAACCTTGGGAGAAACCAGGCTCAATCGGGGGGCCAGTTCTCCTCTGGCCAACAGCAAACAGAGCTTGATTATGATTCAGGCAGCATTACTAGGTCATAAGTCTGATTGGGATCGCAACAGTCAAATTATTTAATCAAGTTCCATCTAGTTGAAGATCCTATTCATCACGCTGGTATGGGAGGGTTTTTTGGGAATCTGTGTCACTGGCTGTCGTGTCGATGAAGCCTTCACACAGGGGATGATCCAGTTGACACAATCTCTGCTGACACTTCAGGGCTGCGTTGTTGTCGTGTCTACACACAGGTCCTCCATCTGATCTGGATACAGCCCGGATCCAGCCGACCACGGTAATCCTTGGAATAACAATCAAAAAGACTAATATTAGCGTAGATGGAATTCTTCTTCTGATGTAACGAGTACATCTGGTGTTACAGGAAGTGTTCCTGGTTCAGGCTGACCTAATTTATGCAGCCTAACAATCCTTTTTATCAATTTAAATTGATAATGTGTTATGTGTATGCCAGGTTAAAGAGATACGTTTTTAGTCTAGATTTAAACTGACAGAGTCTGTCTGATTCCTGAACAATGCTAGGAAGTTTGTTCCAGAGTTTACAACATTCACTCCCCCCTCCTACAATTCCTGCCAGACCTGAGACTCGAACCTGTGACCTTTGAGTTACAAGTCTGACTCCCTGTCTGTATGGGACATCCCCTATAGACATTGACCATTACTTTTTTCTACTTATTAGAAATGATGACTTGTTAGGCCTCTCAAGTCAAATATTGTGATATATCTTAGAAATGCTGCCGTAAAAAGGTTTGATATGAGTTATACATACTGTATGGGACGTCCCCTATAGAAACTGACCAATAGTTTTTTTCTGCTTATTTGAAATGAGGTCTTAATAGATGTAGAAAGTAGAATAATGACATATATCTCCCAAATGCTGCGTTAAAATGGTTTCACATGAGAAATGGGGTCTTTATAATCCTCTAAAGTCCCATGTGTATCACAAAAACACATATCACCTCATACTTATTAGAAATGAGGTCTTTATACCCCTCTAAATCGAATAATGTGCCATATCTTGAAAACGCTGCAGTAAAATGGTTTCATATGAGGTGTGAATACAGTATGGGACGTCCCCTATAAGAACTGACCATTCATGTTTTGTACTTATTAGAAATGGGGTCCTTATACCCCTCTAAATCGAATAATGTCCCATATCTTGAAAACACTGCAGTAAAATGGTTTCATATGTGGTGTGGATAAAGTATGGGACGTTCTATATAAGAACCGACCATTCATTTCTTGTACTTATTAGAAATGGGATCTTTAGAGTCTTCTAAATCGAATAATGTCCCATATCTTGAAAACGCTGCAATAAAATGGTTTCATATGAGGTGTGTATAAAGTATGGAACGATCCGTATAAGAACTGACCATTCATTTCTTGTACTTATTAGAAATGGGGTCTTTATACCCCTCTAAATCGAATAATGTCCCATATCTTGAAAACGCTGCAGTAAAATGGTTTCATATGAGGTGTGAATACAGTATGGGACGTCCCCATATAAGAACTGACCATTCATGTTTTGTACTTATTAGAAATGGGGTCTTTATACCCCTCTAAATCGAATAATGTCCCATATCTTGAAAACACTGCAGTAAAATGGTTTCATATGTGGTGTGCATAAAGTATGGAACGATCCGTATAAGAACTGACCATTCATTTCTTGTACTTATTAGAAATGGGGTCTTTATACCCCTCTAAATCGAATAATGTGCCATATCTTGAAAACGCTGCAGTAAAATGGTTTCATATGAGGTGTGAATACAGTATGGGACGTCCCCTATAAGAACTGACCATTCATGTTTTGTACTTATTAGAAATGGGGTCTTTATACCCCTCTAAATCGAATAATGTCCCATATCTTGAAAACACTGCAGTAAAATGGTTTCATATGAGGTGTGAATACAGTATGGGACGTCCCCTATAAGAACTGACCATTCATGTTTTGTACTTATTAGAAATGGGGTCTTTATACCCCTCTAAATCGAATAATGTGCCATATCTTGAAAACGCTGCAGTAAAATGGTTTCATATGAGGTGTGAATACAGTATGGGACGTCCCCTATAAGAACTGACCATTCATGTTTTGTACTTATTAGAAATGGGGTCTTTATACCCCTCTAAATCGAATAATGTCCCATATCTTGAAAACACTGCAGTAAAATGGTTTCATATGAGGTGTGAATACAGTATGGGACGTCCCCTATAAGAACTGACCATTCATGTTTTGTACTTATTAGAAATGGGGTCTTTATACCCCTCTAAATCGAATAATGTCCCATATCTTGAAAACACTGCAGTAAAATGGTTTCATATGTGGTGTGCGTAAAGTATGGAACGATCCGTATAAGAACTGACCATTCATTTCTTGTACTTATTAGAAATGGGGTCTTTATACCCCTCTAAATCGAATAATGTCCCATATCTTGAAAACGCTGCAGTAAAATGGTTTCATATGAGGTGTGAATACAGTATGGGACGTCCCCTATAAGAACTGACCGTTCATGTTTTGTACTTATTAGAAATGGGGTCTTTATACCCCTCTAAATCGAATAATGTCCCATATCTTGAAAACACTGCAGTAAAATGGTTTCATATGTGGTGTGCGTAAAGTATGGAACGATCCGTATAAGGACTGACCATTCTTTTCTTGTACTTATTAGAAATGGGGTCTTTATACCCCTCTAAATCGAATAATGTCCCATATCTTGAAAACGCTGCAGTAAAATGGTTTCATATGAGGTGTGAATACAGTATGGGACGTCCCCTATAAGAACTGACCATTCATGTTTTGTACTTATTAGAAATGGGGTCTTTATACCCCTCTAAATCGAATAATGTCCCATATCTTGAAAACACTGCAGTAAAATGGTTTCATATGTGGTGTGCATAAAGTATGGAACGATCCGTATAAGAACTGACCATTCATTTCTTGTACTTATTAGAAATGGGGTCTTTATACCCCTCTAAATCGAATAATGTGCCATATCTTGAAAACGCTGCAGTAAAATGGTTTCATATGAGGTGTGAATACAGTATGGGACGTCCCCTATAAGAACTGACCATTCATGTTTTGTACTTATTAGAAATGGGGTCTTTATACCCCTCTAAATCGAATAATGTCCCATATCTTGAAAACACTGCAGTAAAATGGTTTCATATGAGGTGTGAATACAGTATGGGACGTCCCCTATAAGAACTGACCATTCATGTTTTGTACTTATTAGAAATGGGGTCTTTATACCCCTCTAAATCGAATAATGTCCCATATCTTGAAAACGCTGCAGTAAAATGGTTTCATATGAGGTGTGCATAAAATATGGGACGTCCCGTATAAAAACTGACCATTCATTTCTTGTACTTATTAGAAATGAGGTCTTTATACCCCTTTAAATCGAATAATGTGCCATATCTTGAAAACGCTGCAGTAAAATGGTTTCATATGAGGTGTGAATACAGTATGGGACGTCCCCTATAAGAACTGACCATTCATGTTTTGTACTTATTAGAAATGGGGTCTTTATACCCCTCTAAATCGAATAATGTCCCATATCTTGAAAACACTGCAGTAAAATGGTTTCATATGTGGTGTGCGTAAAGTATGGAACGATCCGTATAAGAACTGACCATTCATTTCTTGTACTTATTAGAAATGGGGTCTTTATACCCCTCTAAATCGAATAATGTCCCATATCTTGAAAACGCTGCAGTAAAATGGTTTCATATGAGGTGTGAATACAGTATGGGACGTCCCCTATAAGAACTGACCGTTCATGTTTTGTACTTATTAGAAATGGGGTCTTTATACCCCTCTAAATCGAATAATGTCCCATATCTTGAAAACACTGCAGTAAAATGGTTTCATATGTGGTGTGCATAAAGTATGGAACGATCCGTATAAGGACTGACCATTCTTTTCTTGTACTTATTAGAAATGGGGTCCTTACACCCCTTTAAATCGAATGATGTGCTATATCTTGAAAACGCTGCAGTAAAATGGTTTCATATGAGGTGTGAATACAGTATGGGACGTCCCCTATAAGACCTGACCATTCATGTTTTGTACTTATTAGAAATGGGGTCTTTATACCCCTCTAAATCGAATAATGTCCCATATCTTGAAAACACTGCAGTAAAATGGTTTCATATGTGGTGTGCATAAAGTATGGAACGATCCGTATAAGAACTGACCATTCATTTCTTGTACTTATTAGAAATGGGGTCTTTATACCCCTCTAAATCGAATAATGTCCCATATCTTGAAAACGCTGCAGTAAAATGGTTTCATATGAGGTGTGAATACAGTATGGGACGTCCCCTATAAGAACTGACCATTCATGTTTTGTACTTATTAGAAATGGGGTCTTTATACCCCTCTAAATCGAATAATGTCCCATATCTTGAAAACACTGCAGTAAAATGGTTTCATATGTGGTGTGCATAAAGTATGGAACGATCCGTATAAGAACTGACCATTCATTTCTTGTACTTATTAGAAATGGGGTCTTTATACCCCTCTAAATCGAATAATGTGCCATATCTTGAAAACGCTGCAGTAAAATGGTTTCATATGAGGTGTGAATACAGTATGGGACGTCCCCTATAAGAACTGACCATTCATGTTTTGTACTTATTAGAAATGGGGTCTTTATACCCCTCTAAATCGAATAATGTCCCATATCTTGAAAACACTGCAGTAAAATGGTTTCATATGAGGTGTGAATACAGTATGGGACGTCCCCTATAAGAACTGACCATTCATGTTTTGTACTTATTAGAAATGGGGTCTTTATACCCCTCTAAATCGAATAATGTGCCATATCTTGAAAACGCTGCAGTAAAATGGTTTCATATGAGGTGTGAATACAGTATGGGACGTCCCCTATAAGAACTGACCATTCATGTTTTGTACTTATTAGAAATGGGGTCTTTATACCCCTCTAAATCGAATAATGTCCCATATCTTGAAAACACTGCAGTAAAATGGTTTCATATGAGGTGTGAATACAGTATGGGACGTCCCCTATAAGAACTGACCATTCATGTTTTGTACTTATTAGAAATGGGGTCTTTATACCCCTCTAAATCGAATAATGTCCCATATCTTGAAAACACTGCAGTAAAATGGTTTCATATGTGGTGTGCGTAAAGTATGGAACGATCCGTATAAGAACTGACCATTCATTTCTTGTACTTATTAGAAATGGGGTCTTTATACCCCTCTAAATCGAATAATGTCCCATATCTTGAAAACGCTGCAGTAAAATGGTTTCATATGAGGTGTGAATACAGTATGGGACGTCCCCTATAAGAACTGACCGTTCATGTTTTGTACTTATTAGAAATGGGGTCTTTATACCCCTCTAAATCGAATAATGTCCCATATCTTGAAAACACTGCAGTAAAATGGTTTCATATGTGGTGTGCGTAAAGTATGGAACGATCCGTATAAGGACTGACCATTCTTTTCTTGTACTTATTAGAAATGGGGTCTTTATACCCCTCTAAATCGAATAATGTCCCATATCTTGAAAACGCTGCAGTAAAATGGTTTCATATGAGGTGTGAATACAGTATGGGACGTCCCCTATAAGAACTGACCATTCATGTTTTGTACTTATTAGAAATGGGGTCTTTATACCCCTCTAAATCGAATAATGTCCCATATCTTGAAAACACTGCAGTAAAATGGTTTCATATGTGGTGTGCATAAAGTATGGAACGATCCGTATAAGAACTGACCATTCATTTCTTGTACTTATTAGAAATGGGGTCTTTATACCCCTCTAAATCGAATAATGTGCCATATCTTGAAAACGCTGCAGTAAAATGGTTTCATATGAGGTGTGAATACAGTATGGGACGTCCCCTATAAGAACTGACCATTCATGTTTTGTACTTATTAGAAATGGGGTCTTTATACCCCTCTAAATCGAATAATGTCCCATATCTTGAAAACACTGCAGTAAAATGGTTTCATATGAGGTGTGAATACAGTATGGGACGTCCCCTATAAGAACTGACCATTCATGTTTTGTACTTATTAGAAATGGGGTCTTTATACCCCTCTAAATCGAATAATGTCCCATATCTTGAAAACGCTGCAGTAAAATGGTTTCATATGAGGTGTGCATAAAATATGGGACGTCCCGTATAAAAACTGACCATTCATTTCTTGTACTTATTAGAAATGAGGTCTTTATACCCCTTTAAATCGAATAATGTGCCATATCTTGAAAACGCTGCAGTAAAATGGTTTCATATGAGGTGTGAATACAGTATGGGACGTCCCCTATAAGAACTGACCATTCATGTTTTGTACTTATTAGAAATGGGGTCTTTATACCCCTCTAAATCGAATAATGTCCCATATCTTGAAAACACTGCAGTAAAATGGTTTCATATGTGGTGTGCGTAAAGTATGGAACGATCCGTATAAGAACTGACCATTCATTTCTTGTACTTATTAGAAATGGGGTCTTTATACCCCTCTAAATCGAATAATGTCCCATATCTTGAAAACGCTGCAGTAAAATGGTTTCATATGAGGTGTGAATACAGTATGGGACGTCCCCTATAAGAACTGACCGTTCATGTTTTGTACTTATTAGAAATGGGGTCTTTATACCCCTCTAAATCGAATAATGTCCCATATCTTGAAAACACTGCAGTAAAATGGTTTCATATGTGGTGTGCATAAAGTATGGAACGATCCGTATAAGGACTGACCATTCTTTTCTTGTACTTATTAGAAATGGGGTCCTTACACCCCTTTAAATCGAATGATGTGCTATATCTTGAAAACGCTGCAGTAAAATGGTTTCATATGAGGTGTGAATACAGTATGGGACGTCCCCTATAAGACCTGACCATTCATGTTTTGTACTTATTAGAAATGGGGTCTTTATACCCCTCTAAATCGAATAATGTCCCATATCTTGAAAACACTGCAGTAAAATGGTTTCATATGTGGTGTGCATAAAGTATGGAACGATCCGTATAAGAACTGACCATTCATTTCTTGTACTTATTAGAAATGGGGTCTTTATACCCCTCTAAATCGAATAATGTCCCATATCTTGAAAACGCTGCAGTAAAATGGTTTCATATGAGGTGTGAATACAGTATGGGACGTCCCCTATAAGAACTGACCATTCATGTTTTGTACTTATTAGAAATGGGGTCTTTATACCCCTCTAAATCGAATAATGTCCCATATCTTGAAAACACTGCAGTAAAATGGTTTCATATGTGGTGTGCATAAAGTATGGAACGATCCGTATAAGAACTGACCATTCATTTCTTGTACTTATTAGAAATGGGGTCTTTATACCCCTCTAAATCGAATAATGTGCCATATCTTGAAAACGCTGCAGTAAAATGGTTTCATATGAGGTGTGAATACAGTATGGGACGTCCCCTATAAGAACTGACCATTCATGTTTTGTACTTATTAGAAATGGGGTCTTTATACCCCTCTAAATCGAATAATGTCCCATATCTTGAAAACACTGCAGTAAAATGGTTTCATATGAGGTGTGAATACAGTATGGGACGTCCCCTATAAGAACTGACCATTCATGTTTTGTACTTATTAGAAATGGGGTCTTTATACCCCTCTAAATCGAATAATGTGCCATATCTTGAAAACGCTGCAGTAAAATGGTTTCATATGAGGTGTGAATACAGTATGGGACGTCCCCTATAAGAACTGACCATTCATGTTTTGTACTTATTAGAAATGGGGTCTTTATACCCCTCTAAATCGAATAATGTCCCATATCTTGAAAACACTGCAGTAAAATGGTTTCATATGAGGTGTGAATACAGTATGGGACGTCCCCTATAAGAACTGACCATTCATGTTTTGTACTTATTAGAAATGGGGTCTTTATACCCCTCTAAATCGAATAATGTCCCATATCTTGAAAACACTGCAGTAAAATGGTTTCATATGTGGTGTGCGTAAAGTATGGAACGATCCGTATAAGAACTGACCATTCATTTCTTGTACTTATTAGAAATGGGGTCTTTATACCCCTCTAAATCGAATAATGTCCCATATCTTGAAAACGCTGCAGTAAAATGGTTTCATATGAGGTGTGAATACAGTATGGGACGTCCCCTATAAGAACTGACCGTTCATGTTTTGTACTTATTAGAAATGGGGTCTTTATACCCCTCTAAATCGAATAATGTCCCATATCTTGAAAACACTGCAGTAAAATGGTTTCATATGTGGTGTGCGTAAAGTATGGAACGATCCGTATAAGGACTGACCATTCTTTTCTTGTACTTATTAGAAATGGGGTCTTTATACCCCTCTAAATCGAATAATGTCCCATATCTTGAAAACGCTGCAGTAAAATGGTTTCATATGAGGTGTGAATACAGTATGGGACGTCCCCTATAAGAACTGACCATTCATGTTTTGTACTTATTAGAAATGGGGTCTTTATACCCCTCTAAATCGAATAATGTCCCATATCTTGAAAACACTGCAGTAAAATGGTTTCATATGTGGTGTGCATAAAGTATGGAACGATCCGTATAAGAACTGACCATTCATTTCTTGTACTTATTAGAAATGGGGTCTTTATACCCCTCTAAATCGAATAATGTGCCATATCTTGAAAACGCTGCAGTAAAATGGTTTCATATGAGGTGTGAATACAGTATGGGACGTCCCCTATAAGAACTGACCATTCATGTTTTGTACTTATTAGAAATGGGGTCTTTATACCCCTCTAAATCGAATAATGTCCCATATCTTGAAAACACTGCAGTAAAATGGTTTCATATGAGGTGTGAATACAGTATGGGACGTCCCCTATAAGAACTGACCATTCATGTTTTGTACTTATTAGAAATGGGGTCTTTATACCCCTCTAAATCGAATAATGTCCCATATCTTGAAAACACTGCAGTAAAATGGTTTCATATGTGGTGTGCGTAAAGTATGGAACGATCCGTATAAGAACTGACCATTCATTTCTTGTACTTATTAGAAATGGGGTCTTTATACCCCTCTAAATCGAATAATGTCCCATATCTTGAAAACGCTGCAGTAAAATGGTTTCATATGAGGTGTGAATACAGTATGGGACGTCCCCTATAAGAACTGACCATTCATGTTTTGTACTTATTAGAAATGGGGTCTTTATACCCCTCTAAATCGAATAATGTCCCATATCTTGAAAACACTGCAGTAAAATGGTTTCATATGTGGTGTGCATAAAGTATGGAACGATCCGTATAAGAACTGACCATTCATTTCTTGTACTTATTAGAAATGGGGTCTTTATACCCCTCTAAATCGAATAATGTCCCATATCTTGAAAACGCTGCAGTAAAATGGTTTCATATGAGGTGTGAATACAGTATGGGACGTCCCCTATAAGAACTGACCATTCATGTTTTGTACTTATTAGAAATGGGGTCTTTATACCCCTCTAAATCGAATAATGTCCCATATCTTGAAAACACTGCAGTAAAATGGTTTCATATGAGGTGTGAATACAGTATGGGACGTCCCCTATAAGAACTGACCATTCATGTTTTGTACTTATTAGAAATGGGGTCTTTATACCCCTCTAAATCGAATAATGTCCTATATCTTGAAAACGCTGCAGTAAAATGGTTTCATATGAGGTGTGCATAAAATATGGGACGTCCCGTATAAAAACTGACCATTCATTTCTTGTACTTATTAGAAATGAGGTCTTTATACCCCTTTAAATCGAATAATGTGCCATATCTTGAAAACGCTGCAGTAAAATGGTTTCATATGAGGTGTGAATACAGTATGGGACGTCCCCTATAAGAACTGACCATTCATGTTTTGTACTTATTAGAAATGGGGTCTTTATACCCCTCTAAATCGAATAATGTCCCATATCTTGAAAACACTGCAGTAAAATGGTTTCATATGTGGTGTGCGTAAAGTATGGAACGATCCGTATAAGAACTGACCATTCATTTCTTGTACTTATTAGAAATGGGGTCTTTATACCCCTCTAAATCGAATAATGTCCCATATCTTGAAAACGCTGCAGTAAAATGGTTTCATATGAGGTGTGAATACAGTATGGGACGTCCCCTATAAGAACTGACCGTTCATGTTTTGTACTTATTAGAAATGGGGTCTTTATACCCCTCTAAATCGAATAATGTCCCATATCTTGAAAACACTGCAGTAAAATGGTTTCATATGTGGTGTGCATAAAGTATGGAACGATCCGTATAAGGACTGACCATTCTTTTCTTGTACTTATTAGAAATGGGGTCCTTACACCCCTTTAAATCGAATGATGTGCTATATCTTGAAAACGCTGCAGTAAAATGGTTTCATATGAGGTGTGAATACAGTATGGGACGTCCCCTATAAGACCTGACCATTCATGTTTTGTACTTATTAGAAATGGGGTCTTTATACCCCTCTAAATCGAATAATGTCCCATATCTTGAAAACACTGCAGTAAAATGGTTTCATATGTGGTGTGCATAAAGTATGGAACGATCCGTATAAGAACTGACCATTCATTTCTTGTACTTATTAGAAATGGGGTCTTTATACCCCTCTAAATCGAATAATGTCCCATATCTTGAAAACGCTGCAGTAAAATGGTTTCATATGAGGTGTGAATACAGTATGGGACGTCCCCTATAAGAACTGACCATTCATGTTTTGTACTTATTAGAAATGGGGTCTTTATACCCCTCTAAATCGAATAATGTCCCATATCTTGAAAACACTGCAGTAAAATGGTTTCATATGTGGTGTGCATAAAGTATGGAACGATCCGTATAAGAACTGACCATTCATTTCTTGTACTTATTAGAAATGGGGTCTTTATACCCCTCTAAATCGAATAATGTGCCATATCTTGAAAACGCTGCAGTAAAATGGTTTCATATGAGGTGTGAATACAGTATGGGACGTCCCCTATAAGAACTGACCATTCATGTTTTGTACTTATTAGAAATGGGGTCTTTATACCCCTCTAAATCGAATAATGTCCCATATCTTGAAAACACTGCAGTAAAATGGTTTCATATGAGGTGTGAATACAGTATGGGACGTCCCCTATAAGAACTGACCATTCATGTTTTGTACTTATTAGAAATGGGGTCTTTATACCCCTCTAAATCGAAGAATGTCCCATATCTCCTTTTCTACGAATCTTGCAATGAAATGTAGGAAGAAGAATATAGTAGGCCTAATACAGGAACATCAGAGACCAATAAATAAATAAATAATACGAATATTAAAGCAGATGAACAGAAAAAAAAAAAAAAAAAAAAAAAAAACGAAAAATGTCATTTTATCTCAATTCTGGGCGTCTAGAATGAAAAGCTCTCTGAAAGCGCGTTTCCTCTGTGTTGTTCCCGCAATTACCGTAATCATAGTTATACGCGCGCACTATAATTTCAATCGAGGCTGGCTTGACCGTGTTTTCCTGAACTGCGGCTGGCTTGACCGCGGTGTTTAGAAGGTAGCGATAAATAGAGCCGATAGCTGATGTATAATTTGGTTCATTTAGTGAGTGTAATTCATAGAAATCGCCCAACAAGGGATGATATGATGATAGTTCGCTGGTCAAGCGCAGTGTGTTCGGCTAGCTACATATAACTGGATAATAGCATTTAATACATTCACGCCGATCACGCAACTTTCATTCCGAGAGACACATCGCGCAATTCAACATTATTAGACATGAAACATTTTCTCAGCGAGGGTTTTTTTGTTGATGTGAGAGCGGCTGGTTTCGTGCACATGCTAAAAACGCCTGTAACCAAGTCAAGTTACTGAAACGTCATAGCTTAAGCAATAGAGCCAGGCACTCATGCGAGCGAGCACAAGTCACCTTTTTTTGGAGACGGGAAAAAAGATGCAGGCAAAGCCAAATCGCTCGTTAAAGCCAAGGTCGGTTAGGGCAAAGGGTAAAATACATAAATATTTGGGAATGCATTTCGTTTCTTACCAGTGAGGAGTTTTTCAAGTCGGTTTTAGATGCCGTGTCTTTTTCCGCCTAGTCGTTCACGACCTCATTCCAATATGGCACAAAGTGTGAGTGCGCATGCGCCGTCTCTCATCCACGAGCCGGGGATTGATATTTGTTGGCTTTCAGCGATTAAAAAGGCGAACTTGCCACATTTTTGAACAGAACGTTTACAGCGTCCCACCGAAACAACGCTAATACAGCACTTTTGTTGATTATTAGAGCTTTTATTTGAAATGTGCATAGACTGAACAATAAAAACGCTGGGACGCAGTATTAAACGGTTGCTTACAACTGTCATAACCTGTTCAGGAGGTTAGCGATTATCCTGGTTTCTATAAGTTATTGGGATGAATGCAATCTATAGTTCTGTACACAAGGTTTGCCGTCCTTCCTCTCTGTTGTTTTGTTCAGTAAAGTGTTTGTCCTATTGGCCAGAACGCACCATTAAACAGAGCTTAATCTATCGCAACTGCGCCACGCTGAGCAGCAGCTCCTCTGTTACTCATCTTTCTGGATCCTTCCGTGGAAACACTGATTTTGCATTTTATATGTGATTGATTGATTTATGTATAGCATACTGAAGCTAAAATGATTGATTCAAAAACTTTGTTTTAAACAAAATCTCCATTTTCCTTTTTGGTGCCTGGTCAACATTTCAAAACAGAGAGAAAACAATCATTTTAAAATAAGATTTCAAATAAAAGAGCTTTGATTACCAGGTCAGGGATTGACATTTGTCCCCATAAAGTATAGATTAAATATTTTATCCCATAAAACAGGGCTTATCTCTTAAACTAAGAAGTTATTACTAATTTACTTTATTTAAAACCTTTTGATAGTCTTGGTTTGCTTTACACACTAATCATTTGGCAATATGATGCACATTTTTGTAAACTATGTTCTAAGACCAATTATCTTTTAACAATTTAATAACTTTGTTTGTTTCAGATAAGTTTCATCATGAAATAATCTGTATGCATTTTCTAAAATGGTTAATGAAAACAGGAATTGTTCTATTCCTGGTCTCAAATCATAACTATTGGGAACTATACAGAGTAAGATCAGAAATTTGCAAACAAAAATGTAGCATATTTTATTATTTCTATCAAGAAATTGTGCCTAAAAGGAAGCGATAATCAAATGATAAATGCATATTTGTTCTTACTTTTGAAATTATAGTTTTACAGTGTGAATCAATCAGTCTTTTATTCAAAATGGGTTTCCCACTAGTCAAACATGTGACCACTGACATGTTTACATGTAGTGTGAACATGATTTTTAGCCATTTTAATATTATTAATAGACCTTTAAAATATTAGATGCATCATATATGGTAGTTACACCTGTATACTAACATGTTTTACGTTCTTCCTTTCATGTAGCTTTGACCTAGACATCATCTTTCCAAGGGACAAACTGAAATTAAACAGCTCTGGTCATGTGACTGTTTACACCCGCCATGTAAAAATGTTCACATGAAATGAAGACAGTCTGCACTTTCATTTATAGTTGGTACCTTTGTGTAAAATACACTAACAACTTTTTTAAAACCCTTCAACCTCAAAAGTCACGCATATTACCAGTGCATCTGAATTTGCTGAAATGCACGGGGAAATGCTTCTTTAGGTCAAACGAGGCTTAACATGCAATTTAAACCCAACTCCGCGAGATGGCACTAGTTTCAATCTTTTCAAATTAGTTTAAGCGCCTGTGATGGACGGTGATGATGGCTCAGCACAAAGTAGCTTCACTAAATGAATGTCTTCCTGACAGTTCCTTAGCAAAATGATCTAAATAACCTACATTTCTGAACCTAAATTAATATGGGATATCCTTTGGGAGGTTATTAATTTATTTTAAAGGCAGTGGTGGTATGGCATTTTGGTAGAAACTATGATTACTATAATAAAAACTTTATGAATGGATGTGCCAGGACAGGACAGTGAAGCCAAAAGTCAAGATTAAAGTTGAAGAAACCTTTAATGGTGTTGAGTTCTGAGGAGTAAATTCTGTAAAAAAAAAGAGAACATTATTACCTCAAGTAACAACAACAGTTCAGAACAATATACATATATCGTTATATACAGTATCATACTTTATTAAAATACAGACATTAAATAATAGAACATATATTTATACTCTCACTTGCTCAAGAGATGTATATCCTCCACCCACCAATATACTGTACCAATAGTCTACCTATTACAGTACCATAAAAGCAACCCTATGTATAAACAATGTCTAGCAAGACATTAATATTTCTAGGTTTTCATATTGGAGAGGTTTTAAGGTTCACCTACACTAGACCTCCATTATAGATCCATAGTGAGAAAAAAAAAAAACCCACTATTCTGTGCACGCTCAGCTCAAGCTGGCAAAATCAGCATCTTATAATTACTTGTTTCAGATCAACAAGGATAAGATACAAAAATAACCACCAAATCATCCCACAAACAAACCTTAGCATGAGATTCTGTTTAACAATAAAATGTTGTATGAGGGAAAACAAGGAGGATTCAAGAGTGTTAAGAAGGCCACTATTCAATCAAATTGCAAAGTCCCAGCATATTATACAGACTAAAATATACAGTCCCTTTCTTTTGGGTTTCTAGAATTCCTTTTTGTCTGTCTGTTTGGATGTATGATAGTAAGGGCATTTTTTAAATCACATGAACGTATATTAGAGATATTACAAGAACAAATATAGTACATCAAATAAAGTTTTGATTTAAAGTTTTGATCATTTGATTAAAGAAGACATAAATACAGCATTATCTATTTGGACCATCCAGAAAGTATAACAAGTGTAACACTGGTTGAACTCCTGACTGCTATACGCCGTTTTGATTTGAGTTAGGCAGGTTTAGAGGATCCTGGTCGGAATGTCTTATTTTTCCATAATGGTCTCCATTTTGGGGTTAATGAAAGAGAAGCCAGCAAAGGCAGACTGGTCCATGGAGTCTATCAGGTTCTTGTCACTTTGAGAGAGACGAGGCTTCTCACTGAGGAACTCCCGGTCAAAATTGCTACAGTCATTGGGGGATTTCTGCAAGTAGAGGAAGAGAGATGTCAGAAAATAATTCTGAAGTCACTATCAAGACTGTTGAAGGGGTCATATCCTTCTTCATTTTTTGTCTGGTGTGACATGGGAAGTCTTCAGTGTCACATGATCTTTAAGAAATCATTCTAATATGCTGATTTGGTCCTCAAAAAAGATTTCTAATTATCATCCATGTTCAAAACATTAGTGCTGTTTAATATGTTTTGACAACATTTAAGAATGACAGATTTTTTTGTAAGATTAAAAATATCTTTCCCGTCACTTTTGATCAACTTAATGCATCCTACTGAATAAAAGCACAAATTTCCTTCAAGTCTTACTGTCCCCAAACTTTTGAAAATTAGCGTACATTCACAAAACACAATCACAAAACAATCTACGCTTTAATGTGCTGCTCAAACTGTTAAGATTCCACTGTTAAAAAACACATTTGCTGTCACCTAATGCTGTGATTCTACTGAAGTATATGCAGTGCAGAGCGGTAGGTGCTACACGCAGTCAAAAAAGAGGTTTTGTAAGATTTTTCCACATTTGACTTTTATCATTAGTTGTTCTGCAGTTTAGGAATACTAGTAAGAAGAAATAATAGGTAATGGTCAAGTTTCTGAATACCAAATAGGCATTGATGATGTATACTGTAAATGTGGCAATCTATTCGTCAGTCTGACGTCAATAACTTACTGAATAAATTGTCCACTTGGACTGGGGTGGAAGTTTTGATTTCTGAAAGTTACAGCATTTTTTCCATTGTAAATCCAACTCCTATCTCAACAGATTAAGGAAAATTTGATTGCTCTTGACATGATACAACCTCTTTAAAAGAGATTTCCTGTTATTGTAATGTCATCATTAGAGCACAGATAAGGCAAAGGTTATTGGTTTATCATTAACTTCTTCACAAGTTTTCAGCCATGAACACTACACTAGCTAAACATTTGTGACAGATATTTTGCTACTGCCTTTTGTTTCAGAGTACAGCAATAAGCTATGAAACACAAACAGTCCTTGCTTTGCATTATTTACATTTATATTGCATTACTTTGAATCATGCAATGAATTCAGCTGTAAAATGAATCATGCATGTAGGTGAAACCTCTTTTAACACCACTCATAGTAGTGTTATTTTAGTATTATTTATACACTATTATAGTATTTATTAATATTTTGAATTTGCATTTCTTTTCATAAATTAGTTTTCATTTTTTTCTATTTAGCTTTAATTTATTTTTACTTCAGCTGAGGAAGCATTTAAATTTTTTCATCTGTTATTTAAATTTTATTTAATTCAGCTTTATATCAATTAAGGAAAACAATTTTAAACAGTAAATCAAATCAAATCAGAATCGTACCACTTTTGGCTTGAATGGGGGAGACACCTCTCGTTTCTCCAGAGCAGGCCAATTGATTGTCTTGAAGAAGGCATGTCCACGGATATTTCCCACAACACCAAGCCGTCGAGTTGGATCCCGCTCAAATAACTGTGTAAATGTAAAAGGCACAGATTGAATGACTCCATAAAGCATCAGTACTGACGCCGTTCATTAAGATAAATCAATTGGTCAGACTCACTTTCTCCAGCAGGTCTTTGGTCTCTTTGGTAATCCACCGTGGGTAGTGAGGTACATCCATGCGGATCGAGTCGAACAGCTCGTCCTCATCATCGCCCTGGAACGGCGACTGGCCAATCAGCATCTCGTAGAGCAGCACGCCAAACGACCACCAGTCCACAGAGAAACTGTATTTCTGTCCCAGCAGGATCTCAGGAGCGATATAATCTGGTGTGCCACAGAATGTGGTTGCTCTGTTTTCTCCAAGCATGTTCTCTTTGCACATCCCAAAGTCTGCAATCTTAATATGTCCATCCTTGTCTAGCATCACATTGTCCAACTTTAAATCTCTGATTAGACAGAAAAACAGACATATGGATGTTTATGGCATGTTTTTGTTTGGTAATTTTCGTTGTATGAAATAGAGCAACTTTCTGCTAAATTACTAGTACATGACAATAAAAATAATCACAAACTTGAAATACAAAATTGAAAAAAGTAATATTGTAAAAATATAATATAATTATAATGTAATAAAACGTATTTTAAAATGTAATTTATCCCTGTGATGGTAAAGCTAAATTTTCAGCATCATTACTCAAGTCTTCATTCACGTGATCCTTCAGAAATCCATCTAATGTTTTGATTTGGTGCTCAAGATACATTTTTATTACCAATGTTAAAAACCAGTTGTGCTACTTAATAGTATTGTGATTTTTTGACATATAGACATTAGACATCAGATATTAGATTGACCCTCAGTCTCACTGAAAAAAAAAAAAGAATTTAAATAATCAAAATAAGAGTTTCTTCAACAAGGAACACTCATTTTACCTGTATATAATTCCTTTAGAATGGAGGTACTGTAGTCCACAGATGATTTCAGCAGCATAAAACCTGTGACAAGAAACAGATTTGACCAAAACATTTGCTGTTGTTTCACAAAAAACATTATTTCTTGATTACGGAAGACAAAAAATAAAGATATGCTACAGCAAAAAAGATCATTTATTCAGAATGGATGTCACTCACGTGGCTCTGTACAAATCAAAACGGCCTTTATCCTGAATGTGGAACATCAGATCTCCTCCATTCAGATACTCCATCACAAAGAATAAGTGTTCCTATTGATAAAACACACAGATCATCATCATTATTGAGTGATAATATATTTTACAGGAAAGAATGACCACAACACATCATTCTAAAACAAACTATCTTGGTTAGATCTTTGTGGGAGCCTGTCAAACAAGAAAAATCAAAGCTGACAGCAAGGCGATTTCACATAGCACTAATATTTTGTGTTATTCCGCTCAAAACATTTCCGGACTGCACAGACACAATGATAAGCTATTCCTCAAAGCTGTACTTTCATGATATATCATGAGCTCTCAAACAGAACTTGTTATTTTGTGTTGACAACATTCCATGTCATTATCATAATGTTTGATGTCAAATCCACTGTCCTTCACACATGCCAAGCAGGCTGATGTGCTGATCAAATCCCGACAGTCACGGAAACTTAGCATGTGTAACGGGGGGAACGATTTCTTCAGCATACATTACGGCAATGGTAAAAAAAACTTTTGTTCCTGCAATTGCTTTACTGTAACCATTGATTTGCATCATTTGACAGGAAGATATTTCACTTTGCACGACCACATTCCATATTCATCAGTAACTCTAATTCATTTGAACTTTTAGCAACACTAAAATAAATATTAGACTTATAATGCAGTCTTTTAGATAATCATTGCAACTATATTTGGGACATATCAGTGTATGTCCGTTTGGGGTCGGTAAGATTTTTTTTAATGTTTGAAAGAAGCCTCTTATGCTCACCAAAGCTGCATTTATTTGATTAAAAAAACAGTATGAACAGTAATATTGTGAAACATTACTGCAATTTCATATATATATATATATATATAAAAATCATTTTGATTTGGTGCTTAAGAATCACTTTTTATTGTAAATATTGAAAAGAGTTGGAAGCCACACATTTTTTCAGGATTCTTCGATGAATAGACAGTTGAAAACAACAGCATGTATTTGAAATAGAAATCTTTAGTGACATTATAAACATCTTTACTGTCACTTTTGACCAATTTATTGCTATTGCTACTATTTGACCAATCTTTGCTGAATAAAAGAGACCCCAGACTTTTAAATAGTAGTGTCTGTAACACATTATTTGGAAGAATGCTCACCTTCGACTGAAAGGTGCAGTAGAGGTGTGTGAGGAAAGGGTTTTCCCAGGCTAATGCTAACACTCTTTTTTCCACCATTGTGCACTCCACGTCATCATCCATAAGAACCACATCCTTCTTCAGGGCCTTTACAGCAAAATATTCTCCCCTTCCTTTGAGCTCAGCGAGCATCACCTGACAGAACATGGGAATTGTTTAAAGAGAGGACTGCATAACAATACAGTGCAGAAATCTGTATTCTGTGTGTTCCTTACCTTTCCAAAGCTGCCTTTGCCTAGTACCTTGTGGAACACAAAGTTGCTCATGGAGACGCGGGATGTGATGGTGGTGCTGGGAGGGGCAGGGGTCGTATCATCCCACAGTTTTCCATACTGAGAGCCCTCCGCTAATATTTGTAAACACAAATATACATATACGCCAATGGCCACACATTAATAAACACAAGACAAGGTTATAATAGCTAAATGAAACTAAAACATTTCTGGTATTAAAATAAAATAAATGTTAATTGAAATGAAATAATATGTAAAAACCTGTATTATTTTAGCCAGTTGCCAGGGCAACATTTCTTATTTTGATTTAGTTTCACTTAATACTAAAATAATTAAAACTGAAATAAAAACAAACACAAACCTTGATCTAGATATATCTAAATATAAATTAAAAAAAAAAAATTATATACATATATATATTTATACATTATATATATTATGTTTCAAATTTATATAAAAACCATACAGGTTTCTCAAATATACAAAAATAATGAAACAAGATCCTTTTCTTATTTCGCATCTAATTAAATTAAAATTTTATTTTAATTTTAATGTTTAATTTTACTTTTTTTTATTTTTTTATTAAAGATTACGTTTTGGGGCCACTTCATATTCAAATAAAATCAAAGCTAACTTATATAAGTTACCAAAACTAAGGAAAGCAATAATGCAGCAGGAAATAAATATGCAGTAATTCAAACTCACCACTAGGGTCCACTGGCACGTTTTTATCTATGGCTTGATAGATTCCAATATCTGACAGAGTGGGTTCTGGACGCTTTGTGGAAGATTTCTAAACACAATCAATGAAATAGTAAGCATGTTAGATGTATCTATTTATTTATTTATTTATTGCATACTGATGCAGAGAACAGCATGATGCTACATATGAACCCATGAAAACCCCAAAATAATGTAGCCTAATCTTTTAGGTTTACAAAATAATGATACTGCAAATGTCTTGAAAAAAAGCCAAGGTTGACTAGTTGAATAATTTACCAGGCTAACTTGAGTCAAAGCCTCAGCCAGGAGCTTCTGGTTGATTCCGCAGAGGTTGGCAACCTTGGCCTGGCATTTATGATGAACGTTCATACCACATTCTGAACAGAGAGAGTAAGTTGCATTAGATATTAACAGAGAAGAAACAAAAAGACAATGAACGGGAAAAACAGATGAGACAACCATTAATAAAACAACATCATTCTTACCTTCACACTTGAGGCCTTGTTTGACCATTCCCCACAGCAGACTCCCACAGTGATCACAGAAAGTCGGGCTCATGTAGTTATGGGTCTTGAAGCGATGTGGCATGTCAATCTTAAAGCGCTCCTTCTGAAACTACAGATGTACAAACAGACCATCAGCACCAAACTGAATCGAAATGCTTGTGGGCACAGATGCAACATCTACAATGTCTCATGGTGCCCTTTCCAGAAGAGGTCCTTCCTAGCCACACAGATCCCAGAGCTGCCCACTGCCCATCAGAAACTCTCCACCAAAGTACTGCTGGACTGCTTTACAGTGTTTAGTTTAGTTACCCCAACATACAGTATTTGCGACACTTTTACAATATCATGGCCTTCTATTGATTACTGACAGACTCTGATCCTTGCTCAGTTTGCTATTGGTGTTGGAAACAGAAGGAAACCCTTTGAAACTTCAAGTGAATGTTTCTTTCTTGAAAAAGTTAAAATGTGACCTAAAACAGTTAAGGCTGACATCAGTGTAGTAGCATATTAATGCATTTAGACACTTTGTTATGATATATATATATATATATATATATATATATATATATATATATACACACACACACTACAAGTCACATGTCTCTTGCTTATCAAGCCTGCATTCATGCATCTATTTGATACAGTAAAAAAAAATTGTGAAATATTATTACAATTTAAAACAACTGCTTTCTATTGCAAAATATTTTTAAATGTAATTTATTCTTGTGAAGGCAAAGCTGAATTTTCAGCAGCCATTACTCCAGACTTTGTCACATGATTCTTCAGAAATTATTCTGATATGCTGATTTGGTGCTCAAGAAACATGTTTTGTTATTACCAGTATCATTTCATAATGTGTAAGTGTGTTTCCATGTCGGAGGTTCAGAACACTAATGCTTACCACTGTATCTCGACTGTTGGTTGCTGTTCCCGTGCATCTCCCAATGATCTTATCAATGCACTTCTTGTGAATGGCCGCATTGCATTCTGAAATAGAGCAAGGGGGCAGTAAGGTATAATGTGTGCAAATTACCTTTTAATTAATTTAATAGTACAAAATATCTTACAAAAAAACAGATTTCAAAGAGCCCATTATGTTAATTCCACAGGAGGATCATTTATGTGCCACATAGAAAAATCAGGTCAAAATGTAACATTAAATGACAACAACATGTGTAATGTGTGTTCTTACTGAGAACCAGATGGGAGTGTCTACAAAAGATTGAGAAAGCTGTGAAGATACTTACGCCTACATTTGTAGCCTTGCTTGTTGAGACCCCTGGAATGCAAAAAGAGTGTGTTGGAGTATTGATATTTGTACACAGCGGGTGATAATGGACTGTTAGTACACAAATGGTATAAATGTAAAACTCTTATTAGGGAGAATCTGAAGCACTGACTCTCTACAACACATATACATTTATATACTGTATGCAGCGTGAACAAGGCACTAAGGCATAGCGATCTGTCTCACACTGCACAGGAAGGAGACAGCCCGAGGGACTCTGCTGAGGCGGCTGAAATATCAGAGGAAAATCCAAGTGCGCTTGCACACACAAACACAGATGCTATCCAGTACTATGACTTACAATCACACACACACACACACACACACACACACACACACACACACACACACTAAGATTATTGCTGCCAGACTTCTGGCTGCTTAAGATTACTTATAGTTACGCCTACGCAAGATGCAATTTTGAATCATTTTAGATTTCTGATAGTGATGAACTAATGTTTTCTTGCATCTAATGTTAGTTGTGTAGTTACTGGCTATTTATGATGCATTTTTTCATACAAAGTGACTGATCATGCTGGATCCTGTCTCCCCGGACTAACCTGTTATAGTACACCAATTATGGACTATGCGTCACTTTGACTGAGAAGTACCTTGCTTAAGGGCACATCAGAGCTGCATTGTAATCTCAGTAATTTGTAAGTTTCTGGGTCATTCCAATTCCGATTGAACCTGCAAGCTTTTCTTTCACAGCCTAGGTCCCAAACCATTATGCTACCACTATCCATTTGCATATTGCTGTTGCTAATACTCAGACTTAAGGATTTGAACAAGCTAACTCCAAAAATTCAAGTATTATGCGTCTAACTTTTTCTGTATTGTTTTGCTGTGGATATGATACGTCTAAAAAAAATCTAAGCAATCAGATTTACAATTTTTGAATGGTGGATTTTAAAATGTGAAAAAAGGTTTTAAGTCATATCTAGAGACCAGTCCACAATGTCATATTTAATATCATAAGACTTGGGCTCTTCTGGTCTAGAATCACCCAAGAAATTTACTAGCAAAGCCCTGCCAACTACCCACAACAGCCTAGCATCATAACGGCAAAAGTGACACAATTCTTCTGAAACCAAAATCTGGTCATTAAATGGCAGTTTTTACTGTTACTATGTACATTTATATACTAGTATTTATATACTAACCAAACAAACTCCTTGCAGACTGAGCAGAAGGTGGGCTGTTTGAAGAAGGTGGCTGTGAACTCGTGGTTCTTGATAAAGTGAACTTTGGCCTGTTTGATGGCTCCTCTCCTCCTGTTTATTGTGAGAGCGCCGTCGTCCTCTTTCCCAGTCATTGAGGACTTTGAGTCTGCGAAGCAGGTCAAAACAGTATCTTTTGAAATAGACGACTTGTTTATTTCTCTCATGGGTTGAGATTGATGGTTTTACCCTCTGTGTGTTGCCACAGAGTGTGACAGAGTGGGTCACAATATTTGTCACCAGCTATTGTTGAGTTTAAAGACAAGTCTTGACAATATCCAATAAACATTCTTACAGTAAACAGTAAGATACAAAAAGCAAATCTGCTACGGTATTTAAAAAAAAAAAAATAAGATGCCAGAAAGAGGACCAGCATGAAAATATGAGTAAGATGCATGAGTAAGCAAAGATAGGACAGATACCAGCTGACAGGACTAAGCTGGTATCTGAGGGTGGTGAGATAATGGAAAAAAGAGAAGACTGAATTTAAAGAAGCAGGGGAAAACCAGAGTGGAACAAAGGCAAGCCAAGAGAGTAGATACTACTTATAGAAATAAAATAGGACTTCCATAGTTTTAAATTAAGGTTTTAAAAATATTAGTTTTTGCTAAGCAGGACAGAACTTGGATCAGAAAAAGTTCTCTATTAATCTAGTCATCTATTAAAATAGATAAAAACAAAAAAGCTTTGGGAAAATCACCACATTTATTACTTTTCAAAAGTTTGGGTTCAGTAAGATTTTACAAAAAAGTATTTTTTTTGAAAGAAATGAATACTTTTATTCAGCAAGGATGCATTAAATTGAACAAAAGTGACTGTAAACATAGTTATAAATGTTATACGTATGTTAGAAAAGATTTCTATTTTAAATGATTTGTTTTGTCATTACAGGAATATATTCAAATAGAAAACAGTTATTTTTGAAAATTGTAATACTTTTTCAAAATATTACAGTTTTTATTATATTAGAAAACAGTTTTTTTAAATTTTAATATTTCAAAATATCTTCAAAATACAGTTTTTACTGTATTTTTGATCAAATAAACACAGCCATGATGAGACTTATTTCAAAACACTACAAAATCTTATTGACCCCAACTTTATACTTTTGAATGGTATATACGCTTGAATGTACCTACCTAAGTCTGAACCCTCTACAAAGAATTGGACAGACATCATCACCTTCCCAGAAGGCTGCAGGTCGACCCAAAACTCAGCACAGCCATTTCCTTTTTTGCAGCGCTCGGCAATGACAGAGACCCCAACCGTTGCCTCCGACAAAGCCTCCTCTGCCGTTTTCATCAGGACCACCTGTATGACACGGCCTTCATAGATGTGTGCATCAAATGTGGATTTCCACGCAGGGTACATAGTTGGCTTCCTCTGGACCAGTGTCTTCCCCCGCTCTGGGTGGACAAAAAGAGGAAGAAATGCTAATGAAATTATGATGCCTCCTATGTTACCCTGTTCATGCCAAATTCTGAGGCAGCACCGCATACTGTTTATCTTTAGTAGACAATTCACAAAAAGTGAATTTTACCTTGCTCTGTTTAAAAGCCTCACTGACCTGTGCTGAGGGATTCCTTCATCTTGATGGCACAGAATGGTTGCTCTGTCATAGGGGGAAGGTCTCCCAGTTGAAAATCATTGAAGGCAATCCGCAGGAACGGAGCCATGGTGAGATATCACTCTGCCTACATACAAAAGAAAAAATGGATGAAGTTCATTGGTTGCTAGAGGTCGGCAGACATAAGTTTTATTTTTTTTTTTCTCATAAATAGCAGAAACATCACTTGCTTTGACAAAACACTGTTTAGGCAGAGATATGCTGTGATAGGCAAAGAAATATAATGCAGTATTTTTTAAAAGATGAACAAACATGATATGTGTGATGTGTGAGTGATCAGTTCATTCTTTCTGATATACAATGGAGAAATTATGAAATGTACGCATTTTTCGTAATTTTGATATTATGCTGAGAATATAATTTGTAATAAAAAAAATCTAAAATGAAAAACAGAAGCACATTTATTGGACTCGAACGTTTGAATATTTTGGATTTTACACAAAAAAAAAGTTTGGGGGAAAAAAAAGTTACGTTTTTGAAAATAGTAGGTTTTGGGTGCATTTATTTAACCAAACATTTGTAAGAACAGTAATATTGTGAAATATTAATCTAATTTAAAATAACTGTTCTATTTTAATCTATTTTAAAATGTAATCGTATTGCTGTGATGGCAAGGCTGAATGGTATTGTATATATATTTTCCATAACAACTATTCATAAAACCCTCAAGATTTGCTAAAGTTTCATGATTATTGCTTCAGCTTCCTATTGAGAAAAGCCAATACTCATGAAATCTACCTTTTTTTTTTTTGATGGTTCTGCTGCTTACATCATTTTCACTGCTGCTGACTAGCTAGTTTTATTTTCTTAATAGGCATAACTGCAGAGTAGAAGCTAAATAATGTGTTATTTTTCATAGCCACATCATTTTCCAATCCCACCCCTCTCCTGCTGGAATTACTGAACACACAATGGCTCACGGAGCTTTGACGGGATTGTGGGGCGCAACTGGCCAACTGCAGACCTTTACTTGGTTTCACAGTTTAATCACTGGAATTAAAAGCTCAGATATACACTGCACACACAAACACAATGGAAAATGAAGTGAATGAAAAACACAAACTGCAAGTGCAATTTGTATATGGGAAATCTGTCACCAACCTTCTACTTATTTAAACAGTTTTTAAGAAATTTACTGTTTGTTATCAAAATGGTTTCCTCAACACCTCACTCATCTGTCATTGGTCAGACAAACAGATAGCTCCGCCCCAAACTCAAACCTTTGGCTGAATCAGTGTTGCTGCTGTCGGGCAATGCTCAAACAAACAGATCAACATTTTGAAAGCACCACAGAACCAGTGTTCGTACTTTTCAGGAAAATCAACCTACAAATGGCTTACTCACGCTGTAGTGGCATATTAAGTGCTTAAAACTGAACAAATTCACACTTTATCTTAAAACTCTGATGAAGCAGCTTTGAGTATCTTTATCTCTGCCTCATGACTGATCGCTGAAAGACAAAATGTAGAGCAAGTGAAGTGGGACCATTTGTGACACCAACCATAACGGAGTACTGAGAGACTAATCGAGATGTATCCATTTGCTGATCTTCCACAGTTTTAGGCCAGCGGCTCCATACCAACAAAGTGCTGAAACCACCCAGATGAGTGACAATGACTGCAGAACAGGCCAACAGAAATGTAAGTCTGTACAGGTAACATCATAAAATGACAGAGGACATGTACTGTATGTGGGCATCTCAGTCAAAGCAAATCATAAAGAAAAGTTAATCCACAACCCAAAATATAGAAGGTTTCATTGGGAAAACCTGTAGTTTTGATATTATGCTCTCAAACACTTGGCGTTCCAAAGCGTAGAAACTGCATGCCCTAAAATTGTCCTAAAAATGGATGGTTTTAAACTAAATCTGTGTCAAACACAGTATTAAATACTGATACAGAGTAGATTTAGATCATTGCTGAAGGTTGTGACAGAGCCTTGCTCCACAAATTATATAATCCTCCATGAATTATATCATCATAAAATGGTAAATTGAGATAATTGGAACCAGCTTTAAAAGCTCCCACACAAACTCTCAATCTGGTGATATTTGTTTTTATCTTCTCTATTCTACATGGTGAGGATGTGTTGTATATTCAAACATGTACATCTATAATAGAGAGAGTGAGAAAAAATAAGGATAATCTGGGACCACACACACATAATGACAAAAAATGCATTAATATCAACTTATGAAACACTCAGTCAAACATAAACCTCTTACACTCAAATGCATATGACTACAGAAAAAAAAAAAAGTTTCCCTGGAGAGAGTGGAAAAAATGAGCCCATGCGGCAAGGGAGCGGATGGAGAGAAAATGAGGAAAAAGCAGAAAGGGGGAGGGAAGAAAGAAAGCATTGAGCAACATACTGGAAGTTCAATGTGCTTGCTAAACATCCAGACTGTTAAGCTATTCAAATACATGACTGACAGCTTTACTAATGTAGTGCATTCATCAATCCATGTCTACAAATCATGTTTTAACTGTACAGAAAACACGTCATTACTACAAGGTTTCGTCATCTATTTTAATATGAAATGAATAAGTGTGTCCGGTGTGTGTGTATGTTTTCAGTAGCCTCAGTTCCCTCAGCGGCCCATTAATCTGTCAAGAGAGGTCACCTCTCTCACACTCAGACCGGTTGCTGCTTAATTAACACACATCCCTCTGGTATGCCTATGTAGACGTGTGGTAATGTGTGCATGGCACTACATTTAACTCTTTTGATGTTAAAACTGGTAACCGCCATGCTTCTGTGCTAAACAAATGAACTAATGTATTATGATCAGATTACACAAATGCATGCGATTAAAGTAGTTGGACGAGGAACAGACAGATCCTCACTAACACTTAAAGCAACACTTCATCTTTAAGAACACACAAAAATGGAGAGCAATGCAACTGATGTTATTAACACACAGGCTGTTATGATGCCAAGATACCATGACCATGAATTAAGAATTTGTTCCCACTTTATTTATTTGTTACCTTGGTTTAGGTAATGCTCTTGTTGTAGCTTACTAATTCATGGCCACAATTTAACTGAATTAAAGCGAAAAAAATTAGTACAAAGCAGCCACAAATTAATAAATCATGGCCACAATATCTATTTATGTCATGTGTGGGGCTACGTGTGAAGTAGATGTAAAGTGTCATTTTTTCCATGTTAAATAATTTCTATCCCAGTTTAATGTGCAAAGATAACTACGAGTTAATTTAGTTTAGTTAAATTAGTTAATTATGAGTTTCCCCCAATATTTTACTCTTTTTTTGTATAGAGTACTGTTCACACTAAAGACACCTAACAAATGTGAGTTGAATGCTTTAACATCAGCTCTGCTTCATTATTGCTAATTTATGTTCCAGTACTATAGAACAATTCTGTTGTATGATATGAAAAAAGTCATTTTTGGACACTTGTATTGAACTTGGATACAAGGTAGCCAACATGCTAAAGCAAAACAGATGAAAGATGCAGGATTGTTTTGTTTGTTTGAGCAGCCAGTAGCCTATTTCATGAAGCCTCTTTCAGTGGAAATCAATCTGCTACGTTTTGGATGATAGGCTGTTCATCGCAGATGTCACATTTTCAGGTGTACATGCTCCAGAGTTATAGACTCTGAGATGACAGCTGAGCCTGATATAAACTGGATTGGATTTGTTTAGTCAACTCTATCAATTCTAAACCTACTCTAAAACTCTTTTTAGTTTGTTGAACTAGCTTTGTGTAACAGGCCACAAACCAGCCAACCAATAGCGTAGTTTTGGGATGGAACTTTCTGTTTGGTCAACCAATAGCAGTCTAGGAGAAGTGTTCATGAAATCTGAAAACTCACGTTAATGCAAAGTTACATTCATCTTTTTGATTCTTTCTCTCGCACACATTAGAAATTTTACAACTTCACGTTTCATTGAGATAAAGGTAAACACATCGGGCTTTCATTTGAGATACTAGAAGCACTGTTAAAATTTTGTGATTCACTTATTTCACTGCTTCAAACTCCATACTGATTGAAAGCATGAAATATCTATGAAATATCTCTATTGTTTCTGACCTTTCACTGGTTTTATCTATTGGACACATTCTGTTTTTCTTCTGTGTGATATTAGTCTCAGCTCACACAGGCTGTGTCTGTTCTGGAGATCTCTCTGTGTGCGGGTGTTTGTGTTCAAGTAATTGGTGAGAATTACAGTGCATAGTGCAAAAAAGACTCGCTCTGTTCGCTGTCCTGCACCAGACAGCTGCTCTGCTCGCCTTTTTTCTGAACTTCCTACACAGTCTCCAAACTGTTCTCATTCAATACTGGGCTGGAAACATGCACATATATTTCAGATGATCTCATTATACAACAGATCAAATGGAGACCAGTTTGAAACTTACGAATAGACTAGAAGAAAGCATTTTACCATTGAAAAAAAAAACACATTTCACCTTCAGTGCAGAAAGTACACAAGTCTGAAAGTGAAACTTAAATCTAAACCAGAAATGTAGCATTGAAGTAAGTTATATCCTATATCTTAGATCACTGGAGAAGATATGTTTGTAAGAAAGACACATTTTGACTTTAACTTTGTTGTTAGTGTAAAGAAACAAAAGAATTGAACTATTTTGACTAACAGTGGCTTGAAAACATCTATATATTTTAGTTTAGGAAATGCTGTGTACTTATGATAGATAGCACAGCTGCTTTTCCCTAAATAAGACACTGTTGTAGAATTAGAAAGTGCTTTGCACTGCAAGATCTTTCATTACTATGGTTTTCATTTCATGGTATTGTACTCGTCTGCATAATAGGTATGAGAAAGGGTAGACTGTCACTTTAAGTATAGAGCAAAACAAACAAACAGGTAATGCTGGAAAATGAAGCTATGATCGTGCTATGGTGTGGAATGAACGTATGGGGAATGAAATGTGCCACAAGTACAAGTATAGAAAGAATGTGAACGTGGTGAAGAGAATCTGAAAGTACAGCCATGATTCAGAGCACACGGGAAATCTGTTAGTCCGGATGGTGCAGTTGCATTTTTCTATAACCACACTTGTGAATGTATTTGTATTCATGGAATTACACACACACAGCTGAGTTTGTCAGAGTTAAAGGCACCATGCTGCTGTTTGTACTTTGCTAACATGAAGCAAAAATAATCCCCCAGCTTCCCAAAATCCCCCTCTGTGCATAGCAGTCTTCATAATACACTTTAGCAATGCAAAATCCTCAGCTTGAAGTCAATATAAAACAGTGCTTGCAATTCATTTTACTTTCATAATGTAGCACATTCATGTGAAAAAGGATGTACAAGAAAAAAAGGGACAGACTTGATCGAGAATTTTTTTGGATCGTAAAAAGTGGCTCCTATATGACAAGGTGATTGGAGGGGAGAGCTTTCATTTTATTTTAATTTTTATTTGCATATTTTTAAAAGAGTCTTGTTGATTTGGTGCTCAAGAAACATTTTTATTATTATCAATGTTAAACATGGTTAATATTTTTTTATATTTGCAAAAATATTTTTTATATTTATTTATGATATATTTATTTCAAGATTATTTGATGAATAGAAAGTAAGCATTTATTTGAAATAATTTTTTTCATAACCTTATAAAATTTCACTTTTGATAAATTTAATGAGTCTTTACTGAATAAAATTATTAATTTCTTTAAAAAAAATCTTTCTGATGCCAAACCATTGATCAGTTTTATTTTCAAGTAAAACAAGATTCACACTCAGCAAGGAAAAGTTGGAAATGAAAGGAATGTTTCATGTTATCTTATCCATCTAATCAAGGTTAAAATAAGAAAATTAAATCTTACACACCAGAATGGCGCCAGACCTGAATGCAAGTTTTTTTTCACTATATCATTAACATCAGTTGACATTTCAGAGGAAGATTGTGATACCTTGATTCAAGAAGCACAAATATTTTCTTTGGACTAACATGCATCAATAAATCATCCACAATGAACTTCCGTTAAAAAAAGTAAATAGTTTTATTTTTCAATTCATGTTACAAATCTAACACAACCAAGAACAATAACATCCTGTTAAAACTGGAAAATCTAGTCTTTTTAGCAAATACAAATAAAAATTTGCATTCCTCGTTTTAGTGAGCGAGATCTAGAATTAACTGTAAATGTCTGTAGGTGAGTTTAATCAGTTACCGATCATTGGATACAAGAACAAAAATCTAATTGTGCTTGTGTTGCATAACACCAAGCAAAACCATTTCTTCTCTACACATATGTCAGGGTTAGTGGGTTAAAATAACACACATCAAGGAAGCATTTGTGTGCAGAGAGAGTGACAGAGTGAGGGAGAGAAACATAGAGAGCGAAAGATCAGTGACTTCAAGGTCAGATGATTGCTGAGTGCCATGTGACATTTGTTTTAGTGTAGCATTGATTTCTCCCCTCTCTTCCCTTAGGCTAAGAAACAAGAGACCCTATGCTTCTGTCTTTCTCGCTCTCGCCTATTAACACATACACGCACACACACACAGATGCACACAATGGTTGGTCAAGGTTAGTGTGGAAAAGCCAATTCCTCTCTGAAACAGGGCTTACTGTGTGACTGCCAGTTTGCTTACAAATGTGTATGTGCCATATTAGGGCACAAATCCACTTACTGCAGTATTTTGGACAAGAATTCACACACACGGATATATATGTGCGTGTATGTTGGTATGTCGACCTAAAGGTGAAGCTGAGCTTGCCTCTGTCTGTTTGTGCAATAAGAGCGGTGTTCATTTCTGCCTTGCGCACACTTCACAAAAGCTTCATTAATCCAAGACCAACAGAGAGCGGCCTGTGTGCTCGCAACCATAAAAGTACACAACAGACCTTTGTTGTTGCTGTGCGTTCAAAAAATGATACAACAAGACAAAATAGGTAATGACATGCAAAATGTACAGAAAGCAAACAATATCGTCGGGTGTTGCACTCTGAGCCTCTATACAAAACTGACTTTGTGCTGTATTTGTGTTTGCGGAGGCACTATGATGGAAAAAACTCAAAACAAAGGCAATGATAGGTGTGAACGCTCCTAATGGTGTTTGCTTGTCGTGCACGTTACAGAAACAACACTGCTGTTGACAGGCGTGTGGACGCGCTCCATCATCGCTACATTCTTCTCCCCTGCAGTTTGGTAGATAAATTATTTAGAGGAGGTGCATGTTGTTGATTAAGACCTTTACTAACATGTGCCTTCCGGCTGAGAACAATGTGTTGATTCGGTTCACTGTACAGGTTGTGGACGTACAGTAGAGACTAATGACATACAAGCATTCATTATACAATGAAACAAAAGAGACAAACTGCTGGAGTCTCTGGTTAATGTCAAGAACAAAACACCCAGTGAGAATGTGTGAAAGAGGAAAGAACAAAACAAAAAAAAAAAAAAAATGGTGCAATACAGTGGCTTGTGCGTGTGTGCTTGAAAAGGAAAGATTAAAAAATGATTAAGTCTGTGGTTAGTAAGAAAATGGTGCAATGCAGTGTAGCCAATCAAAAAAGAGAAGCTAAGTTTCAATGCAATGCAAACATGCAAGTTTTTAGTACACTTTAGTATATAAAGTGTCCTCCAATTTTAGTACAAATTAGAAACAAAAAGAATGAAAATGACAAAGCATTCTCACCATCTCACACATCGAGGCCTACAGTACAGATATTCCCCATGTTCTGTTTGTTTTTAAGGGTGGATGGACAGATCGTGCAGGAGCAGTTGTCATACTGAATGGTTTGGTAAATATTGTCAGAGACAACAGTCTACACTGCTCGTTTTGTGGTGGCAGATAATGCTTTCGCAAAAAATAAATAAATAAACCTGCTTTAGAAAAACGGCACAGCTTTAACCAATGGTTTTGAGTCTGATGTTAGTAGAACAACAAAATATATTTACCTCTAGCCTCTGAATAACTTGCTAGCCAAGCGGTACTATGGAAACCACGAATATTAAGACGCTTCTGAAAAGTTCGTGAAAGCGAATCCGGCGCAGTTCATTTTATTTATTATTTTTAATAAGCGAATAAGACATTGTCAGTAAGACTAGTTAGTTTCTATCTCTATCTCCATCTCCATCTCAAAGAACTTGAAAAACAAGACCGTACAGTAGGCCAACAGTTACTGTTACGTTACTAAATGTATACACATTATAAAATTGTGTATATTTTACAGTATGGAGGAGCTGGATCCGGAAAGAGTTGTAAGTCTGTCTTTCTATATGTGTTTACATAACTATGGCAGCGCATTCTATGAAACACTGTTAAAACAAAAATAAAAAAGTACAACTGCTGCTGCTTCCGCGTATCTGGACAGCGTAACTAAGCCGAATTTAAATAAATAAATAAATAAATAAAAAGAATATATCAAGTTTCTTTTCCTGACCTTGAATGTTTGGGAACACACGATACTAAACATTTAAACGACTTCCTGTTAAAACAAAAAGCGTTTCTAATCTCTCGTTACCAAATGTCTAGAATTGTTTCCACTGAATCAGAAATGGATTTGCTGGATATGTGTCGCTGGATGCTCGCGGCGACCGATAGACAAACATCGAAAATACGACAAATCTATTGGTTGTTGCGGACAACGGACCTTTCATGTTACACATGTCTGTCATTTCTACGCTCCCGATGGGCGGATCTGTAAGTACCCACAAAGCGCGTTAAAAGTGAAGAGTTGCAAGCACAAAACTTACCAACTTCAAAGTCCGAGAGGGTTTCAATAATTCGTCTCTTATTCTCACTGCTGCTGTGTAAGTTGAGAGCAGAATGAGCGGCGAGGCGTGTTTGAGGAAGTATTTACCCGCTCTCTGTGACTCTGTCTGTGTCTGACAATACTGAGGAGCGACGTCGGGCAGTGAGAGAGAGAGAGAGAGAGAGAGAGAGAGAGAGAGAGAGAGAGAGAGAGAGAGTAAGAGAGAAGAGAGAGATAGAGAGAGAGAGAGAGAGAGAGAGAGAGAGAGAGAAGAGAGAGAGAGAGAGAGCTATCTAGTATCTCTCTGTCTGTCTGTCCATACATTAATAGTGTTGAGCCTGACATAAATTAATTCTGTCATCATTTATTCACCCTCAATTTGTCCCAAACCTGAGTTCTTTCTTCTGTTGACAGCAATAGAAGATATTTTGAAGAATGTTGGTAGCCGAACAGTTGACAGTAGCTATGAAAACAAAGGAAGTCAATGGCTACCATGAAGTGTTTGGTTATTCTTCAAAATTTCTATTTGTGTTCAACAGAAGAAAGAAACTCTTAAGTTTGAAACAACTTGGTGAGCAAATGATGACAGAATTTTCATTTTTGGTGAACTCCCTTTAATCAATCAATCAATCAATCAATCAATCAATCAATATATCTATCTATCTAGTATCTATCCTACTAATGTCTCAGGCTTTGAGTTCAAAATGTCTTTGAGAGATATAGAAACTTTATGAGGTCATATGGTTAAAGATTTATCAGATGTGCGCAATCGAGGTCATTATTTTCTATTGGAAAACACATACACATGTATGTTTCTCATTTAACTGCCCTTGACTGGTTTATGAATTACCATTGTTGGTAGTTGACCTGATGCTTTCATTTCCTGAAGCAGGAGATTCCTGAAGGAAACCTTAGCTTTGGGAACTCCATTAGTCCCACCCCACACCAACACAAGGAATGGCACGGACAAAACATTTATTGCATTCACACAAATTAAAACACACACACATACACGCACACACTACAAAGTGGCAGCAGTCCATGATGCTGACTCATAGACTGCCCCACCCCTTCAATCTAGGTCTGTCAGTGGTGTATAAAGCTGTGAGTTTCAGTGTTTCTATATTTAGTATCATTTCCATGACTGTCTGTTATAACCCAATCTAACATTTTATGTGTAACAAATTAAGGTGTGTAAACTTACCATTATTATAGAAAGTTCTGAGGGATAGTGAGGTTATGATATTTGGTTTCACTTCTCTCCTGTTTTATAGAACTGCTTCTTACCAGTTTTTTCCTTTCTTCTCCTTTACTGTTTCTCTTTCCTCCTTATTTTTTCTCTCTTCTCTTCTTCTCTTATCTCACCCCTTTTCAAAGTCAAAGTCAAAGTTTATTTATAAAGCACTTTTTTAGAAACAACAAGTGTTTACCAAAGTGCTGTACAGGCATGAATAAGACAATATCACAAATAAAGTAAAAAATAAATAAATAAATATTATGAAATATTATAGAGTAACATAAAATAGAATAGCAGCTCTCACACAGTGTTAAACGCCAGACTATAAAGGTAAGTTTTTAAGCTAGACTTAAAAACAGAAAATGTTTGGGCCTTTCTAACATGTAAAGGCAGATTATTCCAAAGTCTAGGGCCCACCACTGCAAACGCACGGTCACCCTGCTCTTCAGCCTGACACGAGGGACAACTAACAGTGAATGATCAGCAGACCTAAGTCCCCCTCGACGGAGCATATGGCTGTATTAAGTCTGAGAGATATGTCAGTGCCAGACCATTTAATGATTTAAAAAACTAAGATTAAAATCTTAAAATCAATTCTAAAACGAACAGGAAGCCAATAAAGAGAGGCCAAAATGGGAGTAATGTGTTCCCCGCTTTTGTGTTCCCGTTAACAAACAAGCTGCAGCATTCTGAACCATCTGCAGTCTGGTGAGGAGGCCTGACTAATGCCAACATAAAGTCCATTACAGCAGTCAAGACGGGATGATATAAAAATGTGTATAATTCTTTCAAAATCTTTAAAGGACAGAAAAGATTTAATCTTAGAAAGTTGCCTCAGCTGGAAAAAACTAGATTTAATTACCAAATTAATCTGTTTATCCAGTTTAAAATCACTATCCATTAAAACACCAAGTTTTTTACAGATGGCTTCACAAATGGTTTTAAACACCCTAAATCCAGGTCAGGAGACCACAGGCACCCCCTGGAGTAAACAATATAACTTCCGTCTTATCCTCATTAAATTTTAAAAAATTTACTGCCATCCAGGCTTTAATTTCCTCAAGGCAGCACAAAAGTGGCGCTATAGAATTTGAATGTTTTTGTTTCACTGGCAGATATAATTGTGTATCATCTGCCTAACAATGAAACAAAACATTATACTTCCTGAAAATGGATCCAAGAGGAAGTATATATAGAGAAAATAGAATAGGCCCCAAAATGGAGCCCTGGGGGACCCCACACGAGAAAACGCAGAAAAGGACATAAAATCCCCAAGGCGAACAGAAAAGCTCCTGCCAGACAAATATGATCGAAACCATTCCAACACAGTACCCTTAATGCCGACATAATGCTCCATACGAGAAATCAAGATGTTATGGTCTACAGTGTCAATGCAGCCGTGAGATCTAGGAGCATAAGAACAGCATAGTCACCCGAGTCCGTGGCAAGGAGCAGATCATTAAAAACCTTCAATAGGGCTGTCTCTGTGCTGTGTAGGGATTTAAAACCAGACTGAAATACCTCATGGAGACCATGTAAATTTAAAAAGGAGTACAGTTGTGTGAATACAACTTTCTCCAGTATCTTAGAGAGAAACGGGAGTTTTGAGACAATTTATACAATTTTTTTAGAGAAGGCAATATTATGGATAGAGGAATAGTATTTTAGCAGAATAAATATGTCTTGATGGATTTGTTTCTTACAAACACGCAGCTTTTCACTTCACAAGACATTAATTGATGGACTGGAGTTGTGTGGATTATCATGATATTTGATAATCATATTCACTACAGAGGATCCGTTGTGAATGAATTTCTCCAAATCTGTTCTGATCAAGAAACAAACTCATCTATGTCTTTTACTGATCTTTACTGTCTCCATCGTAACAGACATTAACAGGAAAGACGCTAATAGCTATGACTTCCCTGACTTTCCTGTTGAAACTAATAGGCTCTTGGTGGACTCACTCTCACTGTGTCAGTGAGGCTGATCACTGGGCAGAGGAATGACTGACCGAGGGTGGAGTCAGAGCCAGTTTCCCACAGACTAAGGACAGGAACCCAGTAGGGAGGAAAGAGGAAACCCCCCAAAAAAGAACAATTTGTTACTGACTGCTATCTATTCCTCACTCTGTGTCTTGCTCTGTTTCTGTCCCTTCTGATATCTTTCTGGTATAAAACTGGCACTGAAGAAACAGTATGTATGTTGTAACACAAACATTACTAAAAACATAAAATGAAGCTATGCGATTCCATGCCAGAATTAATGTCCAAGCAATTCAGAGGCATTCCGACCAACCAGTGCATTTTAATAACTGGTACATAGTATAATAAACTGGTTTGTGTATTTTGTACTCTGTTGCATGTTGTTATACTGTTGTTCTCTGCTTAAAGAGAAGACAGGAAAGTTAATGTCCAGGCTGTGTTCTCCAAAAGAAAGCTTGATAATGGTGGTGACCTCATGGATACAGCGATAGTGCTCTGGAACTCTGCCCTCCCACTGGAGATAAATAGCTCATATTCATTATCGGTGAGGGTGATGGAAAATCAGGAAATAAAGAGCAAAGGTGCTAATATCCTGGAATACATTAATCTGGTTGAGGGGAGCAGCGCTAACAGAAGACTACCTCTGTTTGTTTGTAAAGAAAAGATGCTTATTTACCATTCAAATGCATGCATTTCGAACAGGCAAATTGAAAAAGGACTCCAAACTCTGAAGTTATGTAAGTTTTTGTCAGTAATGGAAGTGAAGCTCATTCATGAAACCACAAAAGCCAGGTACTGCTGAGCACAAGCTCATGTTTCCCAAGCCCTAATGGATCTTGTGTTTTTTATGCTCATTGTGCTTTAGGTCTTGAAGAACAGAGGAACACCTGTGTGTGGTCAACCTTTGTTTCAGTTTGAGGTTCATCTTTCTCGAATCATTGTAAGAGCCTCTCAGAATTACTGTAGAACTAAAATATGACCACTTTATATCATGGCTCAATGAAATTTATAGTTATGTGGTCCACAAACTGATATATCAAATATATACTCTTTAAAAATATCAAAATATACATATATAAAAATCACCCGTAATCGTGCTGTTTGTTCACATATCAACATGACCATGATTGCTTACTCTAACTGCTTTTAAACAAAGATTAAATCAACAAGAAAATAATATATTTAGACAATATTTTCAGTTATTTGTATATTTTTGCTGGTGAAGTCAAACAGCATTACTGATATTTTTAGCTTCAATTTATATCAGCTGTTTGAACTCTGAATCTGACAGCACCCATTCACCGCAGAGGATCCATTGGTGAGCAAGTGAAATTTCTCCAAATCTGTTCCAATGAAGAAACAAACTCATCTACATCTTAGATGGCCTGAGGGTGAGTAAATTGTCAGCTAAATTTGAACTGTTCCTTTAAATGAGGCAAAGGCAGTCATTGAATGTTCTAGTTTAATGGTCATAGTACACACACTTCAAGAGAGGAAGTGGAGTCATAAAAGCACCTTGTCCTCTGTATGTCTGAACTTGGTTATGAACTCGGTCTTCAGCCACCTGTACACATACTTCACCAAAACTGACACGCTAACAAAAATACAGTCCCCAATCTAATCAAAAGACATTTTAAGCAATTAAATGCTTCGAATTTATCAATTACTCTTTCATTAGTGGGTCAGGGGAACTCAAGGGAGTGTGGCAACTAGAACAGTCCCATTTCTATCTCACTTTCCTTCTTTAACATCCTTTTTCTCTTTCTTGCCATATTGCCACCTTTTCATTGCCACACTATTGTTATATTCCCTGGATCCTCTTTTTCAGTCTTCCTTCCTGTCCTTTGCTTTCTACTTTCTTTTATATCCTTTGTGTCTTGTCTTGATGACCTAGTAAAGCTCAGTCTAATGAAGTCTACTTTAGTCTTGACAGCAGACTAGAAGCTATTAGTGAAATGTATGTTGATCTGACATCAGCATTGTGCTTTTTTTCCTCAAGTGAATAGGCTTTGTATTTAAGTTTGGAAAACTGATCCCAGATCAGTGTCAAAATAACAGATTTCAGGGGACCTACAATAGCACAGTGGACCTCAGCATCATTAATATTGCAAAGGATGAAAAGAAATAGGGCGAAATGTTTTGTGCTGCCTCTTTTTTTCTATCATATCAATTATTTAGGCATTCTGCTGCTTAATCAACCTCTCTTTGGCTGTTGGCCGAAGTGCCACAGACCACTTTGATAAAGCTAATTATCTTAACCTAGTTATATCGCATTACTAGGCTGCAGTTTGATAATAGAGGTCACACTCGGGCAGATTATTGAGATAATGGTGAGAGGGATACACATTTGTGTATACTCATACTCAGTACTCATTTGTGTATAACATACTCAAATAATCACCGCGTGTCATCACAGTCAGCTGTTTGTTGCTAGATTTGAAGGCCCATTTACAATAAAGAAAATAAATGTTGTAATGAAATACGCTTAATTATTAAACAAATATGCTAAATGCAGTAGGCTAATGGGGGAAAAGTAAAACAGCATCGAAATTTGATCAATTATTTCTATTACTAGCAAATATTTAACTACCGTATAATAATCACTGACAAGAAGCATGACTTGCTGCTCCCTGCTTAAGTGTGTGTCGCCCCCTAGAGACCATTGGAAAGTCTTTTTATACTCAAATATATGTATTGTAGGCTATAAATAATATTATAGGCCTATTAATCTCCTTCTAAAGCAGCAATATTCTGTCTATCATAATATCTAAACATGTGAAGCCAAACAATTGTATAATTAGTCATTTTTTTATGAAACTGCTGCTTTAATGGGAATAAGTTTAACTGTGAAATGAAACCAAAATGCATTTTTCTTACCTTTAAAATGCAGGTTTACATGCCTTTTTATTCTTCATTATGCAGGGGCTTTATTTAAATTTAATAAAGTATTAAGGAAGAGGGATGATCTCTGTGGAAATAGGGTCTGTGCTGGGAAATATCATAACTGAGAATGAATACTGGCACTTTTTTAGTTTTACAGAACGCATTTTTAAAATGTAACATTGAAAGACAAATAAAAAACAAACATGATGTGAAAAGAAAAATGAGTCCTACTAGGCATTTTGAAAATACTGAACAGAAAAAGTTCCAGTTCAGACAAACGGTTCTTTCTAGATGAATATATAAACAAAACAAAATTCACCTAAACTCATTTAAAAAAAAATGCAGTTTGATTGTTTATGGCATTTATGATCTTAAAAAATTGGGGGGAAAAAAAATAAAAAAAAATTTAAACATTTTTTGGGAATAACATGGCTTTAGATGATTGCCTAAATAAAAAACTGCTTAAGGCTGATACTGTACAAAAATCTTATGACACTTCACAATTTTTAATGAAAGGTTCAACCGACACAGATGTTCACAACATTTGCATACTGATTTACATCGAGGTTTTACCAAATGTGGCCTTCATATGTATACACCGTGGCGCATACAACCATCCTTACATAAAATGACCATAGTAACCATTGTTTCTGACCATATACCATAGTTATTAAAATCGATGTAATTATACCAAATGCACATAGTATCATATTCAAAATAGAATTTTTCTCCTGTTATGTTTTTGATGTCAGTGGTGGTGACTAATATCAAATTAGCACAGCTTCACTGTAGTAACAATAACTGTAGTGGTATTCTAGTGAAAACAGTGGTTGGCATGGTGATTATACGGGAACAAAGTCAGCTTGTGGACCGCAGTAAAATAACTACCAAATGTGCAGAGAAAAATGAATCACAGCAGATGATAACAATATCTTAATACAGTTGCAAATTAAATATATTACACTGAATTGTAAAATGTACAGCTTGCTTCATTTAGGCTATACAATTTTATATCAAATCCAAATGTAAATATATCACATGATGTCATTTGTATATAAAACATGGACTTTTTATATCTGAGGTGGTAGGATATGCCATGCTAAACATTTAGCTGTTAAATGAAATGAATTATATATTGTCTATAACAAGCCTGTTTTGGCTTATCATATTCTTCCAAACTATAATAAATGCCTTAATTTATTTTTATTTTACACGAATGTATAAAATGACAGCACTGCATATAGAAAGGCAGTTACAATTTCTAAAAAAAAAAAAAAAACATTCTCCTTTATTGGACACAGACGAGTAGTTTCAGAGCAATCATGCACAACACCTGAACTTCACTGAACTGCACTGTTTGGCACTTTTTTAATGAGTCTGTGAAGTAGGTGAGGCATGAAACTCGTCCTGGGACAGCATAAACACCAAGTGTGACATGCCTTGTGTGAATCTGTCCATAAATTCAGCAGCCAAAACGAAGACAGAGATAAAAATGAAGGTATTAATGGTGTGATTCCGCTGGTTTCTCAGGCACTGGTGACTCTGATGTCAAAGGTTTAAACCCATAATGGGTTGAGCTGTCTGGGGAATCCTGCCCAGAGTCCTGTTGTCGTTTGGGCAGATAGCTGGATACTATAACACTGTGGCCTCTTCCATTGCATTTACCCACCTGCAAAATAACAGTTAATTTCTTTAACATAATTCTGAGGATTTCAAATGGGAATGAACAATGCAGAGGCGTGCAGGACGACTCTTGTGTGTCATACCTGCGTGCAGTATGCTGGTTGTCTGCTCTGAAGGTGTAATACAGTGTTTTTTTATGGTACAGCTGAAAAACATTGTCTTTGTCTTCCCCTTCTGATCGATCCGACAGCTTCACAGTAAAGCCCTGCAGAGGAAGACTTTCAGATGCCACTTTATCCTGCAGACACAGGAAACAGAGAGAGAGGTTAAATGTGTGCAGGGTTTGTGCTTTATTCTGGTGATAAAAAAGTATTTTAATTATTTCAGTATTATCATTTTGCATATTTCAGTACCTGACCAAAGAAGACAGCACAGTTTAGCAGTTGATACAATGTGACATAAAAGTGAGATTGATTAAATTTGACAATTTAATTGTTTCATTCTGTAATTTATCCGTAATTCAGTAATTTGGGGTCAGAAGGATCTAATTATTTAATTTGTTATAATTATTTTATTAATATTTAATATTAACCAGCACAGTTTTCAACATTAACAATAATCAGACCACAAATCAGCATATTGCAATGAGTTCTGAAGGATCATATGACACTGAAGACTGAAGAAATGATGCTGAAAATTCAGCTTTGTCCTGACAGAGAAATGACATTTCAAAATATATTAAAACAGAACATCTTAAAATGTAATAATTTTATTGTTTTTACTGTACTTGCCATGGTGAAACTTCTTTCAGAAACTTTTAAAACCTTACAGACCTCAAACATTTAAGTAGTAGTGTAAAAAAAAAAAAAAAAAAAAAAAATTATTGCCATGTTTACAAATTATTAACATTGACAGTCCTAGTTGTATTTCATCAGTCACCAAAAGTGGTTTATTTGTTGCCTAAGCTATTGATTTAGTAATGATGTGAGGAACCAGAGGCTGATATTGTATCAAAATCAAAATTTTGGTATTGATCCAATGTATTAAATGTAGTTTGTGCAGGTTATAATGTGCGTATGTATGCATGAGTATTTGTTTGTACATAATGTAGTGTCTGTGTTGGTGTGGGAGACTCTGGGTCCCCTCACCTCTCGTGCTTTAAAGGTGTAGAGCACCTTGTCTTTGAGCAGAAACCACAGCCTCTTCCACTTCCTTTTGCTCTTTTTGCGTCTTTGCAGACTGCCACTCATAGTGGATCCCTCTGCACCCACAGATACCTGCACACACCGAGACGTTTTAACTCTGAGTGTAAAAATACCTCATTAATTCAGATGTGAATGTGAGCGTTTGTGTGTGTACCTGTGTGAGAGGTGAGTTGCTCTTTCTGTTCCTCCACAGGCTGGGCGGTTGTAGACTCTGGAACACAGCAGAGAGAGGCCTGCTGGCCCTATTTGTGTGGGGACTGGCGCTCCCACACGATCCTGGAAGATTACCACCTACAAACACATCATACACTGACATGAACTATACAGTTATTGTCGGGTTAAAGCAAAAAAAAAAAAAATCCTGAGCTTGAACTTTTTTACGGGGAGGGGCGGGGCGCAGCAATGACTGTGGCAACTTAAAGCTGCAGTCCGTAAGTTTTGCCTCTTTGTTGCCATCTATGTTTGAAAACCTTGAATTGCAGTTACTTACGGAATTATCTTGCTTGCGTGGGGTTGTACTCTGGCACAGCTCCAGCGCGGATGAATCTAATGTTTTGAGGAGTATACAGGTGCATCTTAATAAATTAGAATGTCGTGGAAAAGTTCATTTATTTCAGTAATTCAACTCAAATTGAGAAACTCGTGTATTAAATAAATTCAATGCACACAGCCTGAAGTAGTTTAAGTCTTTGGCTCTTTTAATTGTAATGATTTTGGCTCACATTTAACAAAAACCCAACAAATTAGACAAATTAGAATATGGTGACATGCCAATCAGCTAATCAACTCAAAACAACTGCAAAGGTTTCCTGAGCCTTCAAAATGGTCTCTCAGTTTGGTTCACTAGGCTACACAATCATGGGGAAGACTGCTGATCTGACAGTTGTCCAGAAGACAATCACTGACACCCTTCACAAGGAGGGTAAGCCACAAACATTCATTGCCAAAGAAGCTGGCTGTTCACAGAGTGCTGTATCCAGAAAGTTGAGTGGAAGGAAAAAGTGTGGAAGAAAAAGATGCACAACCAACCGAGAGAACCACAGCCTTATGAGGATTGTCAAGCAAAATCGATTCAAGAATTTGGGTGAACTTCACAAGGAATGGACTGAGGCTGGGGTCAAGGCATCAAGAGCCACCACACACAGGAATTTGGCTACAGTTGTCGTATTCCTCTTGTTAAGCCACTCCTGAACCACAGACAACGTCAGAGGCGTCTTACCTGGGCTAAGGAGAAGAAGAACTGAACTGTTGCCCAGTGGTCCAAAGTCCTCTTTTCAGATGAGAGCAAGTTTTGTATTTCATTTGGAAACCAAGGTCCTAGAGTCTGGAGGAAGGGTGGAGAAGCTCATAGCCCAAGTTGCTTGAAGTCCAGTGTTAAGTTTCCACAGTCTGTGATGATTTGGGGTGCAATGTCATCTGCTGGTGTTGGTCCGTTGTGTTTTTTGAAAACCAAAGTCACTGCACCCGTTTACCAAGAAATTTTGGAGCACTTCATGCTTCCTTCTGCTGACCAGCTTTTTAAAGATGCTGATTTCATTTTCCAGCAGGATTTGGCACCTGTCCACACTGCCAAAAGCACCAAAAGTTGGTTAAATGACCATGGTGTTGGTGTGCTTGACTGGCCAGCAAACTCACCAGACCTGAACCCCATAGAGAATCTATGGGGTATTGTCAAGAGAAAAATGAGAAACAAGAGATCAAACAATGCAGATGAGCTGAAGGCCACTGTCAAAGAAACCTGGGCTTCCATACCACCTCAGCAGTGCCACAAACTGATCACCTCCATGCCACGCCGAATTGAGGCAGTAATTAAAGCAAAAGGAGCCCCTACCAAGTATTGAGTACATATACAGTAAATGAACATACTTTCCAGAAGGCCAACAATTCACTAAAAATGTTTTTTGTATTGGCCTTATGAAGTATTCTAATTTGTTGAGATAGTGAATTGGTGGGTTTTTGTTAAATGTGAGCCAAAATCATCACAATTAAAAGAACCAAAGACTTAAACTACTTCAGTCTGTGTGCACTGAATTTATTTAATACACAAGTTTCACAATTTGATTTGAATTACTGAAATAAATGAACTTTTCCACGACATTCTAATTTATTGAGATGCACCTGAAATACTTTCTGTATTACAATCCGCCATCAAAATGATACATTTAATAATTCCAGCTGCTGTGAGAAAAGGCTATAAACGATGCGCCACCTGCAGCATCCGCACGTGCTATAGCCTACTAGCCAGGACAACTTCTTTATGTTTACAGACGTGACGTAATGATGAAGTGCCATGCTTGAATTTCCCACGAAAACCTACCCCTACCACGAGTCAAATTAGAAAACATTATTATAAGCTAACCGTTGTGAATTGGGCTAAAGTAAGGCAATATTTTTGAACACTGGCTGGTTATGTACTTGCTCAAATATTGATTTCAGATCATTTTTAACCAAAAAAAAGTTATGGACTGCAGCTTTAAACATCAGAAAGGATACTATGGCAAAGTTATTGCTTTCCTTTTTTTTCCTTTTCCCTTTTTTTCCCCCTTGTTTTTCATGAATATATGGTTGACCTGAAGAATGAAAGCTATATCATACACTTGGAAAATTATGAGCTATATCACCGCTTATTGACACTAAGGGTGTGACAACACACTTAGCTCACAAGATGAGACAAAATACAGATACTTGGTTCACTAGAATAAGACAATATTTTAATACTAATTTTAAGAAATTTTCAATGACAAAATATTTGTTTTAATTACAAAAAGTAAAACAATGCAGTTGTATTTTGAAATATTTTAACTAATCTAGGGCTGTAACTAATGATTATTTTGGTAATCAAGTAATCTACTGATTATTTTGACAATTGAGTAACCTGATATTTTTTTAGTAACACAAACAGGCCTAACTGAAAACCAGGCTTTAGTATGACTATTTACATATAAACTAATGATGAGGCAATAATAATTGGCTCAAATAAAATATCAAAACCAAGTAACTGCATGGTTTTATTGAACAACACTGTTATAATGCATAATGTAATATGCCTATACATAATATGAACATAACCAACTTAAGTACATAATCTATTATAACAACCTGCAGAGGGCGCCAACAGCCTGGTGACGTGTCACTTTACAGGGTGATTAAATAATGTTTAAATCCATTCAATTTTAATACCTGGCCACATGCAAACTCAGAAACTTTTATTTTGAAATCGCGATATACAATAAATGGCATATTTAGAAATAGGTTGATGTATTCTCCTGTGATGGCAAAGGGTTTTAAATGATTTTCGTTACAAATCTAGTGAGATAATGCACACTGTTTTCCCAGATGAACGTTAAGCAATTCAAATTCACAGCATATACAAAGGAAAAGTTTAGTGCCTTTCACACATACAGTCTTTACTGGTTAATTACCGGTGAGTTATTAAGAGATCATGTGTGAACACGACCTTTTCAAAATTCCCGGTAAATTTGTTCTGGCAATCATGTCCTTCTTATGGAGATGACATGATTACTCTGAGCTGTTTACAAAGCTCCGCTGCTTTTTAATTAGGTTTTCCATGTAAATATGCTCTAGATGGACATCTTTGACCATTGCGCCTCGCAGATTTTTCAACATGTCGCGCTTCTCCATGCATCAGGGCTGCGAGTCTGCAATTGGATACTATTATTAGGGGCCAAGCACCGAAGGTGCGTAGGCATCTATTATATCCGTTAGCGTTCTTATTATTCTTCTTCTTCCGCTGTGGAAGTCTATGGCAGCCCATAGAACCGATTGCGGGAAAGTTGTAAAATTTGGCACACTGATAGATGATAGTGTCAATAGTAACCACAGCAAATTTGGAGTTTCTAACTCAAACTCTCTAGCGCCACCACTTGTCCAAAGTTTCACTCATGTTTATGTTAATAACTTTTGAACCGTAAGCCACAAAATGAAAATTATTTTTTTCCTCTGAATCCTCTGAATTCCTCTGAAGTCCAAAATTTAAAAATCTTAAGGTTTTGTTTTTTCGCTATTTTCAATTGTTCGTAAAACCTACTTTTTCAAACTCGTCCTAGACGGTTCGTCCGATTGTCACCAAAATTGGCTCAGATCATCTACAGACCATGCTGGTAAAAAGTTATGGAATTCAAGTTGATTAGTGAAACCATTCTCAAATAACTCGCGAATGAATTCTATGAAAAGCACGCAATAATGGATCTGATGCTATATCTCCGCAACGGTTTGGCGTATTGAGACCAAACTTGGTGTGTGTTATAACAAGCATGACCCGAGACTACCTGCAGTGTTTCGGCGCTGTGCCACCTAGTGGTCAGGAGATATGAAAAATGCATATTTTTGCTTATAACTTCTGAATGGTTTGGCCAAAAATCACAAAATCATGCTGAGTCGAATGATACCCAATTTTCCCAGGTCAGCCATTTTGAGCGTCGGCCATTTTGAATTTTGTAGTAAAATGCTATATTTTACGAACGCATTGACGTATCGTTACGAAACTTGGTATGGGTCATCAGCATGATGCCCTGAAGGAGCCTGAGAAGTTTCGAGGCAGCGCCACCTAGTGGTAAAATAAAATATTCACATGATTATAACTTTGAGTGGGGTTGACTAATTTTCACGGGAGTTACCTTTTTAGACTCCTGAATCCTTGCCGAGTCCAGCGATACCAAACTTGCCAGATTTTGGCTTACGGTTTGTGTAATGTTGCATTTTAGCACTTAAAAACATTTGCCAATATCTAAGAAACCGTTACTCCGATCGACACGAAACCACCATAGGAAATTCAGAAACATAGCGTCCCGGCAAAATGCTAATGCCCAATTCCCAAAATTTTGATAGTAAGTGGCACAAAAATGCAAACAAAGTCAGCAGTCAGTCATTTTTCCTCCTCTCGTTTATAAAAATGTCTATAACTCCAAAACAAAATGAGATATTTTCACCAAATTTGACACGCATATCTATGGGAACACTCTAAGGACATATAAAAAATTTGGTGGGATTGTGCCTCTTGGTGACGCTATAATTGAACAAAACATGAAATTGCTATTGACTACAATAGAATATTATGATGTAAAATGCTGTATTTTACGAATGCATTGGTGTACCATTACGAAACTTTGTATGTACCATTGAGACCATGATCTGAAAGTACTCAAAAAGTTTTGAGACAGTGCCACCTTGTGGTCAAAAGTTATAATGAAATTTCAATTAAATGCTAATAGCTTTCTGTGAATTTTGCCTATTGTAATGAGACTGGTATTAATAGATTCCTTGGGTCATGCTGAGAACAGTGATACCAATGTTGCCATAGTCAGCCAAACTTCCTGTCTGCAATTTTGATTTATGTTGAAAATTTATTTTTTCGAACTCTTCCTCAACCGTTTGTCCGATTTTGACCAAATTTGACTCAGATTATCTTCAGACCATGCTGACAAAAAGTTATGGATTTCGTGTCAAATTTGAGGCATGATGCCAAACTAACTCTGAGGCTGTATCTCTGCAATGCTTTGGCATATTGACACCAAATTGTGTGTGTTTCATTGTCAGCTCACACAGAACACACCACATCGATTTGATTACAGTGCCACCTGTTGGTCAAATGTGATGAGCCAATAAATCATATTTCTAGAGGTTTATTTATGATTTTTCAGGCATTTCAATTGAAATCATCCTAAAATTGCTTTTAGTACTCATTGTTGCATTTGCTCCATGCTATGCTTAGCTCCTCATTTTGCCGCTGGAGTGCTTGGCCCCGTAATTGCTGCTTGCAGCTATATTTTCTACAATCTTTACTATTATGCGCGTCACGTGTTTATAAGAGCAAAAATTCTGATTGGCTAGTAATGTTAGTTTGGTTGAGGGTGAAAGGTGTGTTCCTCTCATACCATTGATAGGCAAACTCATGGACTCGAAAGTGATAAGTTTTTTTTTTTTTAAATGTAGGATTATTTTTTTCCGCAGCCAAACGCTGCACGCCGGAGATCCGGCATGGTGCTGGAGAACTTTAAGCCCTGTATTGCGATAATTTAAATGTTTAGAATGGAAACAGCCTATTTTGTTTAAACAATCAATTGCAGATGAATAATGAAAAATAACAAAAGTAAATTATATTCTTGATAATATTCTAAAAAATCATTTTAACTGTGATGGTGAGTATGAAATGGTTCAATCAAAGTGAACAGTTTACATTAAAGATTTCCCTACTGTTTCTAACTCTAAATTGCATAACACTTCATTTAAAGTCTGATTTCATTTTGGAGGCTTTTGCTCTTACCTCTCTTTCTGAGCTCAGCGTAGCAGTGGTCACAGACTTTAGCCATCCTGTCCTTCAGGTATTTTAGAGGATACCTGTTTCTCGAGCAGGAGCGACACACAACCTAAAAACAGGGCGAGACAGTTCAGATGAATAGTAAAAATGAGATGCGATGAGAGACAATAATAAAATTAAGAGAAAGCACAATTTAATGCTGATATTCAGTATATACTACCGTTTAACATGTTTTGGGTCAGTAAGATATATTATTTAAGTATGTATTTAAAGAAATTAATACTTTTATTCAGCACAACTGTTTTCAACATTAATAATAATAAGAAAGGTTTCTTGAGCACCATATCAGCATTAGAATGATTTGAAAGATCATATGATGCTGAAAACTGAAGTAATAGCTGCTGACAGTTTAGCTTTGCATCAGAGGAATAAATTACATTTTAAAAGTAGAAAACAAATGGAATGTACACAAAATCCAAAATCTATTTTGCACATTATTTCCTAAAAATTTACTCAAAATATTAAAAATATTATAAAATATTATAAAAACACTATAAAGTCTCTGAATGAAATGAACAATGAACAAAACCCTTTCCTGCCACAGGGGGAGCTGGCACTTCTGTTAACTGGCCAAGTGGGCACTGCTACCAGCCAATGCCAAATATTTGCTGACTAACTAGGCTGATTTACTAGTCAATCACTAATAACAATCCTATTCATAATATCACAGAACAAATATGTTTCTTTGATGGCAATAAAAATAGTAATTCCATAAAATTTCTTGAAAAAAAATTACTTTTTTTGGTTGAAATCAAAACATACATATGTACTATATACAAAAATATCTGTACATATAATCCTGTGAAATATCCACTAATGTAATCCTGCTACATGATATTATAACAACCATCATGCTATGGACAACATTGTAAAGAGCAATTCTATAGATCTGACAGAAGTGACTCCTTTCAAAACTGTCCACTTTTTTTCTCAGGAGTTCAAATTCGACACTCAATACGTATATCAACAAAGTCACATATGACGTTGACTGTTTGTTTTCTAATCAGAGTAAACGAAACACTATAACCTCACAAAGAATGAATCTACAGCATTGAAGTGGTTATCGGAAAATAAGGAAATCATTGTGAAACCAGCGGATAAAGGAGGCGCTGTGGTTGTTTGGAGGAGAGAGCAATATATTCAGGAAGGACTCTGATTTCCCAAAAGGAATATGACTTCTTACTTCGTAAAGATCCTTGTGTTCCATCTTTTTACATGTTGCCTAAGATTCATAAGAACTTAGAGTTCCCGCCAGATAGGCCCATAATCAGTGGGAATGGATCATTGACCAAACCTGCATCACAGTATGTTGATTTTTTTTTTATAAAACCTTATGTTTGTACGCTTCAGTCTTACATTCAAGATAGTACACATGTGCTCAATAAGATTAATGATATAAAAAATTATATACTTTGTTAGTGACCATGGATGTTGAATCCCTGTATACCAATATTGATCATGTGGAGGGACTTGAAGCTGTTGAACATTTTTTGAGTGATAGATCTCCAGAAAATGTACCACCTACTACTTTTATTTTGCAATTGATGGAGTCAATTATTAAAAATAATGTATTTTTATTTCAAGATGTCTTCTACAAACAGATGAAAGGTACAGCAATGGGTGCTTGTTTCGTTCCCAATTATGCCAATCTATTTGTAGGATTGTGGGAAGAAATATATATATATATATATATATATATATATATATATATATATATATATATTCGACTCTTAATTCCTTTTTGGATAATATCGTTATGTGGGGAAGATATATTGATGATATCCTAATTATTTGGTCTGGTTCAGAATTAGAACTGCATAGGTTTCACCAGTATATTAATGGCATAAATAGAAATTTGAAATTGAGCCTTGAATATTCAGTGTCTGAAATCAATTTTCCTGATCTGAAAATAACTAAGGAGGCCAATGGTGTGTTACATACTTCCATCTTTAGGAAACCAACTGATCGAAATATGATTCTTAGAGCTAATAGTTTTATTCACCCTGGCTGATTGAGAATATACCTCATGGCCAATTTCAAAGACTGAAACGTATTTGTGATCGAGAGGACGATTATGAAATTCAATTACAGGACATGACCAGCAGATTTCGACAGAGAGGTTATGATTCCAGAGTTTTAACTAGGGCCACAGAGAAAGTTGGATTAATAGATAATAATCAACTATTGTGTAAGAAGAAAAAAGTACAAGGCTTCAGTGTATATAATCGGGTGTTTTTTTTCAACAACGCACAGTTGTGAAGCAACACAAATTAAGCGTATAATATATTCCAATTGGAACATCATTGAAAGTGACCGCATCCTTAGGGCAATTTTTGAGAAAAACCAATGGTCAGTTATAGACGTTCACCAACTATACGAAATAAAGTAGTACGCAGCTATCTTCCTGCTCCTGAGAAGATAACGTGGCTGGCCTCTTTAGCAGGTAATTTTAGATGTGGGCAGTGTAAACATTGTGACAATATGGTGAGATCTAATAGTTTTACTGATGTGTCCTCTGGGAAAATATATCCAATTAAGTCTTTTATCAAGTGCAATTCCTCGTATGTGGTCTATAGGCTATAATGCGAGTGTGAACATTTCTATGTAGGTCAAACAAAGAGAAAATTACGTGTAAGAGTGGCTGAAAACAAATATGCTATTCGTGTGAAAAATATGTTGTATTCAATGGCGAGACATTACAATGAGGTGGGTCATGTTACTGAAAGTTCCCTTAAAGTGATTGGAATTGAATCTATTCCTTGTTCTATGAGAGGTGGAAATAGACAGAAACAACTTCTACAACGAGAGGCTTTTTGGATTCACATGCTCCGGGCGACTAAGTCCCCAGGAGTTAATGAAGAAATTGATTTTCTACCATTTTTGTAATTTGTACCATGGATGTATAATTTTATTCCTATACTGTTGTATGGTGTTTTTTATGGTGACCCAGCGTTCTGACGTGACCCGGATACACTGAGAGGATGACTTGCAATTTTTTGCCCAACCTTACATATTTGAACCAGAATTTTCTGAAATTTATTCTCGTAGCTTCATAACATTACGGTTGAACCACTGATGTCACATCGACTATTTTAAAGATGTCCTTATTACTTTTCTGGGCCATAAAATATATCAGTTGCATTACTGTCTATGGAGAATCAGAAAGCTCTCGGATTTCATTTAAAAAATATCTTAATTTGTGTTCCGAAGATGAACGAAGGTCTTACGGGTTTGGAACGACATGAGGGTGAGTAATTAATGACAGAATTTTCATTTTTGGGTGAACTATCCCTTTAAGACTATCAGACATTTCCCTACATGTGGTACAGATGTTTTACCTTTCCACATGCGTTGCAGTGATGCCGTCGCAGTGTTAGCCTGAAGTCTGACGTGCAGTTCATGCACATCATCACATGTGAAACAGGAACTAGAACAGGAGCAGCCTCTCCCAGAGACATCCATAATTTCTCTCTCGCCTGGAAACATGGACAGTGATTTCATCATATAGTTTCCTTAATATTTCTGTTTATTTCTGTTGCTTGTTTGATAACTAGCCCATAGATATTTTGTACAGAGGCTCTGTAAAATATTTCCTCACACCTCACTAGAGCAGCTGAAGGTATTGAGGCCTGCGGCGTGATCCGCTATAGCCCGGCTCAGCGTGTGGAACCAGTCCTCTCGCTCACTTAAAGAACTATCAGAGACAGAAAGAAGCCATGCTTGAAATGTTTGCATGACAGTAGATGTCAGTATAGACACATGCAAACCATTATGGAAATGCTCATTACCTCGCTGAGAGAGTGATGGTAACATCGCTGACTTCTATCCTGAGCGTGTTGAGCACATTGTCTATGACAGGTTTACTGACCTACAGACACATGAAAACACATACAGATCAGTTCTTGATAAAACATTTGCACTCACACTTAGCCTAATCTGTTTTGTTTCCTAGCAGATTAACCAAAAAGCAAAATGAATGTGCTGAGAGACACTGCTGTCTTACCTTCATTCCACTTAGAGTCAGTGTGTTTTTCAGCCTGTATTTACCATCCTGCTGAGGGTAGGTGTACAGCATCACGTCATTCATCTGCAACACATGCACAAACATGTTTACTATCTAAATGGAGACATTCCATAGACTAGAAATTGTTTTATATACAGCTGATTATATATACTACAACCTAACCCTAACCGGCACTCTAAATGTTCTGCATTTTTTACAATAAAAAAATTTACTTTATTGTAATACTATTCTTACAAGGTGGTTTTGTCAGATTTAACTAATTTCTGGGTACAAATTTGTCCCCAAAATATGTACACTCATGCACACATACATTTATACAGTACACAACTATATACACAATTTTAAATAACATGAGTGCATGAGCACTTAAATTAATTATTAAAGTTAAACCATTTAGATTAGGGATTTATATTTTTTAATATGATAATATTAATTATTATAATATTATTATTGTGGATTTATGATTATTATGATTATTAGCATCGTTATTACTCCTATAGACAATAATACTAATATTACTACTACTAATCATAATATATTTAAATTATTCAAACCTAAAATTAAATGTGAGTAAAAGTTAATAGTGATGCTTGCCTTCTTTTGTCTTTATTTCCACCACAAGGAGGCAGTAAAACCTTTTAAGTCTGCACACTTCTGCTCTATCCCTGTCCAAGTTAAACCATTTAGATTAGATTTACATTATTTAATCATAATTATTAGTTTCATTATTATTGTAGTATATTTCTATTGAATAGATTATCAAAATAATAATATTTATATTATTTAAACCCCTAAACTGAAGTATGAGCAAATAGTGATGCTTGCTTTCTGTTATGTTTATGTCTACCACAAGGAGGCAGTATAAGCTTTAAATCAGTGGGCCTTTTTGATTTTAGTCCCCCGTCCCATCACCCTTTTTTATTTTAAAAAGAATTAGGAGTGTCCATAGATGAAAATAACGGCAACACTTTATTTTACAGTGTATTTTAGAATTTATAATAGTAAATTCTGCACAATAACAAGCAACTAAATCTGAAGTACATGGTGTTATTTTACTCAGTACTTTTTAAGCCACCTTGAGGCCCCCTTGAACTTTGCTGAGGCCCCCTAGTGGGCCCTGGACCCCTGCTTTAAAACAACTGCTTTAAATAGTTTTGATATGATCTAATTTCTTCCTGTCTGCTCAATACACATTCTTCCAAAGGTGTAGCAAATTCAGTTCAGTACCCAAGAAAGCAATTCACACGTTCAGTACAATAGGTTGTGCTTTATAAAAACAGTTTATGGGGTATTTTCTGCTTTGCTTCATTCCTGACAATGAAGTAGTTGTGCTAAGAACACAAACTCACACCCACAAACAGGCTAGCCCTACACTTCAAACCATTGTGTTTGCTCGACATATATAGCTCCAAACAAAAGTAGTGACATCATCAGACATGCAATGTGCGTGCCCCAAACATCCGCAGTTCACAGGCCGGGTCCAGGAATACAGCCTGGACGCTTCTGAGAAAGCCTTTTTGGGTGGAGACAGCAGGACAGAGACAACAAAAACATCAACAACAGCCACAACAACCCTCAAACAGCCAAGAATGTATCAGTTCTCATGTAACTAGTGTGTGTGTGTCCCTTGAGAATGGACCTTGGTGAAGAAAAAATATGAGAGAAAACAACAAATAACTTATGGTACGAGTCCTACGTAAGACCTCCATAGTGATCTGATGCCATTACAGTAGCCACAAAAAAACAAGGCCAACACAAAGTAACTAGTATTGCATGATATTTGTGACAATTTTTTGTCCAATTCAGCTCAGGTGAATAAACTTGACCACAACATTTCTGGTGGTTCATGATTATTAGATAACGATTTTTATAGGGATTTCTGGGACAGATTTTCTTTATTTTTTATTTTATTTTTTTATTGTAGTATTATTCGTATACTGTTATAGCATTTAAAATATTTTAAATGTTTTAGTTTTAGTGAACAATAACAACATGGTGTATATCACAGAATTAAAATTCCATAACATGTTTTCCATGATCATGGAAACCCTGTCTCAGTGATCAGAGATAGACTTTCAAAGATATTTCATGCTTTGACTCTTAACTGTGAAGTGGTATATTTGTACAGGCAATGAAGGGTAGTTTTGACAGAGGAAATGGCCTTTGGGCATCAGTGTCTGAGTGATAGTTGGTTGGCGGGATTTTTTGAGCAATTCGCTTATTAATCCATAAATTAAATCCGGGTCTCGAAGAATCATTGTTAGGGGACCCTCTGATATCATATCACAACCAGTCAGTGCTGGACTCTATGACATCAGTCACAAGTTCTCATAAAAAAAAAAAAAAAAACACCAGTCAGAGATCGATCGATTAAGGGAGAGAAGAGAGCAGAAAGGACAGGATGACAGAAGATGAAGAAAGACTCCGGTATCTGGAATCTTCAGAGCCAAGAGTGTCGCAATATTAGAAAACAGCTTCCTGTATGTATGTATACATGGTCCAAAATTACCATTTGTCAAGTGCCAGTTATAATGAGAAACTACAAACTGCCTTGTGCCTTGAAGAGAAAACGCGCCAATGTGAACTATAGAAAACAAAGAGATGGATAGTAATGTTCTTTCTAAAGATAATAATTATTTTCCTCACCCAAAGGTCTGTATACACTACTGTTCAAAAGTTAGGGGTCAGTAACATTTGAAAAAAGGTCTCATACTCACCAAAGCTGCATTTATTTGACCAAAAATACAGCATCAACAGTAATGTTGTGAAATATTACTGCAACGTAAAATAACTCTTTTCTATTTGAATACATTGATTTCTCACTGTGAAACAATCATACTGACCTCAATTTTTTTGTACAAGTTGACATTATTTAAAACATCTCAGCAGAGCCCACAGAGCCCATTCTTCTTAAAATCTCGTCACTAAAGGTCATTGCACACTGAGTCCGAAATTTTCGTCTGAAATTTTCACACGCTAAAAAATAAATACGGCCTCACGTTGTGTCAATCACATTTACACACTGCCTCCGAAACTTTCGTCCGTCATAAAAAAATTCGGATCAGGTTCGATTTTCTGCATTTTCGCATCCGTAGCAAGCATTTTGATAGGAAAGCATGACGAATACGAAAAAACAGAAAAAAACGCATACGAAAATTTCGGACTCAGTGTGCAAGGACCTTATGACATTCAGAAAACCACCCGAGTGGAAGTAACAGAGTAAACGTACTTCAGGTAAACAACTGAACTGTCTGCTCAGCCTAATGTTTTTAGCATTGTTTTTCAGCTGCGGTGGCTCAGTGTTGTTGATCTGTTGTTCTCTGGGCCTAGTCTTCAGTGTACTGTCAGTAAAGTCCCAGCACAGGAAGCTGGTATCCAATGACCTACAGCAGACATCCTGAGAGGAAGTACGACCCTCGAAAACAAGAGTGCTATAAAGAAGGATGGGGGTAGCCTTGTGCTACAGCTAATGTAGCCTCCAGTGTCTGCTGAACAGTTGTGGCACATATAAACCAGCTCACTTACTGTCTAGGAAACTGGCTGCCTTTTTGAAAGACCAAATATCAACAATACACATACCTGTCAATAACTGCTCAGTACTTAAGAAGGCAATAATAGGCACTTTCATATTAAATGGAATGTGTCAGGCAACTAGCTTTAAACATGCTGACAGTTTAACTAACTTTAACTAACTTGCCAAGCAAGATTCCATTCAGACTTTTCCCTGCAATGACAGTATAACAAAACCAACTGTATAATAAAACAGTTTATATTAAATACAGTTATAGCTTTAAGAATGCAACACCCTCAGACACAAGAAGCAATACAGGTCTATCTGAAAGAGAAGCTCTTAACGGTCCCACTCTGCCAATTGGTTTGATCAATAATTTTCAGACACAAAGAAAGTCAGGTGAGCTCCAAATGGCTGTGAAGCCAACTGTTCTAAAGAATGTAAATAAACCCATGTAAATGCAGAAATACTATGCAAGAGTGCTTTTTTACCCACTTAAGTACATCTTTAAAAGTAATTTCATAGTTCATTGTATATGAAATATGGTCAAAGTGCACTGACGAATGTACTGACAAGTATTTATGGTAAACTAAAATATATAATAATGTAATGTAAAATATATAATACATTTCTATTGAAACTTGTATTTCAATCTATTTGTAATTACACATTTGTAATGATGAAGTAGCAATTTAGTATGTTTAAAATATATTAACCTTAAATGTAATATCAAATAACACATTAAAGTTAAAATTATAATGAAGTATTTCTTTATGACAAATGATTATTAAAATGTAATGATTTAAAATGTACTAGTCAATCTGTACATAAACTTTTAATCTGACATTATTACAAAGCGCACTTTTCAAAAGTGTACTTAAGTATGTTAAGAAAGTCATGAAAGTTTACTTGCTTTAAGTGCACTTAAGTGGCCTGTTTCGTTTATACTTAATTAATATTGTATTATCTGCAAGTGTAGTTTTTTAAAATATACTTAAAGATTTGAATTACACTTCATGTGCACATTTAATACAATTAAATGCACTGCAAGTAGAGAAAAGCATGACAAAATACCAGGAAGAGGTGTCTGGGCTGCCTGCTTTTCCGAGAGACTTTCATCAGAGTGCCCTCCTTGACAAAAACCTGCAAAACACACAGGTGCAAGAGGCCAGGTGACTTATGGGTAAGGGTGTTATTCACTTAAACCTTTGATGTCTAATAACTGTTGCTGATCTTACAGGTTTTACTGCCAGTAAAAACAGTAATAAACTATAAACATGAAACCATAAATACAGCGTATGTACCCTTCCTGGTTGAAGAAGGTCTCGTTTTCCTCTTACGCTGTAGTCGATGTGGACCAAACGAAGCAGGTTCTCCTGTGATTGCGATAGAAAGACATAAGAGTAAGAATGAGAAATAGAACTGCTTTGTGGATTAGAAAAAGGAAGAGCTGTTCAGAAATGAATAAGGGTAGAAACAGAAGGTTTCTGTGTCTGTTACTGTGTGTATGTGTTTGGAGATGCCTCTGTGTCTGGCTGATTTCACACTACTCTCTTTTTTTCTCGACACCTGGTACACTATGATGACATCATATCCCCTCGCTCCTTTTTCATCATGTATCAACAATACAACACGCTCTCTCACACAGAAACAACTCACCCCGTGTTTTAGATTGTCATTAACCTGGTCTGCGACCTCTGACACGATTACCAGTGCAGCTGTTGATAAAAAAAAGATCCAGTCATAAGCACAATTAATGTTTTCACAGTTCAAACATGGTCAGTGGTCATCATTGTGTGTGAGAGAGACTGAGACAACAATACCTTGTGTGTCTTCATACTCTTTTGAATCCGGAGAGAGGTTGTTTAAGTAGTCTGGAAAAAATGAGATGAAAACCAAATTACTGATAAGGAGACAAATAGCTTCTACTTCACCATCCCATGCTCTTTTAAACACACTCAAACAGTCGTATGTTTTATGCACAAGATCCAACATACAGTACATTATTTACAGTTCATTTTTACCCCAAACCTCAAAGTCATTGGCAGCCTTTGTATGGTGAGATTTAATTAAGAGACAAATCATTCACAAGTGAAATACCATCTATCAAAATGTGAACACCAGAACTGCAAGTCAACAATTTTACACCTACTGTAAGATTGTCAGTAAAGTGTTGAGAAAGTAGTTTTATTATTTAATTACTGTGTCCTGTGCATTTTGATGCAGTTTGATAAATATAGACTGTTGCTGCATAAATGCACCTTTGTGCAGTATCTTTGTATGCAGTATTTATGCACATACCTGTACTTCCAACATTTACACAAGTAGAACCCAAAGGTTATTTTTACATTACTTCTGTACTATTATATTTAATATTTTTAAATATGCTTTTATTTTTATATTTGATATTTTATAAGTTTTAGTTATTTTTCTATGTGCTTTGTAATTTTTTTAGTTATTTTTTTTTAAAATAAATGTATTAAATATTTATATTTAGCTTTCATTTATTCTTATTTCAGTTTTCATTTTAGTAATTTGAATACTGCATACAATAAATGCATGCATGTAAATACATATAAATATTTTCAAAATATATACTGTATGTGTGTGTATTTATATATACATAACAAATATACACAGCACACACACATATATTATGTAAACAAAAACATTTATTTTGGATGCAGTTAATCACGATTAATCATTTGACAGCACTAATTATTCAAGTTGGTTGCCAAAACAACAAGTTAAAACAAGGTTAAGTCTGTTACTAATCATTTTTTAAATTCAGTTTTATTTTTATTAATAAAAACTTCAAAAATTTATTTCAAAAAAGTTATTTTTCAAAACGTCAGTTTTAGTTAACAATAACCAAATTGCACAAATTATTTAGTCTTTCCTTAAAAAGGAACAGAATGCGATAAAGTATTAATATGGGAAATTATCATCTGGACTAAATATTTGAATCACGCAGTGTTCACCTGTGAGGATCATGCGGTACTGGAGCACACGCACAATGACCCGCAGCAGCTGGTGTTTCAGAGGAACATGAACTCCTTCTGCATTCTGTGTCTGAAAATACAAACACACATGCATATTAGAAATGGCACATAAAACAATATACAATGCATGCAAACATATTATTACTGTAAACACAGACATACAGAAGAAGGACTTGGAATACACACACACACACACACACACACAAAATAAATATTATGCACTAATGCTGCGTTCATGTCAAACAGGACTTGTTACTCCTCATGATAAAACTTTTTTAACTGTTGAAGAAGCTGCCATTTTGTTGTTTTTACATGATGTCACAAAGGTAAAGTAAGAGGAATCTAAATTTGTATCAAATTCATGAATTTAACAAAGATGTGAACTACTTTACTAGCCAGAAACTCATAATTATGGTAATTACAATTATTTTTTTATAGCATCTGCACATGCTGCACATAAAAGTATAGACACAAAAATATCTCTATAAACACAAAACAGTTTTTCCCTTAAAACTCACACACAAACTCAATCGCACAAGCATACACAATCAAGAGCTACATGCCACCTGTGCTCTCTCTTGACCCACAAGATACAGTATCATAGATCACAATGGCACCACTTAGAAAAGCCCATTTCAAGGTTATTCATTGACCTTCCCTTTTTCCAGCTACACAAAACCCTGAGTATGCCTCATTCCATCCAATTCCATCCCAATTATATCATTCACTGGGAGAAAAAGTGAACAAGTGAATCAGTCAAACATGCGGTGAGAAGAAATCAATCAAGGCCTAATTGACTTTGACACGTCATTGTTCATGCAAGCTCTGAGGAGCCAGGGGGGACGTGAGAGGTCAGTAAAGGGCAAATAAGGGCAAATAACTTCAGAGTTATGGACATCCAGAGACATGGGACAATGCTTGAGATCTTCAACAACAAAAGGGAAAAGGGATGCCATTAATGACCTTGTGAGGAGTGTGAACGAAGGGAGTTGTGGCTTCAAGATAAAAGAACACAAGACAGTGTTCAGTTTGTCCAGTTTGCACACCTGCCACAACATCATTCCCACAATACCTCTGAAAGGCACTCTCTGGATTTCATCATCATATAATTCACAGGTTTTATCCATCACATTTCTTATTTTTCTTCACTTTCTTCTACGTTTACACTGCAGTTTATCCAGCACATGATCCAATCTGTTATTTAGATGATAATGTGAACATAAATTACAAACACACACACACACACTATGCCTGACAATTTAAGTAAATTCAAGTACGTATGTATTTACTATTAAAATATTAATTACTTATGCATAACTACATGCAAGTAACCCTAAGCCAAACCCTAATCATAACCCTAACCATATAGTAAGTACATGTAGTTAATTAATATTACTCAGTACATAAATGTATAATTATAATGTAACAAGCACACCTTAAAATAAAGTGTAACCTGAAATTGATATTCAGTTTAACGTTTTATAAAATATTTCATTGAATGTGAGTGTCTTGGTGTAGATATTTTTGTTTACATTCTGTATTTGTGTGTACTAAAACAGAAAATCTGTAAAAAAAAAAAAAAAAAAAAAAAAAAAAAAAGTTTAAAAATATTTAATTGATTTTAATAAAATAAAAATGTAATTATTCAATATAATATTCAATTAATATTTCATATTTAAAATATTCAGCAAATTGATGTATTTAGATACATAGCAACAATACAAATTAAAAAGTTAATGCTAATGCATATTGGATTTCTAATTTCATATCAAAATATGCAATCATATTAAAATAATAATTATAATAAATATATAATTTTTATTCACTTCAAGAGTAAACAGTGCAAAATTACGGCAAAACTTTGATTTCATATACTATAAAATATTCAACTGAATTAAAAGTAAATATTAAATTAATAAAACATTGCACAATTTCATAATGTATAAAATATTTAAAGTATTCTGTAAACTGCACTATGAAGTATTACACAGAAAGGTGCAAAATAGACTTGTTTAAAGTGTATACTGATGCACTAAATCTATATTACCAGATATACTATTGTATTATACAGTAATGATACAAGTTAATGCAATGCACATTGTATCATTACTGCACATTATTACGTTATATCAAAATATGCAATCAAGTAAAATTATCAAATGTATTTATGATGTTATGTTAAGGAGCGTAAGACCACATTTTAAAGCACAAAATTAGTCTAAATCTCAATTAGATTAGTGTAAATTAGAAAGTCTACATTAGGCACTTTTAGTTGTGAATGTAGCCTTTCTACTTCTTCAACTCTTAATATCTTGCACCTGTCCTCCATTATCTAATTACTTCCTCTCTGTATCGTTCCTTCTCTGCAGTGAGCCTCATCCTGACCATAAAGCCTGTCAGATTCCTGTGTTTAAGCACAACATGGTCTCATTGTTAAAGGCAGCAGAACTAATGAACAGCCTCGTACTGAACACTTGCACCAAACTGCAATCCAATTGACATTTGTGCTGAAGAAGTGGCCAGTCTTTGTGTATGTGTTTAAGCGCAGATATTTAGTAGAGTTGGGACACAGCCAGGAGAACGAACAGTGGCTCGTGCCAGAGAACAGACAGGCTACACAAATCAGGCACTGGTCCGGCTGAAGCAGCGTCTGCATGGACAGCTGATTTAATTGAGGGTTGTTTAAAAAGACTGCTTGGCTAATTAGCTTTTTTCCACCTCATTGCCTAAATGCCAGATCTGTGTGTATGTGTGTCAGTAGTGTCTTGTTCTGTCTTATCTTGTCCTTTCCACCTGTACAATTTAAGAGCAACACTGTGTACTAATATCCAAAGAAACACCACGCCTGCTCATAGTGTATACATGGCCTTTGAGATGAATGCAAGAATAAATAAATATTAATGAATGCATATAAATATTTATATACTACACAAATATACTATATATCATGCCCTTTTAGTCTTATGCTTCAGCTCAATTAAAATGTTTAATATATATATATATATATATGTGTGTGTGTGTGTGTGTGTGTGTATGTATGTGTATACAGGTGCATCTCAACAAATTAGAATATGGTCACATGCCAATCAGCTAATCAACTCAAAACACCTGCAAAGGTTCCCTGAGCCTTCAAAATGGTCTCTCAGTTTGGTTCACTAGGCTACACAATCATGGGGAAGACTGTTGATCTGACAGTTGTCCAGAAGACAATCATTGACACCCTTCACAAGGAGGGTAAGCCACAAACATTCATTGCCAAAGAAGCTAGCTGTTCACAGAGTGCTGTATCCAAGCATGTTAACAGAAAGTTGAGTGGAAGGAAAAAGTGTGGAAGAAAAAGATGCACAACCAACCGAGAGAACCGCAGCCTTATGAGGATTGTCAAGCAAAATCGATTCAAGAATTTGGGTGAACTTCACAAGGAATGGACTGAGGCTGGGGTCAAGGCATCAAGAGCCACCACACACAGACGTGTCAAGGAATTTGGCTACAGTTGTCGTATTCCTCTTGTTAAGCCACTCCCGAACCACAGACAACGTCAGAGGCGTCTTACCTGGGCTAAGGAGAAGAACTGGACTTTTGCCCAGTGGTCCAAAGTCCTCTTTTCAGATGAGAGCAAGTTTTGTATTTCATTTGGAAACCAAGGCCCTAGAGTCTGGAGGAAGGGTGGAGAAGCTCATAGCCCAAGTTGCTTGAAGTCCAGTGTTAAGTTTCCACAGTCTGTGATGATTTGGGGTGCAATGTCATCTGCTGGTGTTGGTCCATTGTGTTTTTTGAAAACCAAAGTCACTGCACCCGTTTACCAAGAAATTTTGGAGCACTTCATGCTTCCTTCTGCTGACCAGCTTTTTAAAGATGCTGATTTCATTTTCCAGCAGGATTTGGCACCTGTCCACACTGCCAAAAGCACCAAAAGTTAGTTAAATGATCATGGTGTTGGTGTGCTTGACTGGCCAGCAAACTCACCAGACCTGAACCCCATAGAGAATCTATGGGGTATTGTCAAGAGAAAAATTAAAAACAAGAGACCAAAAAATGCAGATGAGCTGAAGGCCACTGTAGAAGAAACCTGGGCTTCCATACCACCTCAGCAGTGCCACAAACTGATCACCTCCATGCCACGCCAAATTGAGGCAGTAATTAAAGCAAAAGGAGCCCCTACCAAGTATTGAGTACATATACAGTAAATGAATATACTTTCCAGAAGGCCAACAATTCATTAAAAATGTTTTTTTATTGGTCTCATGAAGTATTCTAATTTGTTGAGATAGTGAATTTGTGGGGTTTTGTTAAATGTGAGCCAAAATCATCACAATTAAAAGAACCAAAGACTTAAACTACTTCAGTCTGTGTGCATTGAATTTATTTAATACACGAGTTTCACAATTTGAGTTGAATTACTGAAATAAATGAACTTTTCCACAACATTCTAATTTATTGAGATGCACCTGTATATATTTTTCTTCGTATCTCTCGCTGTATTTCAGAGCAGCCCACTTGGTCTCCTTCCTCCTTACACATTCTGCACACACACAGCCAGATACTTACAAACACACATGCACACGTTCGTGGTGAAAACCCTCGTAAACAGTGTAGCTGAACAGGGTTTAATCCTATCAGATCACAGCGGTGATCAGATCAGCTACAGTAGATACTTCATCTCTGTCATCAACCCAGCACGCACACGCACGCACAAAATGAGATTACTCAAGCTCGGCTCCAGAGAAGAGAATTCCTAATGCATCCTCGATCCTCAATGCATCTACTAACCTTCATCAAAAAGCTCAAATGCTGCTGGTGTGTTTGCTAATACGAAATGCCACATCATTGAAACCCATGTGGTAAAATCCACATTCATTTCCATGTGTAAAGTAGAAGATAAATATAACAGATAGAGATATATGTGGAGGAATCTCACAAAAGCATGGCCAGGTCACACTTCACCCTGCAAGTTAGAAAAAAAAATAGATAAAAATAAAATATATAAAAAATAATAGATAAAAATAAAATATATAAAAAATAATGTCATTAATAAATGTCATTAATAAATTTCAAAATAAGTGTCAATAATGTTACACTGTTAAATTGTTTATTCAAATATTTTGAATACATTTTATATTATATTATTAGAATTTCCTATCCTTAGTATTTTTTATCTTTTTTTTCTCCAAATTATTTTTTCTTTACTTTACTGTCAATTAAACATATTCCCCCAAGTTCTTATTACTGTAATGCATCAGGCTGTTTTTTTTTAGTAATTCAATTTATTCTCAATGATTCTCATTAGATTACTGTAAAACAGCATACTTTTTTAAGTTGGTGCAACAAATACTTCCATAACACATAAATACTTTACAATTTAAATATTAATCTTGTTTTAAATTACAGAATATGAAATTTTGCATAATGATAATGAGGACTGGGAGGAAAACTTGCTTAAATGTTATAATTCAGTAAAATCGTATGGTCCTTAAACCAGGCAGCATTTTTTTAAACATAATTTGTTTGGGGTGAAATATGACCCAGACAAATTCTTGATGAAGTGATCCAGTACCATTTCAACATTTAACATTTAATTTAACAGAGCTCCAATGGTGGGATGTACTGATAAAGTCAAGCAGGTGTTTAAACTCCTGACTTGTCCACCTTCAGGCCCCGATCAATAAAACAACTGCATCTCCTCCCATTTAACGAGCCGAGAGAAGCATCACAGGACAGACTGGGTGAATAAAACAAGTCAGCGGTGGCTAGACAAATGGCTGGCAGGATAAGAGAAATGTAAGGAAAAGCCTGCCTCGTTGTTGACTTGTGTGTGTGTTTACGTGGTGGTACATCATTGAGAGTCAGCTCTAGTTGTTTCATTAGTGCAGCGTGACCAGAGGCAACCAGTGATGCTCGGTACATACATCACCCAGTCAAAGCCTATAAGCGTTACTGCAGCTGTACTGACCTGGACTCACTGAGAGCACTGAGTGAGCACATTTCACACCCACAAATGAATTACATTGTGTTGAAATGCTTTATGAAGAATAATATGTGCTGTTATAAACAGAAATTACATCTTAATCTTGTTTCATTACTCTGGGGTTATTTGGATCTTGAGCCTCTACGATTGAAGCCACGGCAGGCTGTCACACATTATATTTTAAAAAGATGCAGTCCTTGATCTAAAAAATATAAAAAAGCACTCCTTAACTTATTTCACAAACCCCTGAGCATTTCACCAAGCTCAATTCATGCATATAAGAAGAAATCTACCCACATTTGTACTTTTCAGTTTGAGTAGCTGATGACAATGCCACATTTAAAGGACATTTGGGTAAATCAGCCTTTCTTTCTCTCTTTCCTGATCTCTCCCTGCTATACATTGAGGGTCTAATTTTGAGTCTACCACCCACCGAGGTTTCTCTGAATACAGATGCTCATGCATATTAATGAGCGAGGACAGCTGGCTTCTTGTCATTGGTGATCCCGATCACCATTGGAATGTGTGGTCAGTGACTCCACCAACCATCCTCCAATTAAATGATTCACCAGAGCCTCTGTCGAATATGGCTGCTACGGTGAACTGAACGGAAAACCACAGCAGTCGATGAAACCAGATTTTATGATTCTAAAAAAATTTCACAACAAATGTGAAAAACTATTGAAAACACTACTTAAAAAGGCAAAAATATTAATAAAATATTATTAAGAGATATTATAACACATATAATGTGTTAATTTGTTTATATATGAATACTATATAGAAAATTATACAAATATATATTAAAATTATCTAAAATGATTGTTTAAAAATATATGCATATGCTTAAAAAATAAAAACGTAATTGAGACTTTTTATTTTACAATTGAGACATTTTTCTTACAACTGTGAGAAGTTATCTCAAAATACGTAGCAAAATAATTGAGGCATGACGCTTAAAAAAGTCTGAATTCTGACTTTCTTATTCTCTTAGTTTCTGACACAAAACAAAAAGAGTAATTCAAAGGCTACATTTTATCTATCAATTCAGATTTTTTTTTTTCAGAATTCTTTTTTCATATCATCAAATTCGGATCAATTCCCAAAACAAACCACACACATTTGCGTGTCAGACCTCACCTCAAACCGCTTCACCACATCCTCGAAAGCTTTACTCTGTCTACAGCTCTCCTCCAGAAGTGACATACTGCGGTCATAGTCTGAGATGTAGGTTGCGAAGGATGAAAACTCAGCCTGGCGCGTTAATATGACATCAACCACTCTCGGACTGTCCTCCCTGAAGATGAATGAGAAACAGCGAGAACATCATATATACTGCTATGAAAGAGATGTGTAATGTAATGTAATGTTGGCAAGAACACATCAGCTTGTCCATATTAGTATGTGGCTCAGGTGGGGGGATGCATACAGTACAGTAGATGCGGAGTGCATGCATTAGCACCTTGTAAAGGATGCACGTTATATATAACACAAGTAAGGAATTTTTATGGAATGACATGCTATTAAATGAGTGCATAAGCATGTGTAAATTTTGTGGATATTGATGTGCATTAGTTTAATGTGCTCCAGTATGTGTGTTCTCACCACTGTTTAATACGGGTCTCCAGCTCATTGAGGATCTCATTGTGAAGGTGGTAGGCCTGAGGAAGAGTGCTCAGGATCTCGTCCAGCTTCCCATTTTCTAACAGTGGTTCCTCAACATCTCCTGCTGACTCCACTGCTGCTCTGAAATCCTGTAAGAAAGTGGATTGAAATGAGGAATCATGAAATTAAATATTCCAAACAAAATGCGAAGGCGTATTAAAGGAATAGTTCACCCAAAAATGAAAATTGGCTAACAATTTACTCACCCTCAGGCCACTCAGGATGGTTCAAAAACAGTTTGTTTATCAGAAGAGATGAAAAGAAATTAACATTACATCACTTGCTCACCAATGGATCCTCTGGGTGACATCAGAATGAGAGTTCAAACAGTTGATAAAAAATCCCAAATAATTCACACTACTCCATCAATTGAAAGTCCATTAATTAACATCTTGTGAAGTGAAATCTGTATGTTTATAATAAACAAATTCATCATCAAACCATTGATACAGGTTAAAATGTGAGTTCTCTATCCATAATATTGCTTTCTCCAGTCTGAATCAGGAGAGAAATATGCACAGATCAAGCACTGTTTGCAAGCAAAAACAGTCTAAAACAGTTCCAAACATATATTTTTGTGGATTTTGATGTGAGAAGCGTTTTGATATGAGAGGAAGGATTATTGTGGATTACAAACTATTTTTGCCAGTCGCAACGGTTTAAAGTTAAGATGTCCTGATGGATTTGTTTCTTACAGCCATGCAGCTTTTCACCTGAGAAAACATTAATTGACAGACTGGAGTTTTGTGGATTACTTGTGGATTGTTGTGATGTTTTTATCAGATGTTTGACCTCATTCTGATGGCACCCATTCACTGCAGAGGATCCATTGGTGAGCAAGTGATGAAATGCTAAATTTCTCCAAACCAAATCTGTTCTGAAATAAACTCATCTACATCTTGGATGGCCTGAGGGTGAGTAAATTTTCAGAAAAATTTCATTTTTGATGAACCATTCCTTTTAATATTTTGTATTGTTTGATGATTTCAGCTGCCAATAAAAGTGTACTAGTGACATAAATTATCATGTTTAAATCCATTCCACAGAATTCCGCATTCCATTCTCAGAATCAGAATTTGGAATGGTTTCGTGAAGCTCTAGGTGTATACATAAAGTACATACACATACTGTATATAAGAGAACAGACAGAAAATAAGTAAAACTTACGGTAATATACATCAAGAAAAAATAAATAAGTTAAATTATGGTTAAAAAACCTTAAAGGAACATACATCTAGACTGAGTAAGCAGAAAGAAATGAACAGATGTTCACATTAAGTATTGCATATACTTAATTTACTGCATAAAAATGTAATTTCAGTACATACATATTCTGTAGCCTAACACCTGGCTTGAACATCATAAGCAGATTGTTCTATAATAAAACAGCTACAATGCAGTGGGTATGTTAGCCATTCAAAGTGGTGATATACAGTAGAAATCATTGTTAATAACACTGGCAAAAAAAGTTAAACAAAATGCAAAGAACTATACCAGCTTCCTTAGGCTTCTGTGCGAATGCATCAGAAAATCTGTACTTGTCTTCTCCTGCCTGTGAATTGAACTCTGACTACATTTATCCCTCTGGATGAGCTTCCAGGCTTAAGCAACTGGATTGAGCTAAAAGCAGCCTGTGCACGAGCCTCCAGCTTTGACACAATCTTAGCCCACAATACCATCCGTCAGGGAAACATGTTATTAGTTTCTGCTGAATATATTTGTTTTGGCCATAACAGACAGTTAAATTGAGTGGCCATGAGCTGGCCTGTTCGGGAGCCACAAGCCTGATGGCTCAGGATCCAGAGAGGATTTACTTGACCCACTATATATACAAGTCAGGTACCTTATGAATCGGGATAAAATCTGCTCTGAAATGTCTTCACAGGGAAAGCCATTAGGGAATGTGTATCCGTTATGAGAAAAGGGATGACATAAAACAAAGTCAGACATGCATGCGCACACAGACGTGTAAGCGGTCGTGTTGAGAGGTGGTATGCTGGAATTCCTTTCTGAGCTTCACACATGAATCAATGTGTATCGATCACAGCCATGTCAGCATTTGTCAGTTCTCTCATAAATAACTCAGAGCTGTTATACAGTCCTCCAAGGTATTATGAAACTTGTTTCTTCCGATAGCATCTTAATAGCTGAAACTCCCTGACAAATTTCCAAATGTTCATTGTAATGAAAGTGCTTTGTTTACAGTGGCTTTCTTAAGTCTCATTACACTTTTATTGCTTTTATTTCTATTGCATAAACCACGACACAGGAATGAAATGGCTAGTGGGAGATATTTGTATTCTTGTACCCGTTTATGCATCTGCATGCTTTCATTTGTTGCTCAAAACCATAAAAAAGCTGCAAATTCTCAAAAATCACATGCCTAGCAACCTGCACTACAATTACAAGCATAACTTCCCATTAGGGACAGGTTCTGGAAATTCTTTGTATTTCTGTGCTATTCAATAACAAAGAGTGGAACAATGGGCACATGTTCTGTCTAGTAGCCTTCTGATGGAGCACTCTGTTCCTTTCAGAGTACACAAAACAGAGAGAGAGAGACTGAGAGAGAAAAAGACACAAAAAGATAAATAAAAACTGGAGAGAAAGAATGTCAAGCCAAGTAACCCAGGAAAATATTTTTGTTCAGATTTTTCCTAAACTTTATCTTAATGATTTCAAATAAATGCTGTTCTTTTGAACTTTCTAGGAAAAGTCTCAACTGATCTCAATTTAATTTCACTGAGAGTAATTTTTTATTGAAAAAAAAAAAAACGTAATGCAGTGACGCTATTTGCGCTATTTTGCTTTGATTCTTCAGCCTCTTCATCTAGGACCAATCAGTACTGTCAAGTACATTTAAGAGATGTATATGCTAAACCTAAAAATTGTACAAATCCCCAAGCAACAGTGGGGAAGGAAACGCCCTCAAAGTCACCGTTGACAGCAGCTGAACACTGATTTAATGATGTCATAGTGGACTGAAAATCAAGGTGACTCAGATCCTCCAGCTCATTATCATTCAGCACAGCACAGCACAGTGATTAATGACATCTTTATCTTTTCCACATACCCACTAATTGTTAAATGCAGTATAAATATTTATAGCACATCAATATCAAACTGAACATTCTCTCAAACGAAAGCTAGACATGAAATACTACTGCAGCACTTACTATGATGTGCCAGTTCATTTGGCCCCATTCACGATCCCTCCCATTATGCAGCCCAATGCAAATCTACAGCATTATGTATGAATAAGGGGAACTGTAATTACAGCTCTACTGTAATACAATACAGTATATGCATACGAGACACACAGGCATGTATATGATTAGCATTCTTTAGTCATTAATAGGACAGTGACTCTATTGACTATGGCTTATTTTATTCAAATGAGGCAATTAAAACAGTGAATATGAAGTATAGTAATTTACATGAGGTGAACCATATGAAGAACTTAAGTTCCCACTGGATTGTGTTAAATTGCTCCCATTCAGCCCCACCTTGACTTGATAATTGGGATACATATTGTATTAATCATGAAAACGTAAATGTTTAAAACAATAGGTTATGGGGTTTTTTTCTGGCTAATCTTTTCACTCACACGGACCCTGCAAGCCACACACACACACACACACACACACACACACACACGCAGCCCTAGGGAACCAGGTTAGAAAGACACCTTGGCTGTCAGAGTGGGAGAGCTAATGAAAACAAATGATAACTTAAATTGGACACACTACATGACAGAGCAATATTAAGTACAGTGTGAAGAGCCAATGCATTAAGACACAGTGAAACGTTCCTTTTACCAGGCATTCATTGAAGTCTTTATTACACTGATATATAAAAAGCGAGTGCGACTAATGTCTCAATGAAAACTATATATACTGTATATAACATAAGACATTTCAGCTTGTTGCTAAGCCACCATTTCTCGTTTTCATTCAACTCAATATAGTAACATAATTGAAATAAAATAAATAAATATATATATAAGGTGACACCTTATTTTATGGTCCATTTCTCTCTATTAACAAACCATTAACTAGGACTTTTGCCTCAATAAACTCCTAATTCGCTGCTTATTAGTAGTAGGGTAGGTTGGGTAGGATTAGGGATTTAGAATATCATCATGCAGAATATGTGATTTGTAAGCACTAATAAACAGCCAATATGTTAATAATAGGCATGCTAATAAGCAACTAGTTATTAGTGAGAACTGGTCCCTATATTAAAATGTTACCAAATAAATACTAAAACTAAAGAAATACCGGTTCAAAAGAAAAAAAGTCATAAAGGTTATGAATGAGTAAATGATGACAACGCTTTTATATTTGGGTGAAATCCCTTTAAAACCACTTTGAATACTTAACTGTAATATGTCTTAAACTGATAGACTCTATAACTGATAGGGAATTAAGTCAATTCACACACCTTGACAAGTTGTTTGGGGCTTGAAGCCAAAACTGACGGGTTTTTATGTTTACAAGTAATGAGACTCATGAGAAGATTCCCAAAACAAAAGCCTGGTGCGTAGGTATTGCGTCACTCACAGGCTGACTTTTTCAAGACAAGGTTGTCAAGGCCAGGAAGTCTCAGTTACTGAAACAACACTGATAAAGGTTTGCAAACCCCCCACCCAAGTGTGTGTCTCTCAATGTATTTGTAAACGTATATGCATAAAGGTGCAAGGTACATTTGTACATTTGGCTGCCAAGACAGAAGACACAGGTAGTGACAGCAGCAGTTAAAGACTAATTTAGGAGCCCTTTTACGGGACCTTTGCATTACTCATGAAATTAAATCTAACTGTTTTACATAGGTTATCATTTAAAAGTCATTCATTCATTCATGAGTTTTACCCATGCAAAAGTCACCGATTTGCACAGATTTGTGCAAACCAACAGAAGTGCTTCATTTATACTACTGACCACAATTAAACAGAATATTATGTATAAAAAAACAGATTTTCATACCTCCTGAAGAATCTTCAAAGTCTTCACGTGTCTGTGGATTATTAAAGAGATATGACATTACTGTTAGTAGAAAAATAAAAACAAATAGACTTAGAACAAAAACAGCTGTTCAGTTCTGTCAAGCAGATATATTCCTGATCATACAAGTGATGCCAACATCTAGACAGCTGATTAACGAAGCCAGTTGATACATAGCAAATACATTTGAAGGGCTTAGGGGGGAAATACAGGCTTGCTTAGATAGTGGATCACATTTAATAAATCTTCACACTTAATGACTCATTGAGCCGCTGCTGAAATGCGGTATCTTAAGGCAGACAGTCCAGTAATAGGCTGTCAGTTCGAATATCAGAGGAGCTGTTGAGTGAATAAGACTAGACAGTGATAAAATGTGGACAGGGTCTGGATAAAGAAGATCCCTGAAGGACATCACATGAAAAACAACTAGACTGTATTTGGAACATGTTTAAATCCAGACAGAGACAAACACTTACTCTCTTTCTGAGTCCACCAGGTCTTTGGCAACATAGTAGGCTCTGGATCGGCCATCAATCTGAGAGGGACAGAAAAGAGAGCCATGACAGATAAATGAAGAAACCCAGTGTTTAAATAGTTCAAGTATACACAGTTCAGTCACAGAGCATGGTAAAGAGAAATATATAGATGATATATATAAAAATATTGATAGATGGATAGATGGAGACAAAGCGAGAGAGGAATTGATGTTCTGATCTAATTTCTCATACAATCCTGTCAAAAGAAGACTGATTATTTCATTAAACCACAACATAAATGAGAAAGCTTTCCTGGATGTGCTGCTTTAAGCACAGATGCATTATGGATGAGACGCTGTGTTCATGGCAAGCACAAATCCACCATTGATTTGCAAGCTAATCACAGCTGTCTGAACACGAGTGTTACTACTGAATGGACATATTTAGGAGAACATGACTGCATGACTGGGACTTCACCGCTAGTACTGATGTATTACGTATCCATGTTTAGATTTTAATAAAGTCTTTAATATCTGTACTAGGGTCACTTTTATGCATGTATAAAAATCTATAATAAAACTAATTACAGTGCAGCTGGCTTGTTTCCAGCTTGTTGTTATGCTGAAATCAGGCTGGGATAGGTTACTCCCAGATATTCTTTTCTTTTTAAAGACGAAGAAAACAAGGAAGCAGGCGTCACAAGGCCGGGGCCCCGGCTGACTCTACAGTGGCAGAGGGAAGGGGTGGGGTCCGCCTCTCGCTGCAGCGCTAAACTGACTGCCAGGAGACGTATGAACCTGGATCTCACAAAAATTGCACACACAGAAAATTCCAGTTTAACAGGGAGCCGGGACGGACTGGGAGTAAAAAAAACGGCCCTGGATTTTCTCCCAAATAGGCCCACCACAACTACAAACAGCCACTACTACCTCACAATATTACAGCAATCCTATCGGATTTATGGCAAATAACATCATAAAACCCATGGTGACCCTGCTGACAAAAACAAAAGAAACCATCACAGAAATTTGAATGATATCCACTACAAATACCATTACAAACATTACAAACCATCAACTTTTAACTATTAAATAATGGTTTCCTGTAGTGTGTTTTGGGACATATTACATTAGGATTTAGTGGCTTTAACAAAAGCCATGAATAGAAGGTAACCAATTACCAGTAGAGACCAATAGGCTCCATTACAGTTTCCATTAAAACCAATACAATTTTCATTATAACCAATAAAACCATTACAAATTATGTGATGGTTTCTATTTTTTTTCAACAGAGGATTGAAATAAATGTATTATTCTATGAACTAAAATACTTGAAATCTACATAAAAAGAGCAGAATGCAAAATGTATATGACAATGGTAAACAAACCTAGAATCTAGAAACCTGAAACAACAGAATTCTTCAATTTGAGTATTCATATGTCTCTATCTGTGTGTGTGTGTGTGTGTGTGTGTTAATCGGAGCAATCACCTTATAGGCTACTTCATTTACTCTATTTTGTAACTCAATAGATCTCAAATGTAACTCGTTGTAGAATCACTGCGGTCTCTTTATGAATGAATGGAATATTCATGCCAGACAATGCAGAGTGATAAATAGCAGTGGACGCTTGGACTAGGGTTGTTTTGGGATTTTACTATAGTGCTATAGGCTACATACTGTGTATAGTGAGAGAGGCAGGCAAAGGTAACCTGATGTAGCTTTTTTCCTTTTAGCTTCTCTAATCCTGTCCCAAATTGCACCCTAAACCCTTGCGGTCTTTCTCTGAGTCCGCACTTTCGTGACGTAATGCTGCTTTGACTGTCGGGTAGAAGTCTGCTGTGGAGCTCGCCCCAGTGTGGGCTCGGCAGAAGTGCTGATAAAGGGTGCATAGCGGCCGCAAAGGGGGCACTTGCGAAATGAACGCTAAAATGACTATTGGGACACCCTATGGTCTCGTGGACTTAACAGACACGTGCACGCGGCGGCCATTGTAAGTCCATAAGACCGCAAGTGCACATGAAGTGTTCCATTTGGGACAGGGCCTTTATCATCATGAGCCCTGTCTCCTTCGCGTCAGTTTCAGTTTATTATAAGCAAAAATAGATTGCATTAGCGACCCCCTTTGTCGACTGTCAACGTCACTTAATCTGACACTTTTTCTTTGAGGATGAACCAGCCAGGCCAACGGCCGACTTGACTCCTTGTTTTTATCTACTTTAGCATGCAAAGCTTTGATTACTTGGGTAATAGTACAAAGGTTAGTAGAGGTACTACAGTAAACGTGTATACATAGTCATAAAGTGTAAGATCATACAGTATTACTGTGTGTTAAAATATAACACAGGGGTTTATAAAAGTTTTTGATATCAGGGGCCCACAAAAATAATGAGTTTAAGCCTTCTTACAATATAAAATCAGCTAAATATGTTAAAGACCCATTTATACTGTGATATTTTTATTTTTTTATATTTTTATTATAGTGTATAATATGTACATTGTATTAGGTTTTAAAAGTTCTGTATTGTATAGTAAAAGATTCCTGAAAAATCAATGTGTTTAACTGAAATTATTTAAAATATTTCTTTATCTCTCAAATTTTCTGCAGACTCTCAGACCTTGAATTTCAAAACTCTTGACAATACACTTTGTTGGGGGTCGGTAAGATTTTTTTAATGTTTTTTCCGCTTACCAAGGCTGCATTTATTTGATTAAATTTACAGTAAAAGCAGTAACACTGTGAAATTTTATTACAATTTAAAACAAATAATTTCTATTTTAATGTATTTTAAAATATAATTTATTCCTGTGATGCAAAGCTGAATTTTCAGCAGTCATCGTCAGCAGCTAGTCGTCACATAATCGTTCAGAAATCATTCTAATATGTTCAAAATTTTTATTCTGAAAACAGTGGTGCTGCTCAATTTTTTTCATGATTCTTTGAATAATAGAAATTTCAAAAGAACAACATTTATTTGAAATAACATCTTTTATAACATTATAAATTTAATGCATAATTTCTTTCAAGAAACATCTTACTGACCCCAAACCTTTGAACCTTGATTTGTGTATGTACCACTATAGTCTAGCAAGCACTGACATTAGGATATTTGCAATAGATATTTGCATTAGCTGACCTGTCGGTCATGGCAGTGGTCTCCACAACCGTCCTCTTCCTCAGATGTGCGTCCATGGTCTTCTTCATTAGACACAGTGGCAGACACAGAACAAACAGGGAATGGCTCAGTGTAGGCACTGTGAATAGATGAAACATGAAAGAAAGATAAAAGTACTATGATCACTATGGGTAAGTTACTGTAGGCTTTCACACAACACTTAACCTTGGACCCTGTATTATGAAAATGGTACACTTTTAATTTGAAAGGGACCATGTTTGGACCATTTTTATTTGTTGGTTAATAGAGATCATGCACATCATTCATGCACAGAAACTAATGAGCTGTGTTTAGTTTTCAGCCTTTATCCTAGGCTAAAAATCCTAAATATAATGTGTAAATTTATATTTAATCCCTACTGATACAAAGCCCACTACCATAGCTGTGACTAACAGACCCCAGAAGAGAAACTAAACAGTTACAATCAGAACACTGCATGTAGCAAACATCACAAACCAACCAGACTCTCCATATCAAAAACTACGGAACAAACCCTCTCAAAGCACAATGTTTTATCTTAGAGGGCACTTTGGTGTCTAGCCGAGCAGAAATTACTCTTTGCCAAGGAGAAACAAATTCCCCCTCTTCATTTAAACAAGACCTGGTGAGAATAATTCATTTTTTTTCTCCCCTGATCCTCCTTACAGTAGTAACACGGATGGCTGGGGCCAGATTGCGAGGACATTTACGGTTGGGCATGAAGGGCTGGCTTGGTGATCCTGTGGTGAGCACTTAAACCAAAAAAAAAAAAGAGAGAGAGATAGCCCTGAGCATACGCAAATGTGCACATAGTGAAGCTGCTTATATACTGTGGAGGGTACATTCAAATGCACATATAAGGGAAACCTTGAGTGCATTTGTGCTTACACTTATCTACAGGCATTAACAAGCAACTCTTCTGTCTTTTGCATTAGTGGTGTTAAAAAATTGTTGAACAGAATCAAATTTCAAAGCAATTAAAGTTAATGTGTGTGCATATTGTCAGTGTACAAAAGGTTTAGAGGTGCCCAGATTTGTGTCATACTACTCAAGGACACTGTACACTGCACACACACAATGTCTGCAGCTGGAAGTGGAAATTGCTCATAGCCAGCTGAACTGGGCGAGCTAAGGTGACAGTTCGTTTAGAGGCCCCAGATGAAGCATATAGGAGCCTTCTGGCAGGACGTCACTACAATCTTCAGCGATCTCACCAGCTGAGGACTCCATTTTCAGTGAAATCAGAATGAGGGTTAGCATAAGATAGCTGCTTCTTTCATCTGAAACAACTTTCAAATAAATTCAAACTGAAACTGCCCATATGTAGCAATGCAGGATCAAATAAAACTGAGATATTTTTATGAACAGGATTTTGCATCATGCAGAGGGGACTGTCTCAACACAACAATAAAATAATACAACAAAATAATCGAATAAATAAAAATAGTCCAGTAAAACAAATAAATCAATATGAACATATCACAAAAGAAACAGTACAATATAAAATACATAATAAAATACTAATTTAACAAACAAAAAAGGCATTGGAAAATTCAGAAAATTTTATGAAAAACGTGCATCAATCCTACTGTACATTATCTCTCCATCTCCAAAAGTGACAATTTACACAATCCTCCTGACACTTCAACATTACCATTTATGAGAAGCAATTATGGAGCAAAGTACTTCTCTAAGCGGTTTGCTTTGAGGTACCCATGAGCTAAATTTACTGCAGAAAATTACAAAGAGAGTGCAATGATTTCCTATAACACACCTATATGTCCTACTGCCTGATGCTTCCCTGAGGCTTGTTATATGTAATTCAATTGATTTAAACTCTTGATAATAAAATATACATTAGAAACCCCAGTGTTTCTCTGTCTGAATCTGTGTAATAGTGCTATTATAGAAGATAAGCATAGCTGAGATGACTTCATTACCAGACTTCATTTAACAAAACATATTTGAATGCAGATGAGGAGAGAGTGACGAGCAGCACGTGTGAACCGAGAGATGCATATTCTTGCTTGGTTTTAGTTTGGTGCAGCTAAGATTCAGAACAGATAAAAAAGGGTCTAATTTCATTTCTAAATGGGGTTTTTGTTTATTTAGTCATCATTTCAGAATCATTTAAGTTATCTTTAATGTTAAATATGGCTTTTAAAATGGTTACATTTAGTTCAGATGATCTGCCTTCTGACAAATATGTGTACATACTGTATTTCCATTGTAAATATTATTCAAGTCAAACACTGGCCCCTGCCTTTACTGTAATATTAGAGAAGAGATGGAGAAAGCTGGGAACGATGACAACAACAACAACATCTTTGTGGTAGCCTTGCTTTCCTGACTGCCACACCTCACCTTGTTGTTTGGGTCACAGGGGAGTCTGGGAGATCGGTATTGCCTGTCTCCACCCCATCCCACTGACCCTGTCCCCTCGCCCTTGTCCTGCATTTCCTGTAAACAGAGGCATGGAGGCTCATTGACTGGGTGCGTCCCCTCTTGGGATAACCTGGCAATGACCTGAGAGCCCTGGGCACCAGGCCCAATTTGGACCGGACCAGACCAGGCCAGGCCATATCCACAACTTTGTGAGCATCAAAATGCAGAAGGCACTCAGAACGTAAATGAAAAGATATGCTTATTTTCTCAATTATCTGGAAGTATGTTTCAAAATATGTTTCTAAGTATCTTAAACTCTTTTCCTTTTTTATGTTTGATGCTATGTTTATTGTAATTTTCCTATTCTATAAATATTGCATAATAATATTGTAATTTATAAGTGTCATGAAAATGAAGAGCCAAAATAATAATAGAATAGAATAGAATAGAATAGAATAGAATAGAATAGAAAAATTTTGATGATTAAATTCTATATGAGGGTCAAAGACATTTTAATGTCCGCATCAACAGAAATTTTACAAAAGTGGTTTTCTATACATAGAAAGCACATTAAATGCAAGTAAAGGTTTCAAATAAGTTCTGGGAGAATAAAATGTCAAAATGATGAAATAATGTTCCACTGTCATTCAGTGTAACACTTAGGACTATAATTATGTAAAAATTTAAACAACATATTTATTCCGACCTGTACGTATTAAAATATATATAAAAATAAGTGAGCATACTAAATTTTATTGCATTTTAAATCTTGCTGACACATGGCCAAAATGGGATAGTGGCAAAGTTTAAAAATGTAAAATTACAAGTAAGTAGTATTTGGGGTAAAACTAATGTCATAAACTGATTGTTGTGGTAAATATGCCTGACAAGACTGTTACACTGAATGACATTTTAGTGGCTGTTTTCTGTAAATCATGGTAAAAACATATGATATTTAATTTTTTGCAAAGAAAAACTATTTAATTAAACAGGACACGTTCTAATGTATTGAAAAATAACAACAATTCAGTTATGTTTGATGCTGTATTTGTTGTAATTTTCCTTTTCTATAACTATAGCATAATAAAAATATTATTATAAGTGCCATGAAAATGAAGAGCCAAAGTAATAATATAATATAATATAAAAAAGCTGTATTACACTTATTGTTTATTGTACATTTTGTCTTTGACCCATGAATACTTTTCAAGATAATGATTATTCAGTATGAATAAAATAGACATATGATATATGAATAGACAAATATTTCATAATATAGGGGGTTTAATAGTCAATATTAAACACACTAGTTGCTATTTATAACTATAACACTATTATGCTAAAGGACTTTCACATCTTTCCTCAATCATTCTCTCACACTACCCACTGTCCTTTGGGATCAGCAATGAGTACAAAACATTCCTCTGATTTAGTGCTAAGTGGTATGACCAAAGATTTATATCGCAGTATTTTTTAAATTATACCGGTTTCCCGGTATATGACAGTATTTATTATTTTCATGTATTACCGGGTGTTAACCACATTTTGTACTGACTGAGAGAGGAAATACTGCAGTAGATTGACTTAGAATGTACTGGAGACATCTTCCAACTGAAAGATGGCTAAGGTTTATCCAAAAAAGTCGCTAGGTTTGTTAGTATGTATATTCTATGGAAAAAAGCAACTAAAAGGGTCTGAATGTTGCTAAATCGAGTGCTGAAGTCACGCTCGTGTGTGTGAGACGCGGGAGCTGATGGCAGGGCACAGGGGAATATTTGTGGCTGAGTTCACGTTCTACTAATTCTACAGCTTCAGTTTCGGAACTTTCACGCTAAGTAACACATACAGCTGTGTCCTCGCCACAGTGCAACAGTGAAAAGAGACCCCTCTCAAACAGTGTTGCATTCCGAATGTTGTTTGAACGACATACACTGGTATTGCGGTATTTTTAAAATTCATATCATAGAAAAATAAACACCGGTATTCGGTATGAACCGGTATACCGCCCAGCACTACTCTGATTGGTTTAGGCATGAAAAAATATTATTTTTTATGCATCTGCAATCAATCACCAAGAGTTTACTCTCATTGTGTCTCCATCCACCAAAGAGGCAATGTCAATTTTTCTCTGCAAGCATTCAAAATATGACAAACAAAAACAGACAGAACATCAGCAGTGACGGAGGATTCTCTTGGGACAAAGAGCGGCTAATGGTGCAGACACATAGGCCCATTTGCAAACATGCAATGCTGTTAGATTGCACAGCAACACAATGAGTCAATAATGTCACCAGAAAAAGGTCCCTGGCTCCCATATCATCTTCTGAATAATGGAGGATGCTTAAAAGTGTGGCACATAAACACTATGGCCCAGGGTAACACCCAAATGTTTCCACGGGTAAAAAACCTATATCAAGCTATCACTTTATTTAACTTCTAGTAATGGATTTTATTTTGCATTAAAGCATTAAATCTGTACTGTCAGATGAGCTTTAAGAAAGTAAATTTATAATGTATGCATAATCTATAAAATTTAATTCTAAAGAAAGTGAATATATAATTATATGTATGGATACATGTGTTTTACAGAGCCAGTAAAAAAAAAAAAGATTTTCTCTCATTATGAATAAAATTATGAAAAACATATTTTTTTATAAAACTGCAGAATGAGCAATAAACAATGGAAAGACTAACAATATACCAATAAGCAATTCTGGAAATTTCCCTTGTTTCTCTGAAAATCGGATTAAAAAGCTACCCAGAGGCCACTTGAAAAAGTCAGGGTCTTTGACTACACTGGAGGTAATCGAGCAGAGGTTTCTAATGATGACTCTAGGGTGGCAAAGTGAGAGCAGAGAGGGTCATACAGTCAAAAGAAGGTCAGAAAGTCATCCGTCTTTAAACCTCTGTAAATCCTCAAATCTCCCAAAAGCCCAATAAAAGAAACACACATGGGGAATTTGGCTTAATAACACTACATGCTACCAAAATGCTCACCCAGAGGACAGAAATCTCTCCCTGGTTTTCTCATCTATTCCCCTCCACTCAGCTGCATCAGGCTGTAAGAGCATTGCAATAAAGGTGAAAAATAGCCCTACATTTAATCCACTTTCTTCCTATACTATTTGTATCATTGAACAATTGCATTGTATTCTTTCTCACACAGATAGGGTACTCCAACAAATGTACCATCAAATCCTGCAAATGAGAAAATCAGATAAGCTACCCTGCAAACATAGTCCATCTTTCCAACCCATGAATCTCAATGCCACAGGCTGCTCCACTACTACATGTGCAGCACGGCACCTAAGTGTTTGGCAAGTCAGCTTGCATAATTATACACTACTTTAAACAATAGCTAGAGGCTTTCCAGCCATGTTGATCATGCTTTAGCTTTGTTTGTAACAATTCTTGATTGGAAAAACAACTGGGAGATAATGTGTCTAAAATGTTAAGATGTTTATTATTAACTGTTGCATAAAAGCAACATCACTTTCACAATCATGTTGGACAACATCTTGTTGTAACCTGTATACTGTATCTAGCTCTTCAATGTTTCATTATATATTCTAGAATATCTGTAATACTTGAAGCCTTGTTTACTCAGCCAGGAAGATTACAGAAAGTATTCTGAGACAGAGAGAGGTGCAAGCTGAGCTATCAGAGTGACCAAACACTTGCCTAATTTCCTGTTAACATTGTTTTGGACAGCACTTCCTACAGACTTGTGTGATGATATTGCCATTGTGTTGAGAGGAAGGTATTCATTTAAAATATAACTCTCTAGACAATCTTATGCTAGAGTTTGATGACTTAAACAGAAATACGTCTTCCTAATATAGTTTGTTTCAGTTCCCTTTTTATCCTTTTTACGATTACCAATGCGGAAAATGTTAATTTTAAGTATGTAGCTGTATAAAAACCTGACTATACCTTTCAGGGTCTTGCTCTTGAGTGGTGGGCTTGTTTTCTATTCCTGCAAAGCTATTCATGTCCACATAGCCATCGTTTTCATTGGCAGGTGCTGCTGTCCGATTGTGGTCATCGAAGAACTCTGTAATAGTGACTGCCCGAGTGGGTCGTCCATGTGGAATCTGAATATTCTCATAGTCTGAATTTATCGCAGGAATATTTTCATAATCAGAAGTATCTGCACTTGGGAAGGAGATGGAACGTGGTTTAGTGAGGGGTAGGGGCATGAAGGGGGGCCGAGAGCGGTCCTCAAAAGACTCCACTCTGGCTATACCCCTGTTGCTATAACAAGGTGCACCTTGCCTTCTTTGCCTCTCTTTGTAAAGCAGAAAAGTGGTAGGTATTTCTGAATTACGTTGTGGTTTTCCCACACGGGACTGAAGCTGTGGGGAGTCGCTTGTACTCCTTCGATCAAGCTCCAGCACTCGAATCGGCCCGTGGTGGCTAGACTCAGAAGATGACCTGGAAGAGCGGACACTGCCATCTCCACGGGCTTTGCTTTCGGATTTTTTCTTAAATTTTAAAGCCAAGAAACGTTTAAACGAAGTCTTCTTCTTTTGGGAGTTGTCAGGAGATTCATGTTGGATTAGAAGTGATGGAGAGCTTTTGGTTACAGGCCTCTTAGTTATGTAAGCTAACTCAAAGGGTGGTGGGATATCAACAAGAGATGTAGGTGTCGACACACCACTGGAGGACTGGTGACTTCTTTGAGAAAAGCTTCCGGAGGAAGTAATCACACAGGGCAAAGAAAGTGTGTCATCTTTTTTTTTCAATCTGCATTCCTCTCTAGGAGATTTCTCACCCTCAAAGTACCCTGAGAATGGCAAATCTCTGCCCTCAACAGAAAGCGAACGAGGAGAAAGAAGAAAGCGCCTTGGCTTCAACGAGGGAATTACATGGTTTGCCTCTGTTTCATCTGAAAGCTTGGGATGTGGAACTCCATTCTGGTCCAAGGCCACAGTGTAATAGTCGTGAGACTGGTACTCAGTGCCTGTCTCCTCAGGCACAGTCTCAGGAACATATCCAGGTACTTTCCCAGAAAGCGAGCGAGATCTCGTCACAATGCTCTTCCTGTCCAGAGAGATAAAATTCTCGCCCTCTGAGTCGAAGCCAGCCTCCTCGTAAATGTGTTCGTCACTTTCTGTGTCTGAGTCCTCAAAGAAAGGCACAATATGACAGTCCAGCTCTTCGATGTCCTCTTCAAATGCTTCTGTGGTGTGGGCAAAAACCACACGGTTTGTAAGTTCTGGAGTTCTGCCTACATCCAAGTCAGCAGGAACGGTAATGTTGCAAAGTCTGAGACGTGGCTGGCAGCTGTTCCTCTGACTCAATTGAGCTTGTCCCCTTCTAGCTGATCGTTCTCTTATACTTTTGCCCTTTGTTTTCCTCTCCATGTTTACCGGCTCATCTTCATCTCCTATCTCGACGTAATCTTCAGACGACACGCACTCCACATGCTGATCGTCACCATTGTTGTCTTTGATGTCAGCATAGTCATCCACTTCTTCATTTTTTGCCATCTCTTGACCCTCAGAAGCAGGTTGAGAGACACCGTTTTCTAATTTCTCCTGTTCCTCCTCTAACTCTGCCACATCGTCCGATGATACATAATAAGGCTCTTGGTTTGACGTTCCCTCTGTTGCGATCTCAGAGTCTATAGGTTTCTCATTGCTGGACTCATCATCAGTGCATCTTGCTTCTGGATCAGAGGTACAAGTCAAATCACTTGGCACAACTTCAATGACAGAGTAGGGCTCGAATGCATCCTCTGTCTCCTCTGCAAACCTAAAACATCCAGATGGGTCTTTGGTAGCACGTTCAGCCTGCCAAGTACTGTTGTCGTCCAGTGTGCCAATGACATCATAAGGGTATTCCTCACATAGTGAGGGTTGACTGCAGTTTGTAGCTTTTGAAGAAAGTCCAGTCTCATCTTCTTGTGCCTCATGAACATATTTTGCACCTGCTCTAGTGTCCTCTTCATATTGATTATTGGCACAATAAAAACCGCCTGATGATGGGTCCTCAATCTCCTCATACGGACTTTGAGATTCACCTGCAGGCTGATCTTTAATGAGTGTCTCACTCTCAGACAGTGCACAGGTGTCCTCAAGTACATTATAAGTATCTTCTCCATTCTCAGCTGGCTTGGTATCATCAGTGTTTTTGCTGTGGTCCTCATCTCCTGAATCAAGACTTTCATCGACCACTTCTGATAAATCTGAAGAGGCTGAATGCTGTATTTCAGTGGCTTGATGAACTTTACCTTCATCCTCTCCCAGTGTTTCATCTACTGCCATTTGTAATTCTTCCTCTATTTCATTATAGCAACTTGTGTCATGGTTAGTCTCATAATTTACAGTAAACTCTTTGTCAGATAAGTCCACGTCATCATACGTACAGTTTTCTCTGAATGCGTCTGCTTCATCCTGTGTGACATCTGATTCATTATCCTGGTTCAGCTCCAGTCTGTCGGAGGATGTTATGACCCCATTGCCCACAATGCTTTGGCTCTCCTCAGAGGCTAGCCTTGGTTTGGGTGCCACAAGAGGTTTAGGACCTCGGGTGGAAGAACAAGGCCTTGACATCAGGGTGGAGCACACAGTTATAGTCAAATGGCTTTGTCTTTGGTTGATAAGTTTGGAATTGCTTCTAAAAATCTGCAAATAGAAAGAGAGAAGAAAATTACATTTCGATGCTGAATTGGATATCCTTGCCCTTGCAATAGAAATAAGTGAAATAATCTACCAACTGACTGACAATATGCCATTATGAGATCAGCTGCTCATTTAAAGCAGCATGATTGATCTACATTGATCATTTGACTGATGAACTGCAACCTCTGAACTTAAAACATAATGAAGTGATTATATGCTCACTCCATTCACACCAAACAGCATTTTCACAGCCGTAAAAAATAATAAAAATTATAAACAATGAAAAAGAACTAATAACAACTAATAATAAGATCCCATCCATTGATTTCCAAGTGCATCTTCTCAAAATGGGTTAACCTGAAGATCATTTTTGGTGAAACACACCCTTTCTCTTAACAAAACTCATACACCCCTTGTCTTTTCCTGTTATTTGCTACCTAAATTGACGCACGTCCTATTAAACTCGCCATGCACTTGGTGCTCACCCTGCTAAGATGTTGTTTCCTGACACGACTAATTAACTATTCCAGCAGACTCTCCTGGAAGGACTGCGAACAGGAAGTGCAAAGGGGAAGGACATTAACAGTGCACCATGTCTTCTACATGAACCCCCCTCCCCATTTTTTTCTACAAGAGTGCAGTTTTGCACAACACAAATACGCTTCCTTCTCGTCAGACTTCCCATGATTCACTCTCCAGTGATAAATCCCACCCAGACACACAACCCCCCAGACTAGATTTTTTTTTTTTTTTTTTTGCTGAAAAGGTCGTTTCAGTGCGTTTAAGAACAATAAAAAGAGAAACATCAACATCCCAACTAAGGTCCCCTTGGCAAAATAACAGGATATGAATTATGCAACAAGAATTCACTTAAAACAAATGGTTAAACACAATGGGAGGAATAAAGCGAGAAACAAACTCTTCACTGTGCAAAGCCATCAGTACATGATCTCAGATATGGGCTGTAAAGTGCTTTGCTAATTTAGTCCTACCAGCTCAAAGTGAACAGGACAAACTAAATAAACATAAATCAAGAGCCTATATATATATATATATATATATATATATATATATATATATATATATATATATATATATATATATATATATATATGGATATGAAGAGGAAAAGGACCTATACATTGCCATTAGAGTAAAATTACTGAACCTAAACATACACTGAAAAAAATGACTCATTGAATTTACTCAATTTTTTTAAGGTAAGTGGTTGCAATCAATTTATTTTAGCTACATTTAAATAAACAAATTTACTTGAAAGTTAGTCAACTAAATTTGTTTATTTAAATGTAGCTAAAATAAATTGAAAAAAAAATTTGTAAATTCAATGAATCATTTTTTTCAGTGTAGGAGCCTAATAAAAATGATAATTTTAGATGAAAATGTCATATGGCACTTAGAGGCTTTTGCATCTGAACTCTTCATATATATATATATATATATATATATATATAGGCTGTGTGTGTGTGTGTGTGTGTGTGTGTGAGTGAATTACATGTTATTCAATTAAGAAATGAAGAGGAAAAATAACTGAATACAGCATTGTGGTTCTGTGGAGAACTATAATAACATTTTCGATATTTTCTTACAAGGACTACTACAGCATGAAAGCACAAACAGTTACTTTTTATGTCAGTTACTTCTCATGTCATATACTTTAAGTATATATGCATTCATAAAATGCCCTGCAAAACTGTGGACATTATCTGGCTGTTGACTATTATCCTTAGGTTTCACATAAAAAGTCACATAAATTAACTGTACTGAAAAGTTTAATCAGAACTATTTGGTTTCATACCAGCTTTCATTGTCGGATGTCATCCACCATGGCATCGGAAATATTTCCACATTATTCCTTGATATTCCGCCGAAGCAACACATATATCCAGAGGTGCCGTGAACTTACTCCAATGACATTTGTCATAAAGCATGTGAAGTAAACAATGAACACTTCATCACTAATTCGACGGCGTGCTTCCAAAAAATATCAGTTTTATTAGCGACTGTTGCAGCAGGTCTCTTCAGAACCGCGGAGGAATGAGAGAGATGCGCTCGCGCTCCGGTCTGAGCGCGGAGACTGAAGGTGTTTTCCGCGTGCTTCCTGAGGAGCTCCAGCGGGTCTCCCTCACGGGAATACAAGGATCGGTGACCGAAACCAGAGAAAAACATCTAAAGCCAATAACCATCAGTGGCGTACGGCACTTCCACGAACAGCTGCTCTATTGCTGTCACGGGTCTTTACAGAATGTCTTGCTCTCACAGAAAAAAAAATACAATACAATAAAATAAAATAAAAAATAACTCGAAATAATCAAAGTGGGTTTGTATCACCACATTGTCATTCGATTTAGATTTATAGCCTAGAAAAGGTGGCTTAAATCTTTAACTATGTCAGAATATTTAACATTACGTTAACTGTGCCCTGCTTAATTTTGTAGCTATAAAAATAATAACAAAAAAAATAAATAAAAAACATAAAAATGCAGTAATTTTGTTGGTAGCCTATCAAAGACGGTCAAAGACTGTTTCTTGTGATTTGGGTAAACAAATGTTCCTAAAAACAGGTTCTAAATCAGTTTCTCTAAATGCTTTTGGCCAGGCTTCCTTTCTGCTCATCTGTTGTCTGATTGGAGGAAAGCAGCTCTTTAAAAACCTCTCTTCATAACAGGAAACTGCTATCCCTCTTTCCTGCACAACAGGCAACACTTCCTTAGCAACAAATGAACAAAGGTGCTGCTGTTAACTCTACTGGGGAATTACTGCATTCAAGATTTAGACTCTATTTTTCCCTAATGGAACTTCACACTGATAGGAGACCACTAATTCAATGAGTATTTTTAGACAAAAACATTTCTTATAAATAATCCAAACAGGGGACGCCCAGGGGAGGCACAAAGTATTTGAGGTCCCGCCAGTGCAGAGGTGTAAAGTATTGGAGTAAATGTAACTAATTAGGCCCTACTGTACTTGAGTATCTTTTCGCATAATTTGTAGTTTTACTGAGTATCATCTTTACTCCATTACATTTGAAATGAGTGTTGCAGTTATACATTACATTTCACCTAGCTTTTCTGCAGCAATTTATTTCTGCTACAAAAGATGTGATACTGCCTACTACAGGGCACTGAAAGTACTTTTTCTTGTGCGTTTTGCCCTTATGCCGAGTTCACACTGTACGATTTTCAAAGTCGCCAGATCACCGTTGTTTTCACACTCCACGACTATATGAAGTAGCATTCAGTTGCTGGTGTGTTCACATTGCACGATGAATCGCCGACAGGTCCAGATATTTAGCATGTCAAATATTTCACGGGCATCGGCGACGCGCCAGCGATTCTCTCAGATTGGGTCTTTGACAATTCACAGCGTGATTGTCACTCGCATAAACGAGCACCGATTTGACTCCGATTTCGGGCATTTGTCGGCGATTTCGCAAAACCTGTCAGCAACTGAAAATCGGGGCTAAAATCGTGCAGTGTGAACTCGGCACTATACTCACCCAAACTTGTCAACAAGGCTACTTTAGGTGAATGCGAGCTCCTTAGCAAGTAGTTGTGAATCACAGGTGTTTTAGATCAGGGGTTTTCAAACCTGTCCTGGAGGACCCCCAGTCCTGCACATTTTGTATGTCTCCCTCATCTAACACACCTGATTCCACTCATCAGCTCGTTAGTAGAGACTGCAAGAACTAAATTGGGTGTGTCTGATTAGGGAGACATATAAAATGTGCAGGGCAGGGGGTCCTCCAGGACAGGTTTGAAAACCACTGTTTTAGATGACTGCAGCTGGCAATGAGGCCAAAACAGCACATCCAGTGCAAGAAGACTTTGATTTTTTAATTTAATTATTTTTTTAAATTATTTATTTATTTATTTATTGCTTGCAATTTTGAGATGTTGATTGCTCTCCTCACAAATCAGCTCTTTCTTGTTTGTGTTACATATTCTCTGTGCCTTGTCTTAGACTTTTATGTCACTTCCTTTCTCCCGTGGTGTTTGTAGTCAGTTTGTATCTTATCTCGTTCAGCATGTTAGCCTCCTGTATATATATATAGCCCTAGTGTTTCTTTAGTTCTTTGTGAGTTATTGAATGAAATGGTTGTCTATTTGCCTGTCATTCTGTTATTTGTTCCCTTTGGGTTTTGGCTTATTGTTTGTTCTAGTTTTTCCATGAAATGCCTGCACATAGATCCTTGCCTCTGCCTGTTTTCCACAGCTTTTCCAAAACGTTACAGTTTTTGACTTGCATGTCTCTTTGACTAGTGCATGTTTGAGTCTATATTTAGTAGGTTATAAGTAAAATACTTAAGTACAGTTAAAATCAGATACTCTAAAATTTTTACTCAGGTTGTTTTGGAATTGGTGATACTTGGTGATTGGAATACTTGCAGTGGAGTAATTTTCACTGTAAGGTATCTGTACTTTTACTGAAGTATAGTTTTCCGGTAGGCCTACTCTTTACACCTCTGCGCCAGTAATAGTCCTGACTCAGTTGGTGCCCTATGCAAGTTAATGCATGAACAAAAGAAAGAAAAAAAAAAGAATTGGTGCTAGAATTTTCATTTGGCATGCAAATCCTGACTTAATATATAACTATAATAATAATAGTAATAATTTAGTTTCTTCTTCTTATAATTTTCATATACCCAGCAAAATTGCAGCTGACCTTGAAAGCCAATGATCATCATGCATTTAATATTTAAAGCAAATTTTCTGCAAAAGAAATTACTTATAATTTTACTGCACAAACACTTTTTACCTCATAATCATGCAGTTTAATGATCAAAAAACAATTCTGTGTGGACCTTTGTATGGATGCTGCATTCAAAATTCATTTGTATGTGCCAATTCAAGTCAAAACAGTCAAAATCAGTGGAAACAATAAAATTAAATTACATTCTGTAGAAGTAAAATGACTGGATGTCAACTGTGGTATAATCATAATTCTAAACATATAGTGTAAATATAATTCTGTTAATTCTACTTTCATAGCCTCTCCTTTACACCAAGACATCCATGCACACAGATCTTTGGCATATAGGCTATCCACCAAATCAGATATTCTTTGACAGAGCCTTTGTTGAAGCCTAATGAACACCGAATTGTAAGACAAGATAACCCCCAGCTGAGCCGCTGCCGTGATGTTCAAGGGCAGACAAAAGTCGTGAAACTCAGGAGAGAAAACTGTCAGCCACCTGGGGCTCCATGTTGACAGTTTATATCACAAGCCAAACCCTCAAACATTCGGTGGGAAATTCCATAGGACGTATAATATATATATATATATATATATATATATATATATATATATATATATATATATATATATATACTCCACAGGACTCATTTCTTCATATGTATCTCTCTTTTCCTCTATATATCTGCAAACTGAAGGTCAGATGAACACCATGAGTGATAGGATAGCAGTGCTGAGATACAGGAGTGTAGCACAGGGGAATAAACCATATGTTCAGAATGTTTCATAACTGCCAGCAGTGACTATTAATTAACAATTTGTTCTCTAGACCATATTAGCATCTGAAATGGACATCAAACTGCCGTAAACCGCTTTCATTATGAGCTAGACAAGAGTAAACACCATAAAATAATTGTTTTTGTGGCCTCTCAGGACCAATATTTACAACAGCTACAGTGTCACATGAGCTCTCATAGGAAACATTGTTATTCCTGCAACTGTCCGACAGCTTAAATGACAACATTTAGCAGAAATCTGCTTTCTTAAAAACTGTGTTCTGAAATGTTTTCATAAATAACCTGATAAATTTTCAACATACATACATTTTTTCAAGCATTAGACTGAAAAGTACTAGGTTCGTTCCTAGCTGTGCCTCTTCTTTTGTTCTTTTAATGGCAAACCAAAGCCAAAGATAGCACACGGCTGGCATTTTGCTGTGCTAATTGTGTCCCTTACTGGAAAGTATACTATGGCACCAAATTTGACCTTTTTTGCATTTTATCAGACAAATGTGTTTTCGTCTTTGGGGACGGGTGCAAAGCGGGGAGTGTTTGTAGGCATTGTAATTGAAGGGGTGACTGAAAGAATAGCTCTGACATCAATAACCCTACAGATGTGGTCTATATGCACAGGATGAAAACATGTTTTCTAGATTCTGTGAATAAATATTTCTGACCGAGCAGATCTGCCCCTCCAGATCTGTGCCCCTCCACCTGGATGGCTGTATTATGGCGCATGCTTGGAATAAGAGGAAAAACATGTCCAAAACCATTTTTTTACTCATAAACACACATATGTATTCACAGAACTGACCCAAACAGGAAACTGATTGGGAAAGAGGGTCAATGACATTTTCCCAGAGCTCATATGAGTCTCTCACCACCCTTTACATAACACCTGCCTTTAAAAGAACACGCTGAATGTTTCTAAATTCTGACAAGCTGGAAAAAAAGCTGATTATTATTGAACTGAAAAGGTACATTCGGACAGTGAAAACTGCAAAATGTTTTCACAGAAGGAAGTCTCAATGCATAATTACATTTTACAGAAATCATGCAACTATATTTAAAAACAATAAGAATCTATATTGATGGATGTTTTCACAGAAGGAAGTCTCATTGATATGCATCAAACTCAGTGTTACATAATGAAATATTACAGATACCGGTGATTAAAAAAACAACATATTTTTTTAAATTATTGTCACTTCTCACCAATTTATCTTAAGCAATTCTAATTAAGAAAAAAATCTATTGAAAGCCTTTTAGAAATTACTTTTTTAGCACTAAAGCTCTACTCCAGTCTGGGATCTCCAGGTGTCAGACAGTAATATTCCCCTAGAAGAGAACATGAAAGAAAAAATGGTATCAGCACTCTTAGGCAACTCAAAAGCACAGCTACAGAAACAACACTCTCGCCTTCCCCCAGTCCCTCGACCAATGCCACTTCCAGAGAAAAACAGGTGAAGCCAGGAGTCAGCACTTCATCAAAAATAGCAAACAAAGACTGCACTCCCTGGAGTCCAGGACCTCTCAAGCCAAATCAATACCACACTGCTGGCCATGCAGGGTTATAGAATAATGCATATATGTAGTTAAAGATTATATAGCAGTCTGTTATGCAGTAGTTTTTAACCTTATGTTCATATACATTAATAGGGTCAATGTGTTTTTGTCTGGACCTTTTCATTGTTTTTTTTTTTTTTTTTTTTGGAGCATAAAGTCTACAAAAATGTTTGTTCAGATGTCATAATGAAAAAAGCCACACTGAGTCCGAAATTTTCAAATGCGTTTTTTTATTTTTTCATATTCGTCATGCTTTCCTATCAAAATGCTTGCTACGGATGCGAAAACGCAGAAAATTGAACCTGATCTGATTTTTTTATGACGAACAAAAGTTTCAGAGGCAGTGTGTAAATTTGATTGAAACAACACAAGGTCGTATTTATTTTTTAACGTGTGAAAATTTCGGACGAGAATTTCGGACTCAGTGTGCAAAGACCTTTAGGGATTTGGTTCCTGAAAAGCCACAACCATCCATCATTGGCATAATTTTCCATTATGATTTCTCAGAAAATATTTATATGATCCATATTAAGGTTTAATATTAATACTATTTAATAACATGCAACAATATTTAATAATATTTTATTATTGTTATTATGACTATTATTATTATGCTTATTAATATTTGGGGGGAAAAATCACCCTCAAAGTCAAAGCCATGTGGTGCAACCAATAAAATAATTGTGGTGCAACCAACATGCAGAATAAAAAAAATTAAGAAAAAAAGAAGAAGAAAAAAGAAACATTGAAATATACATTTTAAAACATTTTTTTTTTTTTTTTTAATAATGAAGATACATTGAAATGTACTCAAGATGGAGAAAACATATGTTCTACTTTTTACTTGGCTACACCATGTGACATTTTTAGAGTCATTTAATTTACACTTTTGGTTTTTCAAAACCATATAAAACCAACATGAATACAAATTGAAATAACTTTGTGTTTTAAACTAGATTTTTAAAAGATTTCTTTTAAAAAGTTGTAATTTTCTTTAAGAACACTCTTATTTATTAAGAATATCATTAATAGCTTAAAATCCAGTACTCTAAAATGGTTACATTATGTTGATTATAAAACATTGCATTATGTTGATTATAAAATGTTCATTTCATAAGTTGCATTTGCTTGTTTAAAAAAAATAATCAAGACTGCAGGTGATGCAATAAAGTAACTGTCAGTGAGTGCTACTCATTTCAAGTCTTATTGCCAAGGAGGTTTATTGCTATTTTCATATGCTGAGAACGGGAAAATTAACTTAAGTAACTGCTTAGGGAGAGATAGAGTGATTAGTGAGATTTTAAACAGGTGTGATTTGCTAAGCAGGAGGGCAGGTCTTGATAACAAGTCTCTTGTTTTGCCTCCATACCCCTCTCAGAAAGACACAATCGTCAGAGCTGCACTGTAATAACATCGATTTACCGGTCATGAATAAAAGTCTCAAGAAGCCTCATAAAAAGACTTGTGGCTTGGCCTTTAAAAGCGCTGCACAATGGGCCAGTCAAACACTAGCCTATAGCCTTTAGCACAATAGATTTATGGACCCGGGAGAGCTTGATTTCTTTTGAAAAATGGTGCAGAGTGCCTGGCTGCCCTTTTCCGTCACATTCATTCTCACATTCTGTTTTGCTTAGTATTCTAATGCAAACACAAACACATGCGCCTTACAGCTCCGCACAGTGCAGCATGACAGAGACTCTCATTAGGCCACAATGATATTTCTTTTGATCCAAGAGCTGGATTCCATAGCTCAACCATTACTAAAACAGGTCTGTGCAAAAGAATTATTTCCAAGCTGATTAGTAAGTTGCTGATCTTTCTTTCTGTAGGTCCTAAGGGGAACAATACCACTGTGAAAAAGTCCCGTAGTCTGGATTTACTTTTTCCTGTGACTGTTTTCACATCTTTCAGCCAAATGAGACTGAACGGATACAGATACTAAGTTTAAAAATATCTGTGTTTTCTAACCTCTTTTGGCCTTGGCTGTCAGCCGCTCACATGTATCTAAACATCTTAAGCAAGGGAGGTGATAAATTAGAGAGCAAAGTCATGCTAACTTGCAAATTATGTTTCTCAATAAATTTTTGATGTGAATTTATTGTACTTCATTTGAAATGGGAATAAAATAAAGTAGCTATAGAATTCCCCTTATGAAAAAGAAGTGCACTATAGAAAATAAAATGCCTAAATAAATACTGAAATAATATAATTTAAAAGATATACTGCACATAATTGTGAACTTAATGTAATTTAAGACATTGTTAATTGTAGTTAAATGGAATTGTATTATAGAGATTTAGATTTATATTAAATGCAATTAAATTAAGTCATAATTACTTCTCTTGTTTTGGTTGAAAATTGGTGTACTGCCAAATATACTGACAAGAATTAGTAAACTTAATGTCATTTCTAAACTTGCAATGCATTTAAATATATTTGTAATTACAGTTTGTAAGGATGTCAACACACAAGTATGTGTACTTCTTGAGAGAACAACTAAAGATAATGATCTAAAATGTATACTTGGAAGTAAAACTTTTAATTTGACATTATTACAAAGTGCAATTTTTAGAAGTGTACTTGCTTAAATGGTCTTTTATTTAATTAATATCGCATTATCTTGCATATACAGTTTTTTAAAATTATAAAAACTGTTTCCAAAGCCTTTGACTTTTACAGATTAGACAGATAGGAATGTTTTACCCAACTCCCATGAAAAAAAAAAAAAAAAAAAAAAAAAAGCTTTGATAGACTGTAAAGCTGGTTTGCAGAGTGTTAAGCAGCAGATGGGTGATTGTCATGGTTCCATTTATTATTTATTTATTTTTTAAAAAAAAACTTTTTTGTTTTTGACTAAATAAATCCTTTGGAATCCAAATTATTTTGGGATAAGACAAGCGTAAGCAGTGTCAGAACGGTATTATCGTCAATGCATTTTGGGAATGAGGTAGTACAGATTCAGACTTTTAAAGAGACAGAAGATAAATACCAAACAGATTTATTAATGAGCAAATAATCAATAATTCCACAGCAATGGGCTGCAATTAGCACCACAATCCAAACACTTTCACACCTGCCAATTTTTATGTACTTTTGCTAAATCAATGCAACAATCTGTACAATTCCTTTCTGCAAAACTCAGTTTGGCCATAATATTGAAACATAGCTGATACGCTGAGATGAGACCCTCACCGGTGCTCTGCTGGGATTCCCTCAGGAGTCCATTCAATGAGATGGGACAACCTTTGCTGAGGTCATCTTTGCCTGTTTTATACACATTAAAACACACATGCACATTATTTTCCAGCCTGAACATACAGTCAAGGATGAACAGGCAATGACAGATCATCCTTTATACGCACACTTGCACCACATCAGCAGAACTGTTTCGCTGAATTTTTATTCATGTCCATGTCTTTCTCAGAACCATTAATAATGTAGTGATGCTGGACTGGTACGGACTGTGATTTCAGTCTGTTACTGTTTCTACAATACCTTTACACCATCTTAAAGTATATCATCATTATTATTATAGGATGTCACGGTCACCAAATATTGCACCATATAAGGTGTATTCACATTTACTTTTGTTCTCTGAATTCATGCAAATCTAGTCATTTCAATAGGAATCTACTTGAATTTTATGTGAAGGCGAAAGATTTCCCCATACCAGTTTTCTATCTGGTTCAAGTTCGGACTGACCAACAGAAAGTTGCTTGGTTTGAAAGTGACTTCTATCTAAGCTTCATTCATCAGCGACAATACACCTTTTTGCAGGCAAAATTTAGTTCCCAATGGAGTAAATCGGTATTATGGTGAACACATTTGGGCACTAGCAAGAACCTTTTATCCATTAAATGTCAGGACACTGATGGCTTAAATGGCTATGCATTAAAACGTCTATGGTATTTAAGAAAATAACTGTGTTACATTCTGATATGATGAGCTTAGTTTATCTTGTAGGCCAATCTGCATTGTAAAAATTACAGTGCAAATTCAGACAAAGATTCACACTGATTAAAACAAGACAACATTTCCTATAAGCAAACTAGTTGTCCAAAAATGAAAATTCTGTCATCATTTAATCACCCTCATGTCATTCCAAACTTGTATAAAGAGGTGTTTACACTAAAAACGGATGGTCTACCACTTTAAATGCTTGAGTAAAGTCAGCTAGATCAGCTGCCAATGTTTTCGACTGGCTCTGTGTTGCTATTGTTATAGTTGTGGTGCGGACTCCACTATTTTCTTAGAGCAGGGGTCACCAAACTTGATCCTGGAGAGCCATTATCCTGCAGAGTTTAGCTCCAACTTGTCTCAACACACCTACCTGTATACCTAGTAAGACCTTGATTAGCTGGTTCAGGTGTGTTTAATTAGGTTTGGAGCTAAATTCTGCAGGACATCGGCCCTCCAGGACCGAGTCTGGTGACCCCTGTCTTAGAGTCAGAGCGATTATTAAAACTTTATAGATATCATTGCAATTATCATCCTAGGTGTGAACGGGCATTAACTTTCATTCTTCTGTTGAACACAAAAGTGTCATGGGGGACCAAAACAAAATTGGACCCATTGAAAGTAAATTATTTTCAATTTTGGGTGAACTTCCCCTTTAACAACAAAAAAGACTTGCCATCCAAATTGCTTAAGTGCAATTTCATCATCCTCTTTTTCATTCTGTGATGAGCTTCTTAACCTACATACCAATATCAGCGGCACTCAGTCACATGATGGATGTTTCGCACTGATGCTCTGCTGTCAAAAGTCAGTTTCTGTGATGTGACTGTTCATTTGTTTACAAAGCTGAGACTCAGCAAATAGGAAAAATCAGTCAATCAGCTATAAAGACATAAAGAAAAACTGACATGGAGAAATAAAGATGACATAAAATAAACCTCCCCTTTATTATGTTGCTCATCTTGTCAAAAGATACACCACACCTAGGACCCCATACAATAAAGGTAAGATTAAAAACTAGTCCATGTCTCCTTGGCCACCCATAAAAGCATATGCGCTGTGAGCTTTTGGTGGGAACAGTGGTTGCTGTGGGAGTTTATATGACAGTTTATACACATGTGCACAAGCTCCAAGGAGATTCTGAACAACTTAACTGTTTTAATTTTGGATGTTTGTGTTTATGTGTGTGCTCAGGCGCACAAGCTTTAATACTGGATGTTTGTGTGCTGGTGCCAGCTGGGCTCACTACAGGAGCGGATGACTGTGTTCCCCTTTACTCTCTTCTCTTCATTTATTATTTCATTTATAACCTCTCTACTGCTAATACATTTAGGCCCATGGGTGCTCTATGAATACATTTCGACATTATCAAAAAGTGTGGGGAACTCTGCAAGAGGCAGCTTCACAAATTTGATTACGCGTTGATGATTAGATGAGGACGGTCTAAACAAATGGCCCATGGGCTTATGAAGTGCCATCATAAAGCTTAATTGTGACCATGACTGTCTCTGTGAAGGATGCTCTATGTGGGCTTTTTCACCTGCCATGAACTCCTGCTGCATTTACCTAAACTGACCTTGAACTGACCTAGAGGAGAGAACAGAGAATAGAGAACATGGTTAATAAAAGACATTTTAACCATCTAAAGTGCAGTGTTACCATTGTAGGTCAATAAATTTATATTTTATATATATATATATATATATATATATATAATAAATTGTTACAACCACATGTTATTATAATTTTATGGGGGAAAAAAAAACAAAAAAAAAATTATATTTTATATACATATATATATATATATATATATATATATATATATATATATATATATATATATATATATATAAAGAAAAAAAGAAAGAAAGAAAGAATACAACTGACTGGAATAACAATATAATACAGTCACACTGAATTAATTTCTGCTTCATTTTGTCACATATGCTTGCTTAACAATAAACAATTCACTGACAGGAAATCTAAATCTATTATCAGCCAAGCATCCAAAGCCTGTGAACTTGGTAATGAGCTGTAAATATCCCTCTGTTATAAAGTTTGGATTATACTAATGAGCATACACAAAAATCTTCTATACCTCAATATTGATTCTGTTTATCATGAATCACTTTAAATCTGTGTAATATCGAGGCTACAACACCAAAAAATACATAATACATTTTATTCACTGATTACAGTCAAGCATATGCTCATGAGAGCAATCACAGATTATAGATTTTCATAACCACCATTTTATGACCACTAATTTCTCTCAGAGCTGGAATCACACCACGTTATATATATATATATATATATATATATATATATATATATATATATATATATATATATATATACATATATATACATATACATATATATATATATATATATACATACACGAAAGACTATTATTTACCTGCTGTTTATTGAACAAATCACAGGGGGAATGCTGAGCCAGCATTGGGGGCTCATTTCACACATTATACTGGGTTACTGAAACAGTCTGAACCCCATTTTTTCCAACCTAAAACATGTCTGTTTTGATTTATGTGGCAGCTTTTACACAGCTTGCACTCACAGTAACCTCACACATGGACTAATCTCATGAGCTTGAATGTGTGCGCGTGTGTTTATGTGTATGTGTGTGCTATGGACCTTTTCAAGACAGATTATGCAGTTTATCAGATTAGGAATTATGGAATAATTTTATTACACAATAATGTTATACATCAGTTCACATTCTGGAAATGGCTAATCATGTAGGCAATGTGCACACAATCACTGTTTGGACTGACAACTTTAATTACTAATAAAAGTTTAAGCTGAAACACTAAAATTACTAACTGGGAATAAACAAAAACCAACAGTGAAGTAAAACAATATCTGAAAAAAGAATTAGTCCTAAACAGTAATATTTATTAACAATAACAAATAATAATAATAATAACAATAACAATAATAATAATAATAATAACAAAATTACAAAAAAAATTAACTAAAAATATTAAATTAAAACTAATTTAAAATATTAATAATAGTAATAGTATATAAATAGTATATAAACTGTAATAGTATATTAATATTACTAAAATAATACTGATTACAATAAATGTGGAATTAAACTTGCAAAAGGACCATAAAAGTAGTCCAAATAACATGTCATATTATCTTTAGTCATATTAAAACTGTGTGAGAAGCAAACTGAAAATCTAGGTATTCACCGAATTAAAGAGAGCACAAAAAATAAGTGGAATGTTGTTAAAGTATTATCCTAAGTTGATAAGTTGATTCAGTTCATAAAAGAGTGAGTCAATCAATAGAACTGATTCACTGTTTCGATTTGGTCGCAGAAGTAAACAGTTGTTTGAAAATTAGCAACCAGTACAATTACAATACAGTACAAATAAAATAAAAAATAATAAAACAGAACAAAATAAAATAATAAAATTCAGGCAAAAAGGGAAGCAATGATCAAAATATAGAAAATATTAATTATCATTAAATACAGGAAAGTAAAGCAATGAAAAGAACAACCATAGATAAACAAAATTGCAGGTGCATCTCAATAAATTAGAATGTCATGGAAAAGTCCATTTATTTCAGTAATTCAACTCAAATTGTGAAACTCATGTATTAAATAAATTCAGTGCACACAGACTGAAGTAGTTTAAGTCTTTGGTTCTTTTAATTGTGATGATTTTGGCTCACATTTAACAAAAACCCACCAATTCACTCTCTCAAAAAATTAGAAAATTTCATAAGACCAATAAAAAAACATTTTTAGTGAATTGTTGGCCTTCTGGAAAGTATGTTCATTTACTGTATATGTACTCAATACTTGGTAGGGGCTCCTTTTGCTTTAATTACTGCCTCAATTCGGCGTGGCATGGAGGTGATCAGTTTGTGGCACTGCTGAGGTGGTATGGAAGCCCAGGTTTCTTTGACAGTGGCCTTCAGCTCATCTGCATTTTTTGGTCTCTTGTTTCTCATTTTCCTCTTGACAATACCCCATAGATTCTCTATGGGGTTCAGGTCTGGTGAGTTTGCTGGCCAGTCAAGCACACCAACACCATGGTCATTTAACCAACTTTTGGTGCTTTTGGCAGTGTGGGCAGGTGCCAAATCCTGCTGGAAAATGAAATCAGCATCTTTAAAAAGCTGGTCAGCAGAAGGAAGCATGAAGTGCTCCAAAATTTCTTGGTAAACGGGTGCAGTGACTTTGGTTTTCAAAAAACCCAATGCACCAACACCAGCAGATGACATTGCACCCCAAATCATCACAGACTGTGGAAACTTAACACTGGACTTCAAGCAACTTGGGCTATGAGCTTCTCCACCCTCTAGGACTCTAGGACCTTGGTTTCCAAATAAAATACAAAACTTGCTCTCATCTGAAAAGAGGACTTTGGACCACTGGGCAACAGTCCAGTTCTTCTTCTCCTTAGCCCAGATAAGACGCCTCTGACGTTGTCTGTGGTCCAGGAGTGGCTTAACAAGAGGAATACGACAACTGTAGCCAAATTCCTTGACACGTCTGTGCCTTGACCCCAGCCTCAGTCCATTCCTTGTGAAGTTCACCCAAATTCTTGAATCGATTTTGCTTGACAATCCTCATAAGGCTGCGGTTCTCTCGGTTGGTTGTGCATCTTTTTCTTCCACACTTTTTCCTTCCACTCAACTTTCTGTTAACATGCTTGGATACAGCACTCTGTGAACAGCCAGCTTCTTTGGCAATGAATGTTTGTGGCTTACTCACAATTAAAAGAACCAAAGACTTAAACTACTTCAGTCTGTGTGCATTGAATTTATTTAATACACGAGTTTCACAATTTGAGTTGAATTACTGAAATAAATGAACTTTGCCATGACATTCTAATTTATTGAGATGCACCTGTATATGTTCAAAAGGAAGTCACTCTTAAAACTAACCAACTAACCAAACTACAATAAATGCACACTTCTCATATTCTGAGGGCCTTTACTTGACGAACTCGTCATGTTTTATTTCCAATTCTTAGAACAGCTTGCAAGCCTGTTCAGGCTGGTTAAAACACTGTAGGGGTTCTCACAATATATAACAACAGCATGATTTTATGAGTCTCATAATGATTTCTTTCTAATGCTGAAGGGAAGAAGAACCCATAAAAGCACACAAACCTTCCTCAGGGCATACTGTCCATTGAGCTGATATTGAACCTCCATTCTCACTTCCAGCTTGTGTTTATGCTGCCACATAAAACACTGCATTTCAAACTCTTTTTTTTTTTTCACATTTGGCAATATTTTCCACTTCAATGATGGAAAGGAAGACCACAGCAGTACATTAGCACCCAAATGCATCTTTCATTATGCCGCTTCGTGATCTTGGGGTTGGGCTTGGGGTCAAAACTGGGGAAATGAAGACAGATCTTCAGAACACGCACTCCAGCATCATGAGTACATATGGAAAAAGGCTTTTTTTTTCCTTTAATGGATCAACAATGTCTCTTCATAACACTGTGGAGCGCACAAAAGGGAAATGAATGGCTTTCTTGCTGTGTCGCAGTACATGGCGATGTCTCAGACAGATAGTGTGGTTTTAATTACCTGCTGAATGAAGTGACTGCTGTGAGCTGGAGCTGAGAATGTCCTTACTGTGGGGATATGAGAGCGTTTGTAATATAATAATATTATTGCCATTTACTAAACAATTACCTTTTTTCTAACATTAATTTAAAATGTACACCATTTAAACATTACTCATTTCAATTGTATTTCATCTAAGTGAACTGTGTTAAGTTTAAAAATATAATATAATATAATATAATATAATACAATACAATACAATACAACAATAGCAAAGCAAATTGCCATTTATAAAACAATTACCTTTTTTCTAACATTAATTTAAAATGTACACCATTTGAACATTTCTCATTTCAGTTGTATTTTCCTCTAATGGAACTATGTTAATCTTAAAAATAATATAATATAATATAATATAAATTACAAAACAAATGCCCTTTACCATTAACATTATTTTTTAAATTTAAAATTTTAAAATAAAAAATATATATATTTTCCTCAATTTAATTTAATATGTACATCATTACCATATAATATATTATGCATTGTATTTATGTACATATATTTTATAGTAATACTGTTTATTATAATATGTGCATAATTGTCGCTTTTCCATTTACCATTATTTTATTTTCTAAATTAAAACAACAAAAAAACTACTAATACTAAATATACTAAAATACGAATAATATAATATAATATAATATAATATAATAATGTTTTGTACTATATTTTAATTATATTACTAACAGCTAAAAGCGTATCAAGATTAAAGCACTCAAGTATTGATTACGTGACTAAAATCCTCATGAAAGCTAACAAGAAAACAAAGTAGATGATGAGTGGAACTAATACAGTATATGGCTCCTACAGATCAATCTGCTGTAAACTAACTTCATCCTGAATCTAAGCACACTGTGAACCTTTACTCTTTTCTTTTATAACCGTAAACATTCTTTCTGGACCTACAATGATCAGAAGACCTTGCTTAAAAGGTTTTCCTAATAGCAGCACATTTTGATAAATTTCCCCACTATAACTGCAGAGATATGTCAAATAGACCTTCGACCTATTATTAAAAGCAAGAAGTCAGTCAATAATGAAAATGCAGTAAACATGTACTACAACTGCACTGATTTGCACACAAACCATCATCACCAGACCCTTAAACTTGTATGTTTAGCAGATCTGTGGATGTTGCTTGTGGTGCATTATTGAAAAGCACTGTTCAGCGGAGAATTACAGGATATTACAGGATTATGGTTGCATGACTGCTATTCCATACAGTGACACACATTTGAGGAAAAGTAAAATATTTGTGTTATTCGAAGGAAAGATTAAACAAAATTGGGATTTGCACAGACGGATTTGCTCTGATTCATACACTGACCTGTATTTCACCTCGATGTGAAAAAAACCCCAACATAAATATGATTAAAATGTCACGACTGTGTTTTAAGCCATCACCACATGCAAGCTCAAAATGCAGCATTTTCAGTTCTGTGCAAAATGCTGAGGGTGTCTGGCGGGGATAATGATATAATGATTAAAGGGATTAATGACCATATCTGGCCATCCAGTTTATGATGTTACCAACTGTAAGCGTCTTTAAGATGTTTTTGCTGAATATTGCATTACCCCTGCAGCCACTGTGTACATCAAAAGCCATATAATTTAAGTAGTTTTCTGATAAATGCTGCATTTTGATATGTGCATCTGCTCATAACTAGATGGCCAATTTTCCTCTGTTGCTCAAAATATCTGGAATCTTTAACTCTGTTTTCATCATTTATTCATTTGTGTTTGAAATGGCAATCCGCTGTGACACCAGCAGTTTACTGAAGGGTAAATATGTCTGTAATTTAGTATCACTTTCACTGCAAATACATGATTTTTGTCTGTTTGAACTGTTCAAATGTCAAAGCAAACATAACAATAACAGAGCAAACAATGTTTCTTTACTAAAAAGATGCTCTTTCCTGCAGAGGTTAGTCTAAATCTAATAAAACGGCCCACAGGTCAAGTTTGGTGAACTAGCAAAAAGATGTGTGACCAAAAAAAATGTAGTATTATTTGTTAACAATAAAATGTAAAATTATTTGTTATTTACAGTTTTAATATATTTAATTTTTATGTACTTTAATAGTTGTATTCATAATTTAAAAATATATATATTTTTTATATTTTATGACAGTTTTTCTGAAAAGACAAAACAAAACAAAATCCCACAAACTGTATACAAACACACACACATCTGAACACGCACCAGATACTGTGAAAAATACACACCTTAAATAAAGCCATACTTAATCAGACTTAAACAGAATATAAAACATGGAGTGAAATAATATAACGAGATTATCTATATTACATAAGTGCCCAAACAAATTTCAACTCTTAAAAAAGATAAGTAAGGAAGGGGCCCCAGATTTTATAAAAAAAAAAAAAAAAAAAAAATTATAAGCATCAATCTTAATTAAAAATATTTTTAATGTATTTTGTTTATTTTTTTTACTTGATAATTTATGTATTTAATTTTGATGTTTATTGGAAGAAAGTTGCAAAAAGGAAATTATTAGAATTTTCAGGGTTTAACGGTGTAGACTATGCCAAAAAAAAATTAAAATAAATAAAACATAATAGAAGCATTTATTTAAAATGAATACCTTTAAAAAATGTATGCATGAAGATAAAATAAACTGGTACATATAATATTTAGCGGTGGATGAGCAAGGTTTCCTTTCCCTGGCCATTTGCTGAAAGAAAAAAACATAACCTCATGAGGGTCCAATCTAGCAAGCGGTTATGGATTTACAATAATTGTCACCTCTGACAGTGATCTATGATTATAGTCCAAAGGGTAATATTTCTAAATTTTACAGAGATCAACTCTACTTTACAGCATTCTTTTACAATAGCTACTAACACTGGCCATTGCTGTTTTTATAGTTTCATACAGTGATCATAAAATTGACAGCAGCAAATGTAGTATTCAGAACTCGGCACTCAACACCCACACTATCCCAGACTCATATGAGCCTCTACATCCACGGCTGCGATGATTTAGTGGATCGTGGTGTTCACAGAGAAAGCCAAAGGGCTTCTGTCTCCTTCGGTGTTGAACGTCATCAGTCATGACACTGAAATGATAGCAGAGACAGACGAAAGATAACTGTGGTGTCCTGTTATGATGCCTGCAAATGGAGTGTGAAGGCTCCTTTTTGGCAGCATCATTTCATGACAGGAAACTGTCTGTGATAACACTTGATGCTCTCTAAAGCATTTCTATCAAATGCATCAAAACCCTGGTAACATTAATCAGGTTTCACACGGTTTCTTCCAGGGCCTGTGTGTGTTTTAATCATGCTAGCCCTTACTAATAATCAACCCAAAGAGATGTTTTAAAATAAAATAGTAAAATTATGAAGCTTGCATTTGGGATTTGGTGTTGATTATTTGTGACTGACCCAAGAATGATTTTCCTTAAATGACATCATTAAAGATAATCATCATGTAACGCTGACAAAGACATTTATCTAACAATTAATATTAAGGTCAACAGTAATTGCAGAAGCAATTTACTTCTGTAATATGACATTCACAAGTGAAACTGCATTATCAAGAAAAAAATACAGCAGGATTTGATTTTATGCTTCGGGAATTGATTGAATCACAGTAAAAATAGTGAGAAAAATACCTGAATGAAGTCAGAACAGATGTGCATTTGTTAAAACAACGTTTCAGTAGTTATTCTGGCTTTTGGTCTAAAATAAAATAGTCTAAAATAAGCTAAAACAGTCTAAAATTGTCTAAAATAGTCCAAAATAAAATAACATACGACCCAAGAGTGATATTTCTTTTGACATCATTAAAGATACCTATAATCATGAAACACTGTCAAAGATGTTTCTCTCATAGTTAAATGCTAAAGTCAAAGTTAAAGCTGCAGTCCGTAAGTTTGCCTGTTTGAAAACCTGGAATTGCAGCTCTGTGCGGAATTATCTTCCGTGCGTGGGGTTGTGCTCCGGCACGGCTCAAGCGCGGATGAATCTTAATGTTTTGAGGAGTCTGTGTGTCAGTCTGTCAGTCACCGCACCGGTGTGGAAACTGTACTCAGGAATCACAGATTCTAGCCTATGTCTTCTTATTATATGACCCAAATAAGAATTTTCACTGTATATTGCCATCTGAACAAGTAATAAGTCTGCCACATTTGTTCTGACCAACCGAGGAAAAAAGCATTACAATAAATCGCGCAACCAATGGTAATTCTAACGATCAGTTAGCTCATATCACATCTAACCTGCAAATTATTATTATTGTTATACTTTACTCTCAAATTATTAATGTTAACAACATCAGCACTGCGTGACAATGAGTAGCCTATAGTCTGTATTAGCATGTAGATTTCAATTTCTGTACAGTTTAATCTAATTGTCATACCATTCAAATTTCATATTAAGAAATTCTTTTAACCCAAAAAGCAAACTAACTATGCTCCCTTCGAACTGGTTTTCTTTCAAATACAAATCTTGTGTAATCCCAGGCTATCTGTAATCAGAAGCACATTTAAAACTGGAATATAATTTCATTTCATTCACATGTGTTTCATAAACACATAATCCTTTCTGGATTACAATCCGCCATCAAAATGATACATTTAATTGTCATCTAGCTGCTGTGAGAAAAGGCTATAAACGATCCGTTACCTGAAGGATCCTCACATGCGATAGCCTACTAGCCGGGACAACCTTTTTTTTTTTTTTGTGCCGAAATCTGTGACCTAGCGAAAACTGTGACCAGGGGTCACTGTTCAGCAAATGTTCACGTGGGAGCGCGCACGTTATATCAGATGCTGAAGCCGAATGATAAGCGTCAGAGGAGACGAGCGGTGCTGTAAAAGATGTTTCATTTCTTAAGTCTAAAGAAAACAAGCTAGATATTGTCACGAGCATCTAAATGCTTATATAGAAAAGAAACATTAATGCTGCTGTTGTCTGCTAATGTGTTACCCTACTAGAACGTTTTTCATTATGAGATGTTAAAACATATTCGGATTATCTGATAAATGAAGGCCTTATCTTTATTCTTATTACTATTTACTGTAATTACCCAATAATGTTGGAGATCTACAGTTTGTTCCTTACAAATGCATATGATTATACAGTTGATGGGTCACTGCATCTGACAAGTAATAATTCATATAGCTATCAAAATGTTACCACTCTTTCATAATAACTTCTTATAAATGTATAGCCTACATCACAGAGTGTTAAATAATGCACAAACCACTGACTCAATAATACACGTCTGCATAAGTGCTTTCTTTTTTTGCCTTAGGTAATATGAAATATAATTTTCTCAACCCACCCACTCAGTAGCGATGAGCCCTTGGATTTACTCTCCTTAATACCTCTGTGGAGCATTTAATTTCCTGGGCATTTAGGGCTGTTATTGCTGCAAGCATATGCACATCAGAGTCGGCAATCACTCTGGGCAATGCAGCATGACAGTGACACACGGCGACATGGTTCATGAGAACTCTCGCTCTCATGTGTGCGCATGCATTATTTTCCCTAAGTACACCAGCTACCATCCATCACTTCATTGATTGGTGTTGATAAATACCTATGCTTGGGAAAAATGGTTCAGAAGAAGTGTGTGCCATGGATGGGATTGATTTTAATCAAAGGTCCTCACAACTGTGCTATAATAAATATGTGGCAAACCACTGAGGAAATCCTGCACACTGCCTCTAGATCTGCTTTGAGTTCTCAAGGGGCCAAACTAATGATCTCTCTTTACTGTGCTGATCATAGTTAGAATAGGTTTCCTACGTGTATAAACGGATGTCATCAAACCGTTGTAAATCAAACGCATTGGCTTGATCTCGTGTCAGAAGATAATATATATATATATATATATATATATATATATATATCACACAGCATTCTCAAAGAGCTTGTTTCTGAGATACATATTTATCTCTGTGACACTCAAAGACCAGTATGGTTATAAACAATAACTCCAAACTTTTAAGGATGTATTATAATTTGAATTTTAGTCCTACAGAAGGTTAGTATATTAGCATTGTAGCAGTTAATAAAATACAGGTTTCACTATAAATGTAAGTTAAATAGGCCTACATAAAATCTAAAACACTGCAACTATATTTTTTTTTTTCAGATTTTTTATTTTATAACTACATCTTCAATGAGACAATGCATTTTCATATATATGAATAAGTTAATGAGAAAGTGCGCACATGCTGAATGTAAACAATGCTGATTACGTCAATTAAGTTTTGGGGAAAGCACGCATATGCATCGTGATGCTCTCAAAAATGGTGGAAGCCGTTAACTCGGGGAGAAGAATTGTTGTATAAATTGTTATTTTGTTTTCTTTACACACAAAAAGTATTCTCGTAGCTTCACAAAATTGAAGTTCAGTAACTAATGTCACATGGACTGTTTTATCGATGTCCTTACTTCGTTTCTGGGTCTGGGAACATTTCAGTTGTGTTGCTGTCTATGGAGGATCAGAGAGCTCATCAAAAATCTTAATTTGTGTTCCGAAGATGAACGAAGGTCTTACGGGTTTGGAACGAAATGAGGGTTAGTAATTAATTTTCATTTTTGGGTGAACTAACCCTTTAAGGAAGGTGCTTTGTTGGAAAAAAATGTCTTGTTACTAGAAAATATAAACTACAACCCGAATTCCGGAAATGTTGGGACGTTTTGAATTTGAATAAAATGAAAACTAAAAGAATCTCAAATCACATGAGCCAATATTTTATTCACAATAGAACATAGATAACAAATGTTTAAACTGAGAATTTTTACAATTTTATGCACAAAATGAGCTCATTTCAAATTTGATGCCTGCTACAGGTCTGAAAATAGTTGGAACGAGGGCATGTTTATGGTGTAGCATCTCCTCTTCTTTTCACCTCTTCTGTGAATCGAGGTTATGAGTTTCTGGAGTTTTGGTGTTGGAATTTGGTCCCATTCTTGCCTGATATAGGTTTCCAGCTGCTGAAGAGTTTGTGGTCATCTTTGATGTAGTTTTCATTTAATGATGTGCCAAATGTTCTCTATAGGTGAAAGATCTGGACTATAGGCAGGCCAATTCAGTACCCGGACTCTTCTACTACGAAGCCATGCTGTTGTAATAGCTACAGTATGTGGTTTTGCATTGTCCTGCTGAAATACACATCGTCTGGAGGGGAGCATGTGTAGCTCTAAAACATTTATATACCTTTCAGCATTCATAGTGCCTTCTAAAACATGCAAGCTGCCCATACCATATGCAATTATGCACCCCCATACCATCAGAGATGCTGGCTTTTGAATTGAACGCTGATAACACGCTGGAAGGTCTCACTCCTCTTTAGACCGGAGGAAACGGTGTCCGTGATTTCCAACAAGAATGTCAAATTTGGACTCGTCTGACCATAGAACATTTTTCCACTTTAAAACAGTCCATTTTAAATAAGCCTTGGCCCACAGGACACGACAGCGCTTCTGGACCATGTTTACATATGGCTTCCTTTTTGCAGGATAGAGCTTTAGTTGACATCTGCAGATGGTACGGCCGATTGTGTTTACCGACAGTGGTTTCTGGAAGTATTCCTGGGCCCATTTAGTAATGTTAATGACAGAATCATGCCGATGAGTGATGCAGTGTCATCTGAGGGCCCGAAGACCACAGGCATCCAACAAAGGTCTTCGGCCTTGTCCCTTACGCACAGAGATTTCTCCAGTTTCTCTGAATCTTTTGATGATGTTATGCACTGTAGATGATGAGATTTGCAAAGCCTTTGCAATTTGATGTTGAGGAACGTTGTTTTTAAAGTATTCCACAATCTTTTTACACACTCATTCACAGATTGGAGAACCTCTGCCCATCTTTACTTCTGAGAGACTCTCTAAGACATCCCTTTTATGTTACAGACCTAATGTCAATTAACTTAATTAGTTGCTAGATATTCTCCCAGCTGAATCTTTTCAAAATTTCTTGCTTTTTGAGCCCTTTGTTGACCCCGTGGCAACTTTTTTGAGACCTGTAGCAGGCATCAAATTTGAAATGAGCTCATTTAGTGTAAAATTTCTTCGTTTAAACATCTGTTATGTTCTCTATATTCTGTTGTGAATAAAATATTGGCTCATGTGATTTGAAAGTCTTTTAGTTTTCATTTTATTCAAATTTAAAAAACGTCCCAACATTTCCGGAATTCGGGTTGTACCTTAAAAACAGCTAAATGACTATCAGAGAAAAATTTATGTTAGCAGTGTTGCTACATTTAGCTAGTAACCCCTGGCTACTGCACTGATAATTTTGTTCTTTGTTGTCTGCAGTGTGATTAGCTATGATAAATACTTGCACTGTTTAACATGAGACACTAATACATACAGCTTTATATTAATGTCACGAAAAATACTTGTAACCCTACTAACATATTGTTATAATCCATTACATCTCCATTAACTTCAAGTGATAACGCATTACAAAAGAAACATAAAAATAATGAAATGTAACTAAGTAACAGTTAACAATCATTCAAACACATTAAGCCCCTAATTTAGTTTAGTACCATATATTAGTTGATTATATTAGTTTGTCAGTGATAATGAGGTCTTATAAACCCTTTAACAGACCAATAAATATTAAATCTATCCATAATGCTTGTATCTAAATAAAACATTTTGGATGTATAAAATAGAAAGGGCTCAATATCCCCATTTCAATCAGTGGCTCTGAACCCAAAATCATCCTCCCCCATTCAACATGTCCTCAACTGGGAGGAAGGATATACCCTACTTCCCTGAGCTCCACACCCTAGCATGTGCATCGCGCACAGGGAAAGAAGAGGAGAGAATTACATTTTGGCTTAAAGACTCCCGGAGGGATTAACCTGTGGGTGGGATCCCTCACAACAGGCAGTGTGCTGGATCTCTGGAAGCACACCGCATTCCTTTCTGAGCTCTGTGTGCTGGAGCACATCTCCTGGTATTGTGTTGTGTGCTTTCTCAAAATGCTTCAGTCCGATTAATATGCTTATTTATACTTTCATTTATGGTTCATGAAAAACCTTCTGATTTAGTTGCTTAAAAATGATGCAGTTAATTCTACAGCCAAATTAAAGGAATAGTTCACCCCAAAATGAAAATTTTCGGAAAATGTCCTCGGGCCATCCAAGATACGTTTGTTTCTTCATTGGAACAGATTTGGAAAAATTTAGCAATACATCACTTGCAGTGGATCCTCTGTAGTGAATGGGTGCCGTCAGAATAAGAGTCCAAATTGATTAAAACATCCACAAGCAATCCACACGACTTCAGTCCATCAGTTAATCTTTTGTGAAGTGAAAAGCTGTGGGTTTGTAATAAATTCATCATTCTCAGGTGAAAAAAGCGTACTTCCATAATAAAGTGCTCTATTTTCGCGCAATAATTTTGGACAATATACAAGAATATACATTATTCTTTAGTACTTAAGATTAACTTAAGATCATCTAAGTGTACTCAACTGTGCTATTTTGGGACAACATGAATGAATATGAACTAAAATGCTCTTTTGAAAGTGATGTGAGGCGAAGTATGGTTACCCATACTCAGAATTTGTGCTTTGCATTTAACCCATCCAAAGTGCACACACACAGCAGTGAACACACACACACACACACACTTGCTCAAGGGCACCTCAGTCGTGGTATTGAGGGTGGAGAGAGCGCTGTACATTCACTCCCCCCACCTACAATTCCTGCCGGACCTGAGACTCGAACTCACAACATTTAGATTACAAGTCCGACTCTCATGACTTCCCCCTTACTATCTCACTATCCCCCTTACTACAGAATACTATCTCTGTATTTAAAAAATGTATTTAGTTACCACTTGTAGTACACTTGAACCCATCACTTGTACACTCAAGTACATTATGGAAGTGTACCTTTTTTCACCTGGGTTAAGACATTTTAACTTCAAATCTTTGCTTCCTCTATCCATAATATTGCTTTCTCCAGTCAAAAATTTGTCTTGTCTGAATCAGGAGAGAAATATAACAAATCAAGCATCAAAAAAAGTTCTAAACAAATATGTGGATTTTGATGAGAGAATAACAGTTTATGGTGTTATGATGTTTTCACTGGAAAAAGTGTTATTATGAATTAAGGATGGAAAGTTAAAATGCCTTGATGGATTTGTTTCTTACAAACGCAGCTTTTCACTTCCCAAGATTGAGTTCATTGATGGACTGGAGTTGTGTGTATTATTTGTGGATTATTGTGATTATCTGCTGTTTGAAGTTGTAATTTCTCCAAATCTGTTCGATGAAGACACAAACTCATCTACATCTTGGATGGCCTAAGGGTTAGTACATTTACTATGTTACTTCATTTTTTCCTTTCTAATTCCTCGGTGGCTCATCCTAAACATCTTCTGGCTTGCATGCAGGTGAGGCGGGAGAGGAAGTAGACTGAGGGAGACAGGAAACAGGAAGCAGAGGCAGGAATAAATGAGAGCTGAAATAGCGAAGGGTGTAATTTCCCTCCTTCAGTGCAAGGGCCTACTACAAGAATGACAACAACTCTATCCTTAAAATCTAGATCCTAGAGAGCTAAAGTATTTTATGTAGCATTCCTGCAGGATTCATAGAAATAAGACTAAAATTGCAATATAACTGGCTGCTGTCAACAAAAGGGAAGCTTTAAGGGAAGCTTTAAGGGAACCCTGCGTTTTTCTGCCAAAATAAAAACCTGATGGTTTAACGTTTGAAAAATTAAGACTCACTGAGCCATAAATATTAGTAATCAAATTTTACAGCTACGGCCATTGCACACTGAGTCCGAAATCTTCGCACGTTGAAAAATAAATACGACCTCATGTGTCAATTACGGTTACACACTACCTCCGAAATTTTCGTCTGTCATAAAAAAAAATAAAATCGGATCAGGTTCGTTTTCGCATCCATAGCAAGCATTTTGATAGGAAAGGATGACGAATACAAAAAAAAAAAAAACGGAAAAAACGCATACGAAAATTTCGGACTCAGTGTGCAATGACCTTAAGGGCCCTATCATACACCCGGCGCAAGGCGCGGAGCAAGTGTTTTTGCTAGTTTCAGCCCGACAGAGATCTCATTTTCCCGTCCTGCGCCGCGTTGTTTAAATAGCAAATGCATTTGCGCCCATTTGTGCGCCCATGGGCGTGCTGGTCTAAAAAAGAGGTGTGTTCAGGCGCATTGTTGGCGCGTTGCTATTTTGAGGAACTAAAATAGACTGCAACATAGACCAACTCAAACCTGGTCTAAAGTCTAAAGTCAATAGTGCAATATTTGTTTTGTTATTTAAAGAGCGCGTTGGTAGAAAATGAGCCTCTGGGCAGGTCCACAACGTGCGTTCACTTTGCTTATTACACACAGGGACACGCAGTAGCACACAAACATCCCAAATATTAAAAATTAAAGGATTACAGTGTAAAAGAATATTATTGTGTAGGCTACATAAATATAAAAATGTCATACATATCATAATGGATATTCATTGCGTGTATCAGAATTATCCTACCTATTTGCTCAGGCATGAGCAGATCCGTTTGCTCTCTGGAGACGCGTTCAATCTGTACGCCTTAAAATTCCGCCGTTTAAATAGCGAATCCGCCATGGCGCGAGTGCAACTCGCTCTTCTCTTAAAGGGAATGGGACATGAGACTCTGATTGGTTTATTGCACGTTATGCCCAAAAAACATACCCATTACTCATTAAGAGAATAGGGACAACCCTTTTAGACCACGCGCCGGGAGCGCCGACCGTTTTTCCCATCATTATACTAGCAAAAGTGGATTCGGAAACACCCTAAGTGCACCTGCGCCGTGCGCTTTAGACCATGCGCTTAGATCGTTAAAATAGGGCCCTTAGAATGTAAAAATTAATATCATCATATTTTTGTAAATACTCATTTTTATTTTACAGTGAAATAGTGGCCGTAATATTTTTTTTATCAAATATTTTGAATAAATAATAACAATAGCAAATAATAACAATAATTATTCATAATAATGCTTATTAATAATGATTTTTTACATATAAATATATAATAATTATTATTTTATAGTAATATTGGTATATAATCACACAATTTTTTCCCCCAAATCATGCAGCCCTAAAACTGTTTTTAGTTTTTTATAAGCAGGCTTCCATACCATAAAACACAATCAAACCTCACTTAACATCTTCTGTTTCTCTATTGCTTATGTTTCCTTTCCCCACCAACCAGAGTACTGCAGTGTCCCCATCTTAGAATGGCTTGATGGGACAACCCAGCGGGCAAAACACGAGGCAAGGTCACAGTACGCCCTCCACCCCTCTAAGCAGGAAGTGCCGAAGGGTCTGGCCCATCAGAGACAGGAAGCACAAAGTGCAAACCAGCATCCACAACCCACCCCTCCAACCAGGAAGTACACAGAAATCTCAACCTCGCTCGCATGCCGGTACCAGACCTTTAGCATAGACCTTCACACGAGGCAGACATCTTATACTGAATAGGCCTATTTGGCCAATACGCTTTGAGGTGAACAGTTCTAAAAAAGAAAAAAAGAAAAAAAAGAAATATGGATTTTTTTTTCCAATCAAAAAATAAAAAGATTATTTCATGCTGTATGTCTTCATGAATCTCTTACTTTCACAATGAACAACTATGAATTATGTGAGCTTTTAAAATGCACTTTACAATCTAGACCAAAGTGAGACCAAATTGAGATCAAAGACACCCACGTCTGAACCTTGAAGGGATCCCCCTCCTAAAAAATAAAGGCATAAATATAGTTTCATGTACAAAGAACCATTTATACTTTGAGAGAAAAAAATATTAATTCATTTGCTTTGATATTGCCATTATACTAAAACAAAAGTGCATTGCATTATATAATTAAAATACAAATTAATAGTATTTAAATTAAATATTACCTGGACGGTTTATCTTTTTCTAACTACTACCTGAGTAATCACATGTACATGAAGATTTGTACTCATGGAAATTACTAAAGTAGTCAAACCTGTTTATTCCCAATACTTCTGGCAGTATACTATCTATCTATATATATATATATATATATATATATATATATATATATATAGCAATGAAGCATCTCTAGCTTGCTTATATGAATAATTAGTCTGCATATATTTAATATCTTTAACATTTAGACTTTAATTATAAGAGCCCATAATAATAATAATTATACAATTATTTTTATTCACTTTTAAATGGATCTCATTTTTATCTAATTTTCTGTGGACCCCAGTTTGAAACCCCTAATCTAGTTAACACTGTTATTCAAAACAATACAAATTCATGTCCACGGTCCCATGCAGACTACATCTGTCTTCCCAGAAATTATAAAACTGAGCCGAAGGAAAAGCCTAAGCATGTGGACCAGATACACAACTGATGGTTGCTAAATGATTACACTCTAGGCAACACCTGCTTAAAGTAAACACATCCATCAAGTATTAAATAACCTAATATGTGCAGTAGCGCGACAGGGGATGATTCCCATTTTAATATTAAGTGTCAGTATAAGAGAGAATATTTATCGAGACGACAGACATTTATGCAAACACCTTGGCAGGCCTTTGTTTGTTATATTTTTAGCATGCGATTGAATATACCTTGAGATTACACACACACTCACACTGTCTCACACACACAGAGATACTGTACATGGTGTAATGATGTTGTGAGTGGTGCAGATAAATCATGGACACTTTAATCAAACCACAAAGGTATAAGAGAATAATCAATCATTCAGTGCTCTGCCCCCCCCCACCCCTCTCTTTTCCATCTCCCTGTCCTAAGCAGCAACTCTGCAGTGTCCATGGGTAATAAAGCTGTCAGATAATTTCAAACATGCTATTATTATTATTATTATTACTACTACTATTATTATTTGTATTGCAGATACTCCTGTGTGCCTATTCTATGGGGGCCTGTATGTCACAAATCAACAATTTAACTCAAGAACAGTAGTGAATCAAAACACTTCTGCATTCAGTAAAATAATCTAAATTAATCTACATTTGATTCACTAGTTCACAACTTTGCATGCGAGAAAATGGCCAAAGGCAGATCCTGCAAACATATGTCAAGTGTGCTATTTTGTGGACTGCAAGAGTTGAGGACAGGATTTTGGGACAGGATCTAACTCTACCCCATCCCACTTGGACTATACACTCTTAAAAATAAAAGTACTTCATTGGCATTTATGGTTCCATGAAAAACCTTTAACATCCATTGATCTTTGCATTCTACAAAAGGTTTATTGGATTATTAAAATGTTCCTTACAGTGTGTGAAAAAAATGGTTCTTCTATGGCATCACTGTAAAAACCCCTTTTGGAACATTTATTTTTAAGAGTGTAGGAAAGGACACTGTGAGGATCCTTTTATTACCATGTATAAAAAATACCTGCTTAGACCACACTAAGCTGGTTTTCTGGTCTCCTAGCCTGTCCAAGCTGGATTTTAACTGGCCAGCCAGCTGGTCTCTCAGCATGACTATTTGAAAAGTGCTCAGAACTACTTGAAAACCAGCCAAAGACCAGTTTGACCATGCTTGGAGAAGGTTTAAGGCCAGAAAACCAGTTTAGGCTGGTTTAAGCTGTTTTCTCTGCAGTTGAATATCATCTTTATTCTCAACACTGGTGGAGAAAGACTAAGGCCAGAAAAATAATTAAGGATCCCAGAACTCATACAAAAACTTCTTTTCACTTTCTTTGCACTTTCTTTGCACTTTCTTGCAACTTTAGGATCAAGCATAGTGGTAGTAACTTCTCCTGAACCTCTTCAAAGCCATCCAGATCTTTAATGAGGAGCCTGTACAATACTCAACAACAATACATTGACACAAACCATAACAAAAACCCATGACACCTTCATAAACATACACAAACACTCTGTGGCATTTTCAAAAATGTATCATGTCTGGGAACATCGCTAATGCCATTCCGTTGTGTCCCCTAAGGACCAGTTTGAAACCCACATAACCTTAAGATGATGAACAAATGTAAACTACAAACTAATGGATGTCACTGCATGTCACGGCACACTTCAATTGTGTTTGATAAATTTTGCTGGGTTTCTAGTACAATTAACATCACAGGCACACAGATAAAGGTCACACACTGAGTGTGTGTAGGTTTCTGTCTGAGACAAACCAAAAGCCTACAGCTCAACAGAATGATGGAGAGGTTCAGTAAAAAGAAAATTTTATTCTGGATTCTATGGGCCTTTTGCTTGCTCTTTACACAGTCTGGCTGTGATGAATGATAAGACGCCTGAACCGCACTGAAATGACATTGAGGGTATCATTCTGAATGACCTTAAAAAGGGCAAGATTGATAAATATCACAAACCATATATTTGTGCTACCAGGCCAAAAATATCCTGTTACAATGATATACAGTTATTAATCAAAATACATAGGATGACATTGGCAAAAAGACAAATATAATTAAATAATTACTGAATTTTATTCTTGCATTTGTTTACATTTATATCAGAAATTAAAGATTCATCTTTTCAAAGTGATAATTCAATTCAAGTTTTCAATTCAAGTTTATTTGTATAGTGCTTTTCACAATACAAATCGTTGCAAAGCAGCTTTACAGGAAATTAAGTTTCTACAATATATTTATATATTGTAGAAACTTAATAAATTTAACTTATGGCGAAATTTGGTAGTTCTGTAGGTTGTCAGGGTTGGCATCATCTGAGGTCCTTTGAGGGGTTGGCATAATTCAGTTGTATCCATTTCTTTTCATAAAATTATGGAACCATACAGCATTAAGACATTACACCTGCACATTTGTTGGGTTGTTTAATTTTTCCTCTGGGATGGAGAGGTTTCATTCTTTCCCACTGTTTTCTCTCTGAGCATTTACCACCACCTACTGATGAGCTATTGCAATGACATAGAAGGGTCTATCATTCATTTTTTGCAGTGTAAAGTATATGAAATCTAATATGATGAATGAAAATAAATACATAAACTAAATAAATAAAATATTTATTATAAATATTCATGCAAGTCGTGCAAGTGTCCTATCTTTTTTTATCTCAATTAAAATCATTTATTGATTTTATATAGTCACTGGAAATGTTTTATTTCTTTTTCACTTCAGAAAGATAAAGTAACCATTCAACAATCAGACAATATTAGAATTAGATCAGCAATTGTTTCCTTATCAATAATAATGTATACATTATTATTAATATTATAATTTGTTGTTAAATGTAGGCTAAATGAATTTACATTTTAATTACATTTAGATACATCACATATGTGTGTTTTATAGGGTACAACAGGGCTAAATGCACACCTTAAGAAAAAATGTGCTATTCCCTGCACCTAAAATGCATAATTGTTGAAAAAATATACATGCTTGTATTTAACATTAATGGAGCAACAGATTTTGTGTGAAAATAAATCATACAAGTCATTTATTTTATTTAAAAATCGTATAAATTGGCAAGGGGGCCTTTTACCCCGTGTTCTCAGCAGCATGGGGTAAAAGGCACAGGGTATTGATACAAATACTTCAGATAAAATATATATATATTTTTTTTGTTTTGTTTTTTTAATAATGTCTAAGTTAATACTTGTTCAAAACAATCACTTTAGCAAAGTTTGTACTATTTTCTGCTTATTTTGAAAAAATAAAAGAATTAATTTTTGTTCAATAAATATACTGTCATTAAAATGTTAATATAAAAAAATATATATTTTAAAATACAGAAACAAAATCATTTTAAAAAGTAAAGATTCTGAAAGCATTGAAGGAGATCCCATAATAATTGAATATAGATTTACAGTAGTAACAACAAATGATATTTTATTATATGATTTGATTAATATCATGTTTTTAAATATGATGGTTTCATTCTAAACATGGTGATTATCTCTAAGATGGACACCCAACAAACTATATGATATTTACCATCTGAATCAAACCATGTCATGTCAACAAATAGAAAAGTCAGCCATCTATTAATTATCATGTTAATTACTGTGCCTTTAGCCCCAACAGCAGGAGTTGCTTTTTACCCCAAATACCATATTTTTACGTATTCTTTCGTTATTATTTTATCTGAATGCCGCTGAAAGATTAATCTTTAATGAACTGAAAAGAACGCACGTCACACCTCTGTTCATCAATTTGCACTGGCTACCAATAGCTGCTCGCATAAAATTCAAGGCATTAATGTTTGCCTTCAAAACCACCTCTGGCTCTGCACCCCTTTGCCTACAGTCATGGCCAAAAATATCGGCACCCTTGGTAAATATGATCAAAGAAGGCTGTGAAAATTAATCTGCATTGTTAATCCTTTTGATCTTTTATTTTAAAAATTCACAAAAATCTAACCTTTCATTGGATGATAAGAATTTAAAATGGGGGAAATATCATTATGAAATAAATATTTTTCTCTAAGACACATTAGCCAACATTAACGGTACCCTTTTATTCAATACTTTTTGAAACCTCCAAGTTCCAGTCGTGTCTGATAACTGAATATGCTGGAGTTTGTTTTTGGATGAGCTAGGAGAATTTTTCTTGAAACCCTCCCAAACAACATGTGCTGATGTAGGTGCTGTTTGACAATTTTTTAAAAAGGTTTTCTGACCCCGAGACTCAACTATTTTCTGCAATTCTCCAGCTGTGGTCCTTGGAGAGTCTTTTGCCACTCAAACTCTCCTTCTCACCATGCATTAGGACGATATAGACACACGTCCTCTTCCAGGCAGTTTCGTAACATTTTATGTTGATTATAATTTCTTAATTATTGCCCTGATGGTGGAAATGGGAATTTTCACTGCTCTAGCTCTTTTCTTAAAGCCACTTCACTAATTTGTGAAGCTCAATTATCTTTTTCTGCACATCAGAAATATATTCTTTGTTTTTTTTTCTCATTGTGATGGATGATTAAGGGAATTTGGGCTTTGTTTTCCCTCCTATTTATATTTCTGTGAAACAGGAAGCCATGGCAGGATAATTTCATGTTCATAATCACCCTGGAGTGCTCAAAATTGTGAATATGAATGGGAATATACTTCAGAGATATTTTACTCATAAGAATTTCAAGGGGTATCAATAATTGTGTCCAGCGTGTATTAGAGAAAAACATTTATTTCATAATGATATCCCCCCCCCCCCCCCCCCCCCCAGATTAATTTTCACAGCCTTCTTTGATCATATTTACCAAGGGTGCCGACATTTTTGGCCATGACTGTAAATTCAGTACTTCAGACCTATGTGTGCCCTCTAGAAGCTTGCGTTCTGCAAGTAAACGACACATTATTGCATTATTATGCCATCCCAAAGAGGCACAAAATCACTTTCAAAGACTTTTTCCATTCACTGTTCCCACCTGGTGGAATGACCTGCCCAACTCAATCCGAGCAGCTGAATCTTTAGCCATCTTCAAGAAACGGCTAAAAACACATCTCTTCCATCTTTATTTGACCCTCTAACTCTATCACTCTCTATTCTAATTCTATTTTATCTGTCTTCTTTTTATTTTAAAACACACACACACACCCCCTTGTCCCTCTATCAATTGCATATTTATTCTCTAACTGCTACTTTTTCTTTAAAAACTAACACTAGCTTTCTTTTTTCTATTCTACTTTTTTTTCTTAAAAAAACTGTTGCTTTTTTTCTATATTCTATCTACTTGTCTGTTTGTTTGTTTTTTAAACACTGTTTCTTTTTTCTATGTTCTATCGACTTGTTTTCTTAAAAAAAAAAAAAAAAAAAAAAAAAAAAAACTTGCCATGTTAGGCTAACCGAGACTTGCTCTTTTGTTGGTTTTGATTGCTTCTATTGTCCTCTTTTGTAAATCGCTTTGGATAAAAGCGTAACTAAATGCAAAGGTAAATTTAAAAACTGTCGCTTTAATTATCTTAAACAAAACGGAAAATCGTTAAGAAGACCTTTGTCTCAAAATATATGCATTAATTTTAGCGATTCTCAGTTTCTACTTAAATCGACAACATTAAAAAAAATATATATATATATTAGATCAAGTAAGCACAGAATCAACTTTACGCTGCTGCTCGCGATCGCGTCAAGGATCGGACAAATATACAACACGTGCATCTTGAAAAGCGAATGTTTTGGAAAGTGCTACGCCACGTTTTGTGCCATAGTGGTTTAGAGGAAAATAATATCAAAGGCGCCTTTAGCCCCGTTGTACCCCTACATTTTTCATTTTTAGTTTCCATTTAACGGTACGATCTCTACTGTTTTTGAGACAATGTCCTGTTATCAGTATCCTCCTGTCCGATTTTTAAGCCATTTATCAAAAGAGTCTCTTTAAAAGCAAAACGCTTTTGTGTTACTAAAAACAACTTTAAAGCTATTCAAAACACCTATACACTCTTAAAAATAACTGTTTCATGATGTTTTCAACTGTTTTCCTTTTTTGCCTAAATGGTTCCATTAACAACCTTTAACATCTGAAGAACCTTTCTGTTTCACAATAAGTTCTTTGTGGCGAAAGAAGGTTCTTCAGATTATAAAAAGGTAAGAAAAAGATGGTTCTTTAAAGAACCTTTGACTGAATGGTTCTTTGTGGAACCAAAAATGGTTCTTCTGTGGCAGTGGTTTTCAAACCTGTCCTACAAGCATTATGCTAGCGTAGGCCTACTCGTCAATCATCCTGTCACATTTCACATCCTGGCGTAAACATTACTCATTTAATTTTCACGATCCTTCATTCATCAAAACTAAATAATCATAATTTCATTTAATTTACTGTACTCCCACCGTACACTTGCAAGACACTGTACTTTATGCCTCATATTTTCTCATATTTCGCAGGAGCTGATGGTTCACTGTGTAATGAGCCTATCATTGTGTTCATCTGATTTTACAAAGATTTTTTTTTTGTTTGTTTGTTTTAACAGCATTCAACCCTTAAACTTGTGATTTGTTTAAGATGACGCCCCTGGTCCCGCATGCAATAGTTCTCAAGTAGCCTAAACTGTCCCAGCAAGCACAGATTGACACGGGAAATAATTTAAAATGAGTAAATACTCCATCCAGTCGTCTGTGTAACAGTCATTCCAACATATTAAAATGTATAATTCTAATGTCAGGTAGGCCTAGTTTACTATTTAAGGTAGGAAGCGATTTTGATGCAGGGATTCATGGTTGTGATGCCTGCAAAGTATAAATAAAATAAAATAAATAAAAAACAGGAAAGAAAACTGCATCGCATTGGTAATTCATCCAATATAAAATAATTAAAAGTTAGTCATGAGTTACTTTACTTGGATTGCTTTGGATAGAGGAAACTATTAGAAATTAAGTACAAAGTGTTTCAAATAATTTTATACTAGTGAAATGTACTGCAATTGATTATTAAATACCATGAATAAAATGAACATACCTTCACTGAAAAAAAAATAAACAAATTTAAATGTGCCCTGCCTGACATGCTTACATTTTAGAATGATTTAAACAGCAAGTTTTAATACATGCAATTTAACCTGCTTGAAAGTTTACTTGGTCATGTATAAAACGTTACAAACTATTTTTAACTCCCCAAAGACTTAAAAGAAAGCACAAAGAAATGTATTATCACAGAAAATTTAATTGAACAAATGTAATGAACATAAGGAGTGGCTTCAGGTCAATCATTACTAATAGCCTTTAGACACTGCTGGTTAAGCTTTTACCATACAAAGACCTTCTTTTGAAGACATTTTTTTTTACTTTAAACATCATTTTAAAGCTATATGGCTTATGACTTCTCTATTTAGAAAAAGTAGTTAAAAACATACCTGTATATACACAAATACATACATATTTACAGTCTTGTTTTATTCTTATCAGTGAAGTTTTCCATATTTTTCTTTAAAATAGAAGTACAGGGAGAGTGTATGTGCTGACAAAATTATCACCGCACAAGTACACCTGAAGATGTTATCATCAAGGACTTATAGGTAAAAAGCATAAAATATTCAGCAAGAAAAGAGTACAAAAGAGACTTTCAAGCGCAACGTTCAAACCCATGCAGATTTAGAAAGAAAAAAAAAAAGAGTCAACAGTCAAGATGAATGATCTTCATGATGGGTTTTCAGATTCTGTAGACTTTGCCCTTGAGCTGTCAGACCTTTCTTTTTTGTCATCTTTCTTTTCCTTGCTCCTGCTTCTGTCCCGTCTATCTCTGTCTTTCTCCTTGCCTCTGTCTTTGTCACGTTCTCTGTCACGATCTCTTCTGTCTCGATCTTTTCCACGTTCTCGTTCACGACTCCTTGAGCGTTCTCTTCTCCTGTCCCTGCTGTCTCGATCTCTGTCACGATCTCTTTCTCTGTTCTTTGCTCTTTCTCGGTCATGGTCTTTTCGGTCTTGATCTCTCTGCCTGCCGCGGTCTCGGTCTCTGTCTCGATCCCGGTCTCTCCTCTTGTCTCCATCTCCATCTTTATATCGGTCAGACTCTCTGCCTCTACTGCGATCCCTCTCTCTGCTGTGTTCTCTCTCCCTTTCCCTGCTGTGGCCCCGCTCCCTATCTCTTTCCCTGCTCCGGTCTCTTTCACGATCCCTTTCTCTGCCCCGGTCATACTCGTGCTCCCTGTTCCAAACCCATGATCGTCCACCATGACCACCTTCTCGATCTCTGTCTCTTCTCCTATCTTCAGACAAATCCCCCTGTCTCTCTTCAGACAACCTTGAGGAGGCATCTCTGTCACGTGAACCACCATCAAATCTACTTGGACGGTTATGTGGCTCTGAACTATCTCTGGAGGAACAGCTTCGCCTCCTCATTTCAGGGGAGTGCCGTCTCCAGTGGTCATCACGGTGGGTGTCTGGGCTGTGTCCACCTATACGGCCCGGTATTGGGATGGGACCTTCAGGAGGTGTTGGAAGCAAAGGTCCACGAACAGGTCTAACATCTCGAACATCACCTGGGCTGTCATCATTGTAGTTAAATCGTGGTGGCTGACCAACAGGTTCCTTATCATAATGTCCTGGTGCTGGACCTCTTGGGCCACCAAACTGCTGCACCGATGATACCCGGTGCCTTTCAAAGTCTTGAGATGAAGTTCCCCGTGGTTCCTCAAATGATCCCCTGTGTTGAGGTGAACCACGGAATTGGTTTGGAGGTGGAAATCGCTGTCCCGACATTTCACCTGAAGGTCCAGGGGGTCCCCTTCGTCCATCAAAGTGGTTTGGCGGTGGTCCCCTAAAAGAAGGCCCTTGTGAAGGTATCTGGGGCTTCTCTAATCCCTGATGATAAGAGCTTCCACTGTCTTCAAACTGATCACCAGGCCCTCTTGACATATTAGATGGAGGGCCATGATCCCCAATGTTATGAAGTGGAGGTGGACCTCTTGGACCAGGGAAGTGGGATGGTGGTGGTGCTCTGTTATCAAAGTGATTTTGAGGGGGACCAGAAAATGGTGGAGGGGGACCCCTGGGTGCAGAGAAGTTAAAAGGGGGTGGAGGCCCATTAAACCTTTGTCCATCAAAGCTGAGTGGTGGCCTGGGTGGTGGAGGCACTGGAGGTGGGCCTCTTGGTCCGATATGCTGAGGGGGCATTGAATTTAAGGAATTGTCAAATATCTGAGGAGGGGGACCTCTCTGACCCATTGGCTGGAATGGAGGTGGTCCTCTTGGTGTAAAATTAGGAGGTGGTGGAGGTGGTGGAGCTCTTGGAGCGGCATCAAACTGAGAACTGCTACCCCACTGATTCTGGAAAGGCGGATACGATCGAGGTGGTGGATACTGAGAATGATCACTATCCCCAAGGGGATGAGGTGGACCTTGCATTGGGGGAATCTGTATTGACGGTGGTCCTGACATTGGAGGAGGGAGATGCATGGGTGGTGGAACAGTCATTGGTGGCAGGCCTTGGATGGGAGGTGGACCAAGAATAGGTGGAGGGCCAATAGGAGGAGGAAAAGACATTGGAGGTGGAATGTTAGCAGGGTTTGTTGTTGGTATGTGCTGTATATGGGAACTGTGAGAATCCATATAAGATAAGCTGTCTTGGATGACATCTTGTGGCACTCCTGAGTGTAAAGAAGTACATGAAGTACTGATTGTTGAAATGTTATAATATGTGGTTGCAGTAGTCTCAATAGGCTTCCCAATAGATGAAACCTGATCAGCTTTTAAAACAGCCTGTCCAATGGATGAAACTTTATCAGCTTTTAAAATACTGGCAGAATTAGGCCAAACCTCCTCAAAACTTTTGATCTCAGATTCAATGGGGTCATCCTTTGTTTTGAGTTCCTCTTCAGGTTCTTTTTCCATGTAGCTTTCAACTAACTCTGGGTCAATCTTTTCCCCTAGTAATGGAATTGAAACCTCTGTGCTCTTTGCATCAAGAAAAGGCACCTCTTCAGTCTTGCTTCCTTCTTCACTCTCATCCCCCTCTTCAGACTTGGATGCTTCTGGCTGCTGGATGGCAGGCTGGGCTGAATCTAAGGTGGCAGTGACTTGCAATAGGGGCATATCTGTGGTTGCAGAAGGTTCCTCTACTGATCTATCCTCGGTAGTATCCGACTGTGCAGTTTGTGTGTCTGCAACTGTGCACGCTTGTGTTGGTGATGTCTCTGTTGCTGTACCTTGTTGTGGCGATGGTTTGTCTGAAGTAAGAGGAGATTCTTCCTCTGCCTCTGTGGAATCAGACGTCTGTCTTCTACTTGCAGCTGCCTGTCTAGGGTCTCTACTCTGCCTCGGGTCTCTTCTCTGGTTAATAATTGGAGCAGCTGAACTCTTTGCCACCAACTCTTCAACCTTTTTACCAAGCTGCAGCAGTTGACTGTTAGCCAACAGAGATGTAACAGGCTGAGAAATCAAAGTTTCTGGTATCACTGGGTCCTCGTGCTTCTGTTCCTCAGTCTGTTTTTCTTCAAGCACCTTTTGATGCTCAGTTAATTTTGTAGCACTTGGATCAACATCATCAAAAAGAGAGTCATCCTCAGGGTCATAAGCCACATCATCCACCACGGAGTTGACCTCTGCTTGCTTTACTGCAGCAGTTACTTTTGTTGTATCATGGGTATTTTCTGTACTATAGCCAACAGCTGGGTCATATTCTTCCTCAGGATCATATGGTCTATCATCCTGTACTTCTACCTCTTTACCCTTGGTTATTGCAAACTGCTGTACAATTGGATCTAACAGGGATACAGAAGGCACAGAGACGTCCACAGCACTTTGATCTGAAGGTGATAACGAGACATCAGAATCTTGCTGCTTCTTACCAAAAAGTGTTTTCAGGATAGTCTGAAGTGGTGTGGCAGAAGCTGTAGGTCCTGCTGAGACATTGGAGGATGGAGAATTACTGCCTGTGCTAGTGTTGACACCAGGTGCTTTCACAGAGGACAGTATTGAAAACACAGATGAGACAGAACTTGAAGACTCGGAGACAGTGAGGGGTGGAGGGGTGCCTGGGGGAGTTGTGCTTATGGCATCCAGACTAGATCGAAGAACTTTGTCCTGTTTTATTTCAAATTTACTATTAGTGGATGGTTTTGGAAGGCCTGTCTCATCATCTCTAAGAGTTTTGGATCGTTTTTCCTCATTCTCTAGAGGGGCTCCAGGACGCTTCTTGTCCTTCTGGCAAATTAACAATCCCAGAAGGAGATTGGGACGAGCTGGTTCTAGACCTGCAAAATAAATATGAAACATTATTTCACAAATAAGTCCTCTATAGACCCATCATTATGATCCACAGATTAACCTAATATAACACCTACATACTATAACATTTTAGGTAGATGTTAATAGGCAAGAAATACACAATTAGAAGAGCTTGTTCCACATAATACAAAATACAACAAACTGGTTAGTAAAAACTTTACACACATTTTTGTTGTTGTTGTTGATGTTTTGTATTTTTTATGTACCAACCAAATTACCCATAATGAGTAAACAATCATTTAATATTGGCAAATTAGTTTACCACAAAAGGCTAGATAATTTATGTATAAATGTTCCTATACACCATAAAACCTCTTAATGATATAAAAGTTATAGCTGTATTTAATTAATGATAACACTACTCATGTTCCTCTAGCAAACTAAATATAATGATAATTTCAATCATGCAAATTTTATGCAACAATTTGTCTCAACTTGTTGGCAAAAAGTAAGTCAGTCACATCTTGGGTACATCGGATGACTTCCTTGTTGTTTTTATAAGACAAGATGACGTCCAACATATAACTTACCACAGTTGCCATGATATTACTGCAGACAGCATAAACAGGAATTTTTAAATTTAATATTCAGCAAGGTGGCAAAAGTTATATATTACATTTTTAGGTACACATTGAGAAACTCCATTTTAAACACTTGTTCTTACAATGAAATATGTACCTGATAAAATAAGGCTAGGACACAAATATCTAGGACATCAAACTTGGATTCATGATACATTTTATTAGAAATTCTTAAAATACATGACAATAAAAATAAGATAAGCAAAGAATAAGTACACAAACAACTTTGTCTTGAACAAACTCGTACTGTACAGCAGCACATTTGATATGGTCATGGTTTGTTTTTCTTTTTGTAAATTGTGGAACAAGCTTTCAATTCACAGAATAAAGAGTTAAATACAAACATGACTTCAATCATGCTCACCTGATGTTAACATCAAAAATTGCTTTCCATTAAAAGTCTGGGGAAAACACTAAGATGATTCTTTAAAGAGATTTTTTAATATCCTTGTATATGCTTACCTGGTCCATCAAATGGCAGAAGTTTCGCAGGAAGCGGGTCTTTTGAGCTCAGAGGGATGAGGTAAAGGTCTTTAATGCGTTTGTTGCTGTTTGCCACAACTCCAAACCGCTTACGGCTACTGAAATAAGAAAACAGAGACACATACGCCACCTCCTCCTCTTCAGTTGCTGGATGAAAACGAATGAGGCTGAGTTCCTGAAAAAAAGAGCGCACAGCATCAGAAAACAGCACTCGAATGAAGTACAGTTTAAATTAACTTTGTGTTTTGAATTTAATTCTAGTGAATATGAAATGTTTTTTCTTTCCATACTTTTGAAAGTGAAGTCTTCAGCTTTCCCACATAATCCCATACAGTGTGTGGTGATATTCTACCACCAATATGAATAGTGTCAGGCAAATCCTGCAAAAAATGCAAATAAATAAAAAAATAACAGTTGTTAAAATGAAACCGTAACACGAACCCTACCGTATAATATTAAGACCTTTTAAGTAAATCCTTCGAAAACAAACCTCCTTAATATGCTCAAATGATCCTGACACCAAGTAGGCTTTTGTGACAAACTTGGCAACAGAGTGCATGTTTATGAATCCTTTCCACATCATCTCTTGTCCAGACAAGAACAAAGCGGTTTCACCCTCAGGAGGGGGCTCTGACACACTGATTATAAAAAAAACAACGCAATTACAAATATTACTACATATAAAACTGGCAACAAAGCAGAATGAAAGACATTTTACATTTAAAAAGTATTATATATTTTCCTGCACCTGGTAGTACCGGATCCATAAGAGGCTGGTTTCGGGATCACAGGCCTGGGTATAGACACTGGGGCAGGAGGGGGCATAGGCAAAGGTGCCTTTGCTTCTACAAGCACAGGTTCAGCAGAGATAGGAATATTTGCTGGCACAACAGGAACAACAGCATCAGGAACTATCTGAGGCACAGATGAGCGGTGACCAGCAGTACGAGGATCCCTTCGAGTTATTGTAACGGAAGAGACAGCAGGTACAACAGGGGCCTGAACTGCAGGAAATACACCGCTAGGCTCTTCCACCACAGATGTAGAATCAGACATGGGCATCTCAAGACCAGAAAGAGAGGAAACCTGAGGGAGATCAGCAGGGGATTTGGATGGTCTTGGCTCTGATTTAGGCTTAAAAGATTGCTCTGGCTTTTTAGGCACAGACATTTTGGTTTTTTTAGATGGTGGCTCATCATCTGCCAACTTCTGGCCTGAAAAACAAGCAACGTTATTTAAATGTTAGCTATTAAAAAGATCATCTGTATAAATACAACCGGTAAGAGCCACTTATCAGTAGGTCTTAAGGGTATGTGGCTTTTTACTGTGGTAATATAGTCCCACCTGTACAGATCTTGCAGTTCAGGTCAAAGAGATGAGCCCTGTGCTCTGCTGTAGTGTCTTTTAGCATACTACTGAAGATATCTGGCATTGAACTGCCTTTCCCAGTAGAAACTGTGGCTTGTGGTGCAGAAGCAGGCTGCGTGTCCTCCTGGGAGTCCTGTTCAAAAAAAGGACAAACACAGAAGGAAAGGATCAATAAACAATCTTTTAATAATTTTAGAATGCTATTCTCATCCATTTAGTCATACGTTTATATGCACCCATGTAAAAGAAAGCGAAAATTAAGATAAGAAAGGTGGCAGGTATAAAAACCAAATAGTGCATTCAACGAAGCTGCTTTAGAAACTGAAATGAAAGCGGTACAGATACAAAGGTGTGTGCAAGATTAGACATGCAGAAAGCAAGAAAGCCAGCACTTACAGCAGCAGAAGTCAAGTGGGAAGATTGGGAAGTGGCAGGCATACATACATCTCCATCAGACATAGTAGGAGGAGCCTCCTCCATATCCACATCTGGGGGAGCACCCTCCTGTCTGGATCCACTTTTGGGCTGTCCTGACTGGGATCTCCCACTCACATCCAGACTCTTCAGGAATAAGTACATCATTTAAGCAAACAGTGCAGTTATATAGTTTACACAAACAAATTCCAACTTGTTTTACCTCAGAGCTGTCTGATTTTCTCCAGTCTGACATCTCCTTGGAAAGAAGTTCTTCTGGACTAAGTCTCACCAGCCTGAAAGGACTGATCTCGCCACCAACCACACGATAGAAAAGGCCCTGCCACACAGATAAGTAAAATAATACAACTCTCTCCAAAACTACTAAAAGGTCTACGGAGATTTCAGTAGAAACATAAACATACAAATTAAGTGACTAACCTTGTTTTTGGGGTCCTTTAGATTGAACATAAGAGACCTGTACTTGTTCTTGTACTTGTTATCAGTGTTCATATAAAGGTTAAACATCTCCTTCTCAATGCTGACCGCCAACTTTCCCACTTCGCTCTCAGACATGGAAAGATCATCACTGTCACTGACCCTGTAGCACAAAGATGAATTTAAAATCATATTTTTGCAATTCGATTAAAAATCAATTTATATTTCAATTGCATGAATCAGAAGTACAAATGCAAAATGTATTTAAAAATGCTATTCGATATTTCATAAACAGAACCAAAAAATTAGTTAATCTGAATGTGTTTATTTTAACCATAAAGTTTGATATTAACAAATACTGTATTGGTTCATGAGAAAAAAATTAGCAAACCGAAGTAAATGTTATACCTCTGAAACATCTCTAACCTTTTATATAGGATATCAGTCAGTGATCGTCTGATGTTGGATCTCATCTGGTTGTTGGGTGGTGGCTGTGGAGGAGCAGCAGGTGCAGCGGGTTGGGTTGGTTTAGGTGCTGAGTGCTGGGTGGATGACACTGGTGATGGTGGGGTTCTAGAGTTTGGAGAGGGACCAGGCTCTGCAGAGTCCTTTTGCACCGCCTGTGGCTGCTTTTTTGGGATTGTAAAGGTGCTCTTGCCCACACGGAGAGCTCCAGACACATGGTGGCGAGATCCCGGAGGGCCTGGAGGTGATAAAACCGGAATTGGTGGGATGGGAGGTCCTGGCTTTTTTGGTTTGGCTTGTATGGGAATAGGCTGTTTTCTTAACTCTCTTCCGCTGCTCAAAGGTGCTGCACTTGTTTTGCCTTTGGGAAGAGGCGAGGTGGTGGCAGCAGCTGCCTTTGTCCCCTTGGAGCCAGGAGACTTCTTCCCACCTTTGGGGGCAACATTTGAAGCAGGTGGTTTCTTGTCAGCGGACGTAGTTTCCTTCTCTGGCTTGACTTCTTCATTGTCCTCCTTTTCTTTGTCTTTTTGGGCAGCTGCTGGAAAACAGAAGGAATAAATTGATTCATGAACACAGAAATGAAATAACTAAAGAATAAAAATAAATAAATAAAAGTTCCCAATTTCAAGTAATTTCACAGCTTTGTATTTGTCAATCCACAAAAAAAGAAAAAAAATATATAGTATGCTCAATTGTAGTGCCTTGCCTTGACACTGTAATAGCTTTCTCAAGTTACTTAACATGATGCCCACCTTCACCAGTTAAAGAATTGCTTCAAACAAAGAAAATGTTTAACTTGCAAGCTTTATTTAAAAAATAAATCAATAAAAAATCTTACAATTATATTCAAGTCAGTATTTAAGGGTAGTTGACTCACAGACCTGTCAGCTGTATTTGTATGTGTGTGTGAGTATATGTATATATATAATTTATATAAATCCTGTTCTTTTAAGCAATTTCACTGTGTGAGAAGTGACTTGGTATAAATATTGAATCAACTAACTGGAGCACAGAGCAGCTATTAGTAAAATATTACAATAATTATAAGAAGAATTTGAAGGGTTCATGGCAAAATCCCTTCGGTTATCAAGCGAAGACTTGATCTTGGAACCAAATTTAGATTCACTTCTGCCTTGTTTTAATTATTTTGTCAGGATATACACCTCTAACTCAATTAAAGCCCTTTGGGGAAAAGTCTGAAAAATTTATATCAATTAAAATGCCAATAGTACATTACAGTACAACACAGCACATCATGTACATGAAACATAAATATCCTGAAGTAATAATTTATGGAAATACTACACAAGGATTTTATAAATGATTATCTTACCAGCTACAGGGAGGGGGAAAACATTTCAATGTTCAGTATGAAGAACACAGATATATTTACGTATATAATAACTGTACAACAATGAAACATCACTTTCTATTGTAGAAATGCATCCTAAAAAAGCACTTGCAAGAGCAGGTATACAGTGTACCACAGAGCATCAATGTAACCCCACTCATGTTACCCATATCAGCCAAATTTCTCCATATCTTGATCAACACAACATAAACAACCCTAGGCAACCTTATGTACACTAGTGCCACATTTAAAAGACTAAAAACCATAGAAAAATGCTGCTGGGATCAAGACAAAACTGATTGGCATTAATTTTGATTTTCCATTTCATCATTTTCTAGTATCAAAAAAATGCCCCACATTAAAAGTACTTTAGGTATCCTTCTTCTTCTTTTGTCATTTTTGCATATGATAAACTGAAAAACTTGCCCTCTACAACGGTCAACCATTCCTACTAAGGCAGAAAACACGTGCTCTAAAACCTCTGCATCAAATCAGCTGCACTCAGCTTTCCACAAGTACACTATGCTCTCAATATGTAATTTGTTCATATGTAAATATTAAATAAAACAAGCGTATCAGGCAGCTTTGGTCTACATTCTGTGTATATGTATAAACACAGCTTGACATTTCCCTGTGTGCTGTAGTTATGAGGCGTGTGAATTTTGTTGTTGTCTGCTGTGGGGTGATATGGTGTCCTCAGCTGTTCTTCATACGATCCCTCATTACTTCAGCTCTCTCTCTGGGCTTTCGGACTTTTCTGACATGCCACAGTTCTTCTCTCAGGCCGGCTCCAACGACTGTAGGCTTCTTTTCGCAAATCATGCTGAGACATTTAGCGGATGGCTGACAAAAACCAAAAACAGGCAGAGGCCGTGCCATCTCATGTTGTCATCCAATAAACAGACTTCTCACACAGGGCCAGAAGAGTATTATCCGCAATTTCACTTTATTTTGAATGCCACTTTGTCCAATGAGGATTTATAAATGCAGTGCATGCAAGTCAAAGGACTAAAAGCTGTTAGTTATAAAGTTACATGTTTTCATTAATATGTAACAGCAACGTAGTCAAACGTCCACATGATCAAAGATGTTCTATTCTTAGTCGGGGAAGGAGGGCAGGAGAAAAAGACACCAAACCTACCTGTTCTGGTGTGAGGTCAGTACATCTTTTCGGATGACGTTTTTGCCCCGATGATGGCAGGGATTGGAGATAAGTGGTAATGGCTTTCCATACATTGAGAGACTCAAAATCACACGCATACATACTTTGTTGGTCAGAAAGCTTTACAAAAGCATATCATGGCAAGGCACTACAGTTTGGGCTGATCCATAGGATCTACATTTTTTATATCTCACTTATTTGGTGAAAAACTAAATTTACTTGGATTAAATATTTAGTTATAGACTGTAAAATAGTCTATTATGCATTTTATATCTTAAACGCTTACCCCTTTGCTATTTTTTTAAACTTACCTGTTCTGGAGCTGAACAGCCTGATACAAATACTTTCCAAATATTATCACCTTTCAGTGTTGCATAAAAACACTGACAAAATATTTTAAGATGTAGCACAGGGTGTCCAACTTAGAAAATTCATAATTATAGCTGTGCTAACATTTTCCAGCACTAATATCCCTTTAAAAAGGCACATAATTTTAAAAATTTCAATCCAATTTTCACCAGAAAAGCACTGCTTTTTTAAATCTGTGAATCTTCTAGACTGCAACAATTCCAATCTGCTGTTTTTGACAGTTCATCATTGGTAGAGACAGGTCAATAAAATGCGGAAAACCCTAAGAGAGATACATACACGCTTTGTTTAAAACAGATGTTGATATGGGTGAAGTCTTTTCAGGCGTTACTGCAATGTAATTATGGTCACTGGACCAGGATGACATGGCTGGTGGTGGTGGATGCTCCTCTGCATGCTTGTCTTCATCATCGTCATCATCTTCCTCAGTCCCAGATTCTGACTCTTCCTCACCCCCTTGGTTAGATGACCTCCTCTCCGTGCCAGACCTCCTCTATAATCAAAAACAGAAACCATTGTTAGCATATATAGATTTAAATATTCTAGCATTATAGAGAAAGAGCTGAGACAATACCCGTCTTCCTGATTTAGAGAGCACCTAAATTAGCAACTACTGAACAACTTTAGCCATAACACCTAAACACCACTTTAAGCGTATCCTCACAAAACAGTAATTTAGCCATATACACAAAATGAATTCTACATTTTTATATAAATATACAGCAAACAATTTACTACCATTAAGCCTATAATAAAATGAAGATATGATTGTTATTGGGTGCCTATGAATAATACCTTATTTGGTGTTTTATTTGTGGTCTTTTTCTGAAATTTGGGCCTGCCTCTCTCTTTCTGTTTGGAGTCTTTCCCATCTGTGGTGATGGTCTTCATGGCAGCAGCGGCGTGTTTGAGTATGCAGTCGTTCCCACAGTAGACGGAGTCAGGGAGGGCATCTCTCTCACAGCCAGGGCCGATGCACTTTGGGAGGGAAGATCCCTCAACTGCAGATACCTGCTGAAACTCAGGGATGTCAAACCTCTGTGGCCACAAGATTACAGAAACAGATCCACACCTTGTGTACTGTATATTGCTTCCTTTTTTTTTTTTCCTTTTTTTTTTAAATAGCAAGTAGAACAATAGCATTTTTGCACTATCAAAACAGTAATATGCATGCCGTCGCAAGACCTCATCAAATGTCATCAAGTTAAAAAATGTTTATGAAATATTTTTAATCCAACTTGTGAAAAAAATGTTTTAATTTTGTGGTCTGATCCAATAATGAGTCTAAGAATTTTGTGGCTAATATTACTTCCAAGGTCATCCATGGCACTAATAAAAGTCATGGCATTGCATTGTGGAATCCAGTATTCAAAAGCAGAAAGCTCTGCTCTATGCTGCACATTTCGGTCACTCTAGTAGCGTATCTGGGTATTCTGCAAATACAGAAATTTCACAAGTCCACAGTATACATAATATATATTGCAGCATTAGAAAGAGTAGCATGCTAGTATGCTAATTCAAATAGTCAGACTCTGACATCACGAGGTTGTCATCTGCTGAAAAATCAATGACTGTGAATAGTGATTTTTTTGGGAATTTTGCTTAAGGACAAATGCAGTACCCCAAAAAATTAACAATTCAAAAAAAAACAAAAAAAAAAAAAAACAACAACAAAAAAATTAAGTGATCCTTATAAAGAGATACACCCCAAAATAGCTAATATTCTGACACCAGATCATTTAGAATCAATTAGAATTTTCATAGCATTTAGTCGTAGCATGTGCATATTATATATATATATATATATATATATATATATATATATATATATATATATATATATATATATATATATATATATATATAAAATTTTAGATATTTTAAGAGGGACTCATTTATAGCCACCTTTTATTTTATTGTCAAGGAAGCACTCACCAAGTTCTTCTCATTACATATATATATATATTTTTTTTTTTTTTTTTAAATTGACCATAACCTTAACATCACAATTACATGCCTTTCTGAGGTGATTTTGGAACAAACATTCGCACCGTTATGTCAGCAGGAAAGGTACTCCGTTGAGAAAAACACCCAATAATGACATGCAACCCAATAAACCCATTATTGCATGCTTTGCAATGGCACTAAAAAAGCATGGTTCTCAGATGTTACTACCACCAAAAATCATGACATTTACTTCTGATGTGTGCCTAACATTAATCTAACTATTAGTGGTCAAAACTGAAAATCTTAATTTTCTTGTACAATGTAACATTGCAAAAACACCCAGATATGATTAGATGCCAATTAATGACCATCAAATTTTGAAAGATAGATAGATAGATAGATAGATAGATAGATTATATTAAGCTTTCAAGCAATGCAACTGACAGTAAATTCCTGTAAGAAAAGCTAACAAATTTCATGCACAGAGGCACAAAGCATTAAAACTGTATCCAAAACCAACAGGATGATTTCTTCAATCCCATGAATATACATGTAAACAAGGGTGCAGCATTCAAACTTGTGTTTCATACTGAGACATACCGGCTGGAAAATCTTTATTTTCTTTTTCCCACTAGGATTGGTAGCCTTCTCGATCCTGCCCTTGATGCCCAGGTCATCAGAAGCTTTCTCCTCTGTGGTGGCTGCAGCAGTGCTAGATGGTGTACCAAGACCGGTCTCACTTTTACGAAGGCCAGCTACTGGCCGTTTGCCATTCTCTGCAGCTGCTGTGGAAGAACCAGCCTTGGAAAACTGTCCCTTCTGTGTGTAGCAGTTGGGACAGACATAGTCCTCTCCGTTTCTCTCCATCAGTCGGCCACGTGCCTCAGAGATGCCAACGCAGTCACCATGAAACCACTCCTCACAGCGATCGCAGCAGATCATAAACCTATGCACAAGGATTTAAATAATGACCAAACACCCTCAATAATCATTAAACCCACAAGAGATATGATAGAACTTCTGCTGACAAAAATAAAATGCAAGCAATGGGCAATTTCTGCTTTGAACATAAACACTTGCCATTTTTCTTGAATCGTGTCTCATGAGGACAGTGCAACATTAACTAAGTGCTGAATTAGCAATTGTGACAAAGATTAGGAATGTACCAATAGGGAATTGACACCAATAATTTTTGTCAAAATACTCAATTGCACATTTGGACTCTTTCATCTTTGGCTTAAAACACTTTCTAGCTAATTACTGAAAACCTGTGAGCTTAGAATCTGTATGCTTACTGCTGATAGATTATGAAATACAGTCATACTAGAAATCAGTAAAACAATGCAATTCAAAAAAACATAGATCATTGGGAATGTTTGTATACTAGAACGCCACATGGATATGTGCTTCACTCACACATTGAGCTATATCTACTTTGTGAAAACTCACAGATGCACAAGTAAATCTAAAGAAAATAATCAAATAAATGTTGTCGCTGTTGTCATATTCACAATTATGATTCATGATTTTTAGAAAATGGCAGTTACTTACTGCAGATGATTCAGATTACTTTTTGAGCCCAAACACAATGTAATATGGCACAGATCTTAAAATAATCATACAGCAACATGATACAGCTTTAAAAAAAAAACAAAAAAAAACATTGTATCCATCTGGATTACACTTACACACTCACATACACACTGTCATATGCATACTGCGTTCTGGGAATCTAAAGTGTGATTTTCATGCATCTTGCTTATACCATATATGGTTTTATAATGTAACACTGCAAAGTACAGATTAATTTTAAGATGTATCTGTTAATAACTTTCACAAGGCCAAATTGTTTTCAGCATGCAAACCAATTTCTAGCACAGTGTTTCCCAGAAGGGTTGTCAGGTATACTGTGAAAAATTATCACAACTTCCTATCTCTATTTTATTTTACTATTATTTTTAAATCAGAGCTATTGGTCATCCCTATGTCTACAAATATTTAACCAATAAAAGAGCTTGTGATTCCACTGGATCCTCAAGCTGTCAGTTAAAACCTTGTAACTCGTTTGCAATGCAAGGGTAAATAAATAACTGATGTTTGAATAAGTACAGCGTTTTCTTTACTCTAGAAACACTATATCTATAAAGGCTATTTTTTGTGTTTGAAGAGTGGAGAAGAGTTATCATTTGCAGTCTAGTTGTAGCCAATATATGTGACCCTGAACCACAAAACCAGTCATCTGAATTTAAACATCATCTGAAAGCTGAATAAACAAGCTTGTTTGTTAGGATAGGACAATATTTGAAAATCTGGAATCTGAGGATGCAAAAAATAAATAAATAAATAAAATAAAATAAAATACTGAGAAAAAAAAAAATCCCCTTAAAGTTATCCATATGAAGTCCTTAGCAACGCATATTACTAATTAAAAATTAAGATGATACATTTACAAAATATCTTCATAGAACATGATCTTTACTTAATATCCTAATGATTTATTGCATAAAAGAAAAATCAATAATTTTGACCCATACAATTTATTGTTGGCTATTGCTACAAATATACCCGAGCGACTTAAGTCTGGTTTTGTGGTCCAGGGTCAGATATTTTTGTATGTTTTAAATATCCTGTGCATTGCGATTCATCTTTGTCAAATGTATTAAACAACAAATTCTAAGCTCCCATATAGCTACAATAAACTTTATAACCTGTAAGTTGATGAAAACTTAATGCGTTGCACTTAGTGCATCAGATGCAGTCATTCTAATGACAGACAAAACACATATCTCTGACATTCGATGATGATTTTCATAAAATGTTAAGTGCAAGTGTCTGATCATATATAAAGCTACAATACCAACTCTGACGGCGCAGTGTTTATTTACACACACACAAAAAAAGATATGTTGGTTTAAATTACTCCAGGACATACATGTGCACATACTTACAGGGTATAAGAACACTTCAGTTTAGTTCCTTAGTGTTTTCGCTCTTCTGCTCATGACACTCATAGAATAACTCTTACTTTCTTTTACTGAAATTAAATATCTATAAACTTGCTTTAACATTTTAATGGTCTGTATAATAACTTATGTAAGTGCTAAATACATTATAATAATAAAAATACATTTATTACATAACATACATATTTATACCAGTATTATTAAAAATGTTGTTTCATAGTATTATATAATGTAAAACATAATTATCGTTGCGTATAAACTATGTAATATTTCAAAAACTACATATTCATTATAGAAAAAATTCTATAAATTAAATATTTAAAATCTTATATTTGATTAAAACTTTGCATCATATGCATTCTTTATGCTGAATCTACATCCATCAATAATTTAATTCTCCCAGTATTCATCAAATAACATATCAGCTAACAACATCTTGTGCACCTCCAAAGACACATACCTTTTGTTGTGTTTCTGCCTGCAGATGCAGTAAAGTGCGTTAGGGTCATAACCATCACTATCAGACTCACTGGACGAGGACTCTTCATCATCATCCTCTTCTTCTTTCTTCTCATTGCGGAGCCTCACTCCTACTTTGGTTTTAGGGTCTCTTTTGGAGTCTTTACTGACTGCTCTAGTAGGACGTCTATTTATGGACTCGTTTGAGGTCTTCTCTTTGTTCTTATCACACTCCTCCTCACCTTCCTCGTCTTTCATCACCACATCCTTCGCTTGTTCTTCTTTTACTTCCACATCCTTTCCATCTCCAGCACTATCCGCAGTCTCAACATCTTCTTGAGTCTCTGTCGTTACCTCACTGGTGGCCTTTTCTTCGTTTTCGGAGCTGCCATCGTCACTCACCGAGCCAGCTTTAGGCTTCACTGCCCTCCTTGTCCTTCCCCGACCCCTTTTCTTTTTCTCTGGTGAGGGCACTTTCTGTTCCTCTATTTTAGCATCTGCATTTCCATCAAAGCTGGCTTCGGAGGCCGTTTCAGCATCGGTTGGGGTCTGGGATGGAGGATCCCCTCCCTCAAGTCGTGAAGGACAACTTCTCCTGCCCGTTCCTCTTCCTCGCTTCACAGTGACCAGAAACTCTTCCAGTTTGTCTGTGCGTTTCGCTTGCCGGCCGCTGCGACGCACTGGGGTGCCCTTGCCCTCTGGGGTCTCCGATGCCATTTCTCCAGGGATTTCCCTTTTAGCAATGGTGGTTCGACGAAAGCCCCAAGTCTTCTTAAACTCACGTGAGGGCTTTGCGGATTTGTCAGGGTCCTCTACTTTGTCTTCACTAACATCACCTTGGTCTTTTTGATCTTTGACTTCTTCGGAGACAGATGTTGGTTCTGTGTGTGAGACATAGCAAAATTATAATTCAATTCAACAATAAATGTTTAATTATCAGCATGCTGCAGCTATCCGATTTGGGAGACGATTAAAACTGTGATACATGCTTTCAAGCTGATAAATCAATGAAAACATGGATGAAATTTAATTGATATGGTGACACCACATTCTGAAAAAAAAAAAAAAAAAAAAAAATTATGGTTTAAAAAGCCATTTAATATTTTCCAGTGCATGCCCACAATACAAGACTCTTAAATCTCAGTGATTACATCCTGTTTCAGTAATTTCTCAATCTGAAACCCTGATTGGAGTAAACCCCACGGCTCTCTTGTGCATGTGGTGGAGTGGGCCGTGGGTACCTTGTGAGCTGGTATCCACAGGCTCAGGGGCTTGAGCCAGCTCAGGGCTCACACTCTCCTCCATAGCAGAGAGACACTATTTTTCAAACAGAATATCTATAATTAAGAAAGAAGACAGATTTAAAGGAGAGCACAACTCCCAAATATTACTACAAGTGTTCTCAGCTGAAGTCATGTGGCTTTCCAGCAGAAGGTGCCAGTGTGTCTTTATTCTTATGGGTCTATCATGCATTTAGTAAATTGTGTCTACAGGGCATACAAAAAGGATGATTCAAATGCTTAAAAGTGATCTATCCCTGATCTATTGCATCCAGAGTGGTGTGTCAAATCAAAATACACTGTATAATTTATACAGTGTGTGAAAGATTATCTAAACTGTTTAGAATATAAGTGAATTATTACATGGCTGCATATTTCTTGTGCTCAAGATGCACACTGGACTCCTCAAAACTAGCTTAAATTACTTAACACCACTTATTTTGGGGCTTTCCATTTCCTCTAGCAACTAAAACGATCAAATAGACTAACCATATCATCTTTGTTGTTAAATTCAATCTGTATAATTCAGAGAATGCTGCTCCCTGAATCTTATATTTCCACATATAAATTCCACTCACATCAGTGGGCAATTAATAGTTTGTTTTACATGAATTGTGCAAATGTTGTGTAAAATAAGTACACTAAATCTAAAAAAAAAAAAAAAAAAAAAAAAAAAACCTACCAAAAAGTTTGGTTTCAGTACATTTTTCTTTAAAAAAAATTAATACTTGTATTCAGCAATGACACGTTAAATTGATAAAGAGGTGTGTTTTGCCATCACAGCAATAAATTGCATATCAGTTTATATTAAAATAGAAAGCAGTGAATTACTTGTAGTAATTTTCAATATTATTATTTTTATTCCTAAAAACAAGTAGGATTATTGGATAACATTCATAAAACTATAAATAAATATTATCTTCAAGCACTTTACATAGACATGCATAAATCAAGTTTGTCTGCTACTTAAAATACTTTTGCAATTAAACCTCTGCAACTTAGGTGTGTATTTTGAGTATCATATAACAGTGTAAAGCATTGAGCATTGCTACTGTATATTAATAATAATGCATTTCTGAATTCCATAACTGCTGCTTTTTCAGCTATTTTCATCTTTATTGCAATGCATTTCACATTTTTAGACACTAGGAATTCATTTCATATTAAGTTGCAAAAATTACTTTTCATTATTTTGTGTTTCATATAACATCATGTCATCTTTGGTAGCCTTTTATAATAATAATAACAATATCTCAAATACATCTGGTTTAAAGCTAAAAGAATTCATAATGCTGCATATCACAATGAAAGCCATTTAAATGAAAAGGGCTTCATTATGAAACAAATAAAAACTACAAATCTTAAACAATGCAATCTAGAGAAAACCAGACCTGCTGTAAGACAACACCTGCAGGCTCTAACATGCATTTGGCAAAGGCGATAATGTGTCATAAGTTACATTTGTAAGGTTCAAGTTACCAGGACACAAATACTGCCAACAATTTTTACAAAAATAAACAGTAACAGTGTGACTTCAGTTGCCAAAAACCATGCAGAATCTCATAATAACAGTAGTGAAATGCTGTACCTGTGTGCTATAACGACGACCACTGGAACTCTTCTAATTAAGATACTGATCTATAAACAACACATACACACAAAAACAATTAAAAATTGATTAAGATGTAAACTCTATGAGGTTAAGGTGGTTACATAAGCATATCAGGACATATAACTTTCTGTACTTTCTGACTTCATATATAGCTTTCTGTATATAATTCATGTTCAACTAGTTGGAAGTCTATCAAGTTACACATAAAAAACAAAACAGAATCAAGAGTAAGCACTCCAACCATGTACTAAAACTGTTACCCAAGATCAACAGAAAGGAGACATTGCATGTCACAAAATGTTGCATATTTTTGATAAATAGATGGCTTAAGAGTGACATGAAAATTACAAATAAGTATATCAATAAAAACACTAAAATAACCTGTTTACCTGAATACTATGAGCAAATTAATGTTCTATAAAGGATCAAATGTCATGTATTTGATTTGGCTCTTTCTTCTTAGCTTAAACAACCAATAAAAATATTGTTCAACCACTGCATTACACCCACACGCCTTCAAGTTGAAAGCCAGTCCTACACTTTGCAAAACACATTTTCAAAATTAATGCACTTTGAGTCATATATATAAACAAGCAGATGACTGCTCATGTTGTAACTGCTATAATCCCTCTTACACACAATTACTAAGCAAGTAATGTAAAACCATTTCACATACTGGGCGTCATGTACAATATCAGTGCTATCCAATAATATTAAGATAACACAAACTACAACAAACTAAGACGGGGAACAAAACATACAGTTTTAAAAACACGTATAATTGTTACATTACAAAACGTGCTCAAGGCCCAGTTATGAGGTCCATGAATTTACCCTCGTCAAGTGTAATTTAAGGAAATATAATCCACTCTCAAAAGGATTTCTGATGTATTTATAAATACAGCATTCCTGCATGCTACATTTTAAAATAAATAAAACATAACGTTACATCGTTGTGTTCTGGCACGGCCGACCACACTATTGAGTGTCATAGTAACACACATACACCCCAACAAAACTGACACGAAGAACTCCCCTAACTACTGTAAAATATACATTCGCGTAACGCAAAGGCGACGCAAAATGAGAAAAAACAACAGCTTTTAGGATTAAGTGTTAGTTGTTACTTGCCAGTTAGCTTTAGCTAATCGCTAGCGTGCGACCTCCATCTCACTGTCCCGCTCGCGCGCAGTCTCGCTTACACAAGAGATCCTATTTTGTTCCCAAACTCACTCACACGGTGTATATGACGCAGAAATACACCGGAATACCATTCTAAATGGGCTCTGCAGTATGTGCTACTGGTGCTAAATCTAACTCATTTCAGCGAATCGGTTCTTACGAACAGCCAAAGAATCAATTACATCCGATACAGTGGTTCTTCGTGACGCCATCACGTGGTCTCTACGTCATGGCGTTCCAGTAAAACCCTAACGTAAGCCCATCCGCCGCTGATTCTTACGTTATTGACAAGCGTGTTTATTATATGTTTATGGGATTTAATGTGTCCCAAACGAACCATGCCGAGTAGTTTCTTGAACCGATTCGTTTGTGAATCGTATGTAACGTTAGTAAGAGCACAGGTGGGTCACGGAGAGCTGCCACGTGAGAAGCGGTTATTGTCTACACGTAACAAATTTATTATTTAATGCCAAAGTAATTTAGAGAGAATTCATATTCATGCAAAATATGCTGGAGACATTTTTTAATATTTAAAACCAGTGCAGTTTCCTCAACAGACAGAATTTAAACAGCTATCCTTATCAGCACTGATTACGTTAGCTGTATATAGCTTGCAAAATACATAAACATTAAGAAAAGTACTCCACATTATGATCAATTAGATTCAAAAGCGGAAAAAGAGCAAAACCAGAGGACCGCACACACCCACTTTGTCGACACATTACAAATCAAAACGTCATTGCATCTAAAAAAAAAAAAAATTAGTAACTTAATCACATTTAATAAAGACGGAATGCAATCGCATACAAAGCAATCGGTATACAGTTTAGAGAATAACGTACAATCACACTGTAACTTAAAAAAACGCGACTACCATACACATGGGAGACATAAGTTAAACTCATATAACGTTACCAAAACAGAGATTCGGCTTTATTTAATTTAGAGACAAAACCTGTGCTGTTTACTAACGTTAGTATGTCCCGGGTTGTTGGAATAATCTTTGCTTATCATTTCAAATAAATATGGAGTCTCGTGACGCCATTACTGGAGCGCGAGGTCCTCTGCTGTAAAACTGCCAAACTGTATCTGCATCTCTGTATTTATTCAGCACAGACGAACGGCGAAAGAGCATGCATTAGTGGTCAATACGACTGGAAATGCATACTCACTTGTTAGCATTAAGATCGTTAGGTCTACGGTCAGTGCAACGGTATGACCTCCATTTTCTCTTCTTGTTGATGATGGTGGCGATAGCATGAGGCAAAGCTCACTCGAAGCTGAGGTTGTCGAACAGCGACGCAGTGTCTGGGGGGTGAAAATGCACCATCCGAGAATATCTGACATGCAGAAGTGCTGCTTGGTAAAAGCCATGCATGCAATACCCCATTAAATAATCAAACTGGTAGACTAAAATTTAATTATATTATTCTGATACGATTTTTTATAAATTGGGGGTCTGGATTTGGCGGAATTTACATATTTTATTGTTATTAGATGATTAAAAATATTTTAATAAAAAAAAAAATATATATATATATATTAAATAGAATTTACTTGCATTATACTTGCGTTTGCATATATCTACTTGTATTACACTGTGTATTATAGTAGACTAATTAAAATGCATTATAAGAATTCTATATTTGATGCACTGAAGTTTCAGTAATGCATTTTCCATTTTTGCACACCAGGATCTAATTTTTGACAGACATGTAGCAAATGAGTGCATATTATTAGAGAGGATGTTACACAAACACTGAATTCTGACTTGCCTTCAGATTCAGCAGCAAACAGAGATGTCCACAAAAATATAAAGCAACAAGTCACCACAGTCATTCTGTGGCAAAAATAAACCAATTCTTTTTAGAATTACACTTTAACACAACCCAGAAATGTATGTCGCATATAACATTTCAAAGATTTTTGTGAATGCGGTCACATTAAAACACATTTGAAGGTCCAAATAAAGTAGTAATACTCAAAGAATGACTCCAATGTGAAACACTTTTATCAGGTGTTCTCTTTAATTCACTTGCACCATACAAAAACTATTAAATTACAATTTAGACCACCAGATCTTTATTTATATACAATATGTAAACATCGATCTGTTCTTCTTTAGACTGACAGCCACTCTCAACCAATCTCCTTTTCTGTATATGGTTTGAAATAACATATGTATGCACTATTAACAGCATAACATACAGGAATGTTTCTGTTTGTGGTTCATAGATACAGTATCTTATGGGTTCTTAAGAATCTGTTCATCAAACATAGAGAATACAGCATCGTATGAATGCTATATGCAAAATTATAACTAACAAAAACAGCAATAAACAAGTACTTCCTTAATCACCTGTACTGGTGTGAAGTTACAGTCCTGTTAATATTAAAATGTAATTAAAAAAATAAAAAATTTCGCCAATGTTCAAATAAAATGAACTGGGTAAAAAAAAAAAAAAAAAAAAAGTAAACATAAATTACAATTCTTTGACACCAACAATATAACCATGACAAAATCTACCATCATTCATCAATGATCTAACACTACTGACTTTAAGGTAAACTTAAAAAGAGAACCATGAGATCCTACTGATGTTACAAACTTCAACATCAACAGATCACAGAAGTGAACAGCAGGCGAAACAGAAAAAACCAAAGGCATTTAAGATACAGGAAATCAAACAAACAGAACCTCAGATTAATAATACTCACTCTTATCTAGTGATAATACAGTTTTACAACATGTTTTAACCATCTCTTTCCATGGAGACACACAATCGAACAAGATAGTGATACAGTAGTCATATTTTCCGAAACAGTGTTTAAACGATGTATCAAGATATTTTGTAGTCTTTTAAGTTTTATATAACCAAATGTTCTTTTGATGAAATAGCATGAATAAGATAAGAATACAACACAATACTCTTCTTAAAAAACTAAAACTAAAAATAACTACATTCCGTACCAGCTTTTGGAACTGGAAAAAAATAAAAATAAAAATGTGATTCATCTTTGAAAGATTACCAGCAGATGATTTGGCAACATTAAAAAGATAAACTTAGAAGTTATCAGAGCCCAAGACGACTTTAAAAAAATAAAATAAATAAACTGGTCTTTTTTGTTTAGAATTGAACCCAACAAAGAAGCAGACAACCCTCTCAAACCTACAGAAGGAAATGTTTGGGTGGTCTTTGTGTCTTAGATTTGGAACATTCAGACAGTCATACACAGAAAAAACAAACAAACAAAAAAAAACACAAAAAGCACAATCAGGCAAGACAAATGTTAGTTAAAAAAATTTTGTAGTGAAGAATTTAACATCTATGTACAGTTGTGTACAGACATAAGTGCTGATGTAGTGTATGTTTTGTACATGTGAGCTAGGACATAGTGACAGTGACACTGTCCTTGGCTTTATCCACTTCACTGTCTTTGTCTGCAGGTGTAGCAGATACAGTCTCTCTAGGGGAGTTGTTTGGCTGTCCAGGGGCTTTGGGAGTAACGTCTGTGCCGCCTTCTGGCTCTTGCTCTTGCTGTGATGATGTTGCTGGAATGCACAAAGTCATTTCATACACCAATTAATAAGGCAAGCCATTTCATACATTCCTTAAATACACCAGCGTTCAAAGATTTTTTTTTTTTTTTTTTTTTGAAAGAAATACTTTTATTCAGCAAGCATGCATGAAATTGATGTTACAAAAGATACTATGTCTAACCAGATTGTGTGCATGACTTCATGTGCTCAGGCCAGTGTGCTTGTTGGCAGGGATAGTCGCAGTAGCTGGTGTTCCAGCAGCAGTAGAAAATGGCCTCCTTTCTGCAGTTTGCACACCATTGCTTCTTTTTAGTTTCATCTACAGCCTGCTGTTTTTCCACCTCCATCTGTTTCTTGACCTCCGTCACGATTCGCTCTCGCTCCTGCTCAAGACTCTGCCTCATCTCTGCCATGGTTAGCTCTGAGTACATCACATTTAACAAATGTGGAAACACAAATATGCAGTCAGGATGGATTATTGATGCACAGTTTTCTGGTACCATATCAGTATGGCCCTATTTCCCCAAATTCCATTTTATTTTTTTCTCAAATTTTTTTATTCCCGTTTTAACTTTGCTAGATTCCATTTTAATGGTTTAAAGCATGCCTAATTAATTGAAAAATATGTACAACATATTTATTACAACTATAACAAGAATCTAATTGTTAGGAGCCTATGAAATTTGTTTTAGATTTTCCAAAATTTAAGTGCTATAACGTGCTTGACGTCATGTGTGCTTGAGTATGTGTAGTAAAGAAAATTGCATGTCATTCACACACAGACATGCAGACTTTGTATTTAAATAGCATTTTTTCTTGCACTTCAAAATTCACAGACACTAATTTATATCATGTTAATTAGGTGTACTGCCCATTTTGATTTGTAAATTCATAATTTATAAATATGACAAATTCTGCATTACATTGTAAATTCCATTTTTATGACGGTCCATATTTTCCACATTGTGGAAATGACAGGGATCTATATCCTTTAACAGTCTATATCATTAAATAAACTACACTAGTCAGCATTTGAAGTGGATCAAAACCTTTCATCAAAAACACGTTCTTGTCTCAGGACAACTTTGATGAACTTTTTTGATGCACTTCAAATGTTGACTACTATATTATCAGAAAATCACGTACCTAAATTGTGCTTCATCTCTGATAATTCTTGTTGATGCAGCCACTGCAGTTTTTCAATTTCAATTCGCAACCGTCTAATCTGTAACAGGATAAAAATGGCTGTTTTATTCATATTTTCAAGTTGTTAAATAATTCACCCACAGTGCTTTGCACTTCTCCAGATTTACTTAACAAATACAAACCTCTGCTATTGTGTTTCCCGACGTGCTTTTGGTAAGGTCATTATATATCTCAGTCATCGTCCCTTTAATTGCATCCATGATCTGTTAATAGTTTAAAAACAGTTTGTCAAACACATCAATAATTACATTAACAGAACCATTAAAATGGTTTTCATCTAAACATATAGGTTGCAACCCCCATTTCCTTAGCAATCTCACTTTGTTAGTGTACTTTGCTATATCAGCTGCTACATCTGCAGATGTGGTGGGGATCTGGAAGTCTCCAGTTGTGGATGTTGATGAAGAAGAGGAAGAGCTGACCGTGGGACCTGCCGTCATGGGGGCCGATACGGGTGTGCTGGTCACCAGCGTGACGGCAGAGGTGGAGGTGGTGTGTGGAGAGTCTTTCTGTTGTACTGCTGGATAAACACAACCAACAATATTATTACAAAGTTTGGAACAAATAGGATGTTTTAATGTTTTTGTAAGCTGTCTCTTATGCTCAGCAGAGCTGCATTTACTTGATTAAAAATACAGTAAAACAGTAACATTGTGAAATATTATTGCAATTTCCATTAACTTTCTATTTTAAAATGCCATTCATTCCTGTGACGCAGAGCTGAATTTTCAGCAGCCATTACTCCATGTGTCACATGATCCTTCAGCAATCATTCTAATATGCTGATCTGGTGCTCAATTCTTAATAATAGTTCTTATTTTTATAACATTGAATACTGTTTTTTTGTACTTTTAATCAAATAAATGCAACTATAAGAGACCTCTATCTAAAACATAAAAAAAAAATCTTAATTATTCCATAGTTTTGACCGGTAAATGTACATATGACATTTATATTATTAATTCAAATCAACTGCATACTTTTCACAGACTGTCGTGTTTGGTATCTGGTGCTGGATGAAGGTTGTTGTCCCGTTGAGGATGAGGAGACCTGCGCTTGCTGCTGCGGTTGTTGGCTGCGCTGCACCTGTGTTAACACCTGCACCTGTGTGGCTGGTTGCGTTTGGCCCTGCTGCTGCCTATGCACCTTCTGCATGTGCCACTTTTGAGAGGACGTCTGAAACTTGGTGGTGGGGTTCCACACGACGGCCTGCTGCACCACAGGTACAGTCTCTCGGGGCAGTAATTGCCGCTGCTTCTTTACTGTGCTGGTGGAGATGGGTGAGGAACTGTTGGCGGTGGAGGGAGTGGTGATGGGGAGGGTGGAGGAGGTTAGAGTGGTGCTGGTCGTAGCTGCTGTGAGGGGTATTATGTTAAGCGGTACAGCCAACGGGGACTGAGATGGGTCCTTAACAGTCGGGGAGGAGGAAAGGACCGTTGAGTTTTGAGGCTGGGTTAGACTGCTTGAACTTGGAGTGGCTTTACCTGCAATCAAAGAAAATGAGAGCATGAAACATGGTTATTATAGTTAACCAAAAACCATAAAAACACTTTTTTTTTTTACTTGAAATAAACTATTTTTTAAATGAGAAGTAACACTTCTCATTTTAATTTAGTTTAACCTGATGTACTAAAACACAACAAAATTAATGGATATCAAAAATACTGATAAAAATGTCAAAAACACAATAAAATGACCAAAACTAATAGAACCAAAATGAAAACTGAAAATATAAAAATAAGAACTATTTCAAACTTTATATTCAAAAAAACCTTTGTTGGTGTGTCCAGTTGAACCTAGTTCTAAATCCCCACCATTTAAAAATGCACTCAAGTCATTTATGTTAATAAAAATAGCAGTTATCCTAGACTTCATTTAATAACATGCGCATAAAATATTGAAAGGTTTTTAGCTACAAAAACGTCTACTTCAAACCTACTGACACAGAAACAAGACAAAGACTACAATATGTCGGGAATATTAATAAAAACTCTTCTGAGGTGATTTTCAATTTCATCACAATCCTTAACTGAGACGCAAGATGGCGCAGTTGCGTTTGTATGAAACCAGAGAGCGATTGACGACAACATCGGGCAAGTTACAACCTTTTCGCTTACCATGCCATTGTATACATGTGCAGTCACTCATCATTTATTTATTCTGTAAGTGAAAATGTCTGATAATAATGGGGTTATCATTTAGTAGTAGTAGCAGCAGCAGAAGTAGCATTCGGCAAGTCATGTGATCATGTAACTTAGCGATCAGGAACTCAGATCCATGTAAAATAAAACTAATAAAAGCAGTTTTATTTTATGTGGATCTGGGTTGCTTTATACATGTAATTATATAAGTTATACATTCATTTTATATTATTTAATAGTTATTTATTTTATGTTTAATTACTTTATAAATAGAATTACTGAGTGCACCTTCAACTCTCATGTGATTGGCTGAGATTTTTCTTGTTTTGCACACTGGTTCACTTTTAATGTTAACATACAGTGGTGGCCAAAATTATTACAACACCTGACAGATCTGAAAATATTGAGCTTTTTTTTGCCTCCAAAACATGATTTCATTTCATAATGTTCATGAAACATGCAGATGGTTGCTCTGAGCACAACAAATATCAGATGAAGCGAGTCGTGCTGTTTTATACACTGTTAACTTTCATATTTGGTATGTCCACCTTTTGCTGCAATTACAGCAGAACATCTCTCTGGCACAGTGTTAATATATTTCCTGAGAACTTCAACACTAATGTTATCCCATACCTTCTGAAACTCAAGCCAAAGGCTTTCCTTTGAATATACAATAGAGTTTATTTTCCAACTCGCCCAAAATTTGCTCGATGGGGTTGAGGCCAGTCCATCATTTTCAATGTTCCAGCAGATTCCTTCAGTCACAGGTAGGTCCGGCAATAGTTTGTTTTATGGGTACTGAAATGGCCAATTCAACAAAAACAACTGAAACCTCTTAAATATGCCAAGTGTTCTAATAATTTTGGCCACCACTGTAAAACTTACTTGATGCTGCTGGTCTAATAGCAACTGGCTGAAGTTTTACCCAGACTTGATTCTTACACTGATTCATTAAGGAAATCTGACCTTCAGGTTTGGAGGCTGTGGGCTCTTTGAGTGCGGTGACAGCGGCTGAATCTTTCCTGTTCCTCTTCCTCTCCTTCCCTGCCTGCTCTTCTCCCAGGTCGATGACCAGCTCCCTCTCAGAGTCCGAGTCCATGTCTACATCCACAGATGCTGGCTGCACGGCCTCTTCAGAGCCCTTGGGTTTCTCTCTGGAATCTGGGGATGCGGGAGCAGCTTTCAGTTTCTCAGGAGGTTCTTTCTCGGAATCCATACCTGGTTTGTCTTTAGCTATAGGCTCGGAGGTGCTTGTTTTTTGGCTGGTTTCTCCTTTGGTTGCTGTAATGGCTGTTGCAGCAGACTCTGTGCTGTTGTCTTTGTCCTCACCAGTAACCACCGATGGTTTTGACTTTTTCTTGGGTGGCTCTTTCTCATTTTTATCATCAACTGAGTTTTTGTCATCTTGGCCGCTCTTAGATTTCTGTTCATCATCGCTGCCATATTCACTGTCGCTGGAGTCAGACTTGTTGGATTCCTCTGAATCACTGTGCTCTACTCCTTTATACACATCCTCAGATATTTCGTCTATACCTGTGAGACAGAGTCAATTTTTAACCTTCAGGAAAGTAATACAATGGCTGCACATTCTCTATCAATAATTTTCTATTTGAAAAGTTCAAAAAAAGAATCTTACATTTTTTATTTTTTGGGGGGGACAGTATCATTATATTTAGAATTCTAAAAATGCTATTCTAAAAACGATTAGATTTTCCAGAAGATGTAATGAGTTAAGCAAAACTGTATTTTACCTAACAGGGAATATATAGGCTTAATTAGTCAAAAATGATTTATGTTGTCACAAAACCACATTGGACTAACAAAACAAAAACAACTTCTTAAAAAAACATAAGAAAATACATCAGGAGAGTTTTAATGGAATGGTTTGTGAATAGCAGCAATACACTGGAAGCTGTTGCAATTGCGATTGTACGTCAGTTTAAACTGTCAAAATGGCTGATGACGTAACCTTGACAGATTTCAATCTGAACTGACCCAGCTGTGCTTTGCAGCTC